>CM031240.1:106163974-106521474 GCA_018340775.1 Taxus wallichiana var. yunnanensis
GTGCCTTTTTCCTCTTTCGTTTCTGAAGCTTCTTGCAGAGTGCATCCCTTTGCGGAAAGAGCTTCCCCGGGAGACTTCTAAGGATGTCCCCATTGTGACTTGGGTCACGGTGAAATCTGCGGAGATGCATCTTCTTTCTCTTTGAGGGGTTGGGGTATGCTATTTCCATGACTCTCTCACTGCAGCTCTTCGAGAAGCGTGTAACCGGCTTGTGCTTCTTTACTCCTTTAGCCGGAATGACCGAAAAGTCCATCGGAGCGATGGGGACTTTCCTCTTTGTTGGCTCAGTTCTTTGAGAGATCCAAGCTGGTCCTATAGAAGAAGGACCGAGAGACAGAGGGAGGCAAAGAACGGTAGAAAGGGGAAAATGTGGAGACACGCGGCGGCAGCATCGAAAGAATAGCCGAAGAAATGTCCACGGGAGGAAGGGGAACCCATGTAACTGCAGTAAGACATAGGAAGGGAAGGGAGCTCGGAGATGAGGGAAGAAATGGAAGAAGACAAATCAGCGAGGAGGAGAAGATAGATGAAGAGGCAGGGAAAGAGTAGAAGAAGGGGCAGAGGACACAACCAAAGGAGTGGTCGCTTGAGTCACTCGAGGAGGGGAAGGAAGAGAAGAAGAAGGGATAGAAGGGACCTATGAAGTTGAAGCGACGCCGACATCCAGGTGGATGGGCGTATAGGACTATCCTCTCACATTCTTTCTCTGGCGAATCTAGAGTTATTACTTGTTCAGCTCAAGGAAGAGGACTTTCAGGGGGCTTCCTCCGAATGGTGCTAGGTTCACCTTCGGCACCTTTGCCTTCAAAGCAGCCTTCTTTGACCTTGGAGGTGCGTTGCCCAAAGGGGAAGTTGTGAAATCTACCCCGAGGTAGATTAGTCCGCTTCATGCATGCACCAATGCTCTGTTCTCTCACATAGTCTCTTGACCCTCTCCTCAATTGTTTGAGGAGCCTTACTTCTGTCAATGTCCGGGAAGGGCCAATCATCCCCTTCTGTGTCATTATACACTTTGTCTACTTCGTCTTCCGTGGTTTGGAAGCCTTTGGGGACAATGGCAACTCCGTATTGGATGATTTCCGTAAATTCCAAGCGAGAGTGATCCTTTCTTCTGAGTTCCACCTCATGGAGAACGTCAATGTAAATATCCTCAATTTGAGGGACGTGGATCGGATCAAGCTTAGCCCTTGGCAGGTAGCTCCTAGGATCGAAGGTAGGCCTGGCTGGGAAGTCATGTTTCAAGTTTAGCAACTCCACTCGCGAACATTTCCTTCGCCTTGTGATAGGAGGAGCATGTGTATCGCCCACTGTGAGGGGGAAAGGAGTTCCGCCTTCTTCCTTTTAAGGCACTTCTCATGGTATGTGACCACCGCCTTGATAACTCCAAGAGAATCAGCCTTGGTCCAAAGATACCTCGTAGCCTCGGTTGGCTCTCCCAAAAAGTTGACAGCCCTTAGATAGGTGAACGTGGGAAATTGGGTGAACAGGCCCCCCATATCTCTCGTGATCGCCACTATGTTCTTGGTTGTCATTTATGAGTCATGTTCGGCCTCGTAGAGCGTGATGACATGATAGAAGAATGCATCGTTAACTTTTGCGAAATGTTGGATGCTATTCTCCGCACCTCTGGCCGGATAGTAATCAAATATCTTGGCCTCGAGGCCATACTCCACTTCGGTTGAGCCCTGGTAATCCTTTGGCGACTGCGGCAAAGATAGACTACATAGGAGTTCATATGGAACACTCCTGTTGTGGCGAACTGTCAGTAGCCTTGCCGAGAGATGGTGCTGCTGATTATTTCACCCTAGCAAAAGCGCTGATCGGGCAAATTCTTATTCATTGTCTCTAGGTACCGCAAAGATCCACTTATGGAAATAGTGGGCATCTCAAAGCCCGAAGACTCGCTTAGGAAGGTGATAGAATCACCGAGTTCTTCGAGAAATCACTTCGGTGGATAGCCCGAGGCCACCGGTCACCGCCTTCTTATTCTTTAGGTAGACCTCATTCATCAACCGCATGCACCGGCCCTCGTTGTCTTCCTGTGCCTTGATGCATTCCTATTGGCAAGCAAACCACGTAGTTCCGGTGGTGAGGGATGCCAAGCATCAACTCAAAATGACGGGCAAGTGAGGTTTATGACTACCTCGCCTTGCTGTTCTCGACACATCTTGTGTCCTTGTTGAAAGATTGCAACTACCATCATGAACTCATTGTTCACAATACGACAGGATTCCTCCTGCAAAGTGCGGTGGCACCGCTATTAGCTTGTCCATCCATGGACTTCTTGTAACCTTCCCGAGTTCTAACCCCGTAACTCATCCATGTCAATGTGACCCACCTCGAGTCTCTCGACGTCCATACGCACTCACTCGTGATTCGGGCATCCCGACTCTCGATATTTGTATTTCATCTCTTCTTCTCGTCAGCCTTAGCTTTTCCTCTTGTTTTGGTGGGTTTCTTGCTTGACGTAGACATGTGTTCTCTCGAACTCGCCACTGATCCGTACGCATGAAGAAGAAGAGAGACCCAATCCAAAAAGGTTGAATTAGAAATTTGATCTTCCATTGGAATGCAAGCAGAGGAAAGAGTTAGAGATTATAAGGCTCAGGGCGCATGAAAAATGTATGTTACAGGCCAAATAGATAAGGCGCACAGAAAAGGAATGTCGCAGAGGTTAAACTGGCGCCAAAGGCGCATGGCGCATGGAGGAAACAGGTTGCATTTTATAGAAGGGCGCACGGGAAGTGCGTGTTACATTGGGGTTCGGTGCGCCCTATGGCGCATGGGAAGATTGTGTAACATGGACAAATGATGCGCCAAAGGAATATGGCGCGGCGCATGGAGGGTTTACACAACATCATGTTACTGCAATGGAGGGTGCGCCCGCGCCTATGTAATCTTTATATTTGCGCGAATAAGGCTTGTGTTGCATCGAAACTGGGTGCGCCCTTTGGCGCATGGAAACATTATGCAGCATGGATAAAGGGTGCGCCAAAGGCTTTTAAGGAGGCGCGGGATTCAAACTTGCAGCAGGATGGCAGGGTGCGCCATTGGCGCGGATCTTGAGCATGTTGCATGGCGGGTAGGTGCGCCGAGGGGCGCGACTGTTTTTATTGTTACAAGGCGCGCCAGTGCGCCTATGGAAATAAACTACTTCAAATCTCTTCTTTATTCCTCTCTTCCACTTCAAAAATTACTTGGACAAGTAAGGTTTTACAAAAAGTTTTTAATAGACCAAGCCGGTTACAAAACAACTCCTTTTCCAGCAGATCCAGAAAGAGGGAGGGAGAGGAAGAGGAACAGAAGAAAACGAAGGTGACAAAGATAGGGGGAAAGGTTTAAACATATTTCATCCAAACACGAGACCATGCACACCATGTAGAAAGTAGACCAAACACATGAAAGCACTCAATGAAAACGAGGAGAACCTCTTACCTCAAATATATATGAAAAATCGGAAAGCGGGTCCACAGGCGACAACGATGCATCGAGCCGAGCCGATAAATCCAGAGCGATCACGTGCTTTGATAAAAAGGAATGAAAATGACATGGGCGCGCACTGATATTTATAGGAAAACTTGTCATTAATGCGCCACCAACCTTTTGAAATGGCGCATGGAAACTGCTGTCGACAGGGGAAAGCGTGCGCCGTTTGGCGCATGGAAGGAATTGACAACAGAAGAATGAGCGCGCTTTGGCGCACCATATGCATGACACGAAGTTATGTGTGCCCTTTGGCGCACCAAAACTTGGTGTTGCATATAGATTATGTGCGCCCTTTGGCGCACCGAAAAGCGTGTTAACATGGAAAACCATGCGCCAAAGGCTTTTTAAGGGGGCGCACTGAAACTTGGTGTTACAAGGAAAATCCATGCGCCCAGCCAAAAAAGGCTCAAAAAGACTAAGTTCGAAAACTAAATTTCCCGGGAAGGGATTTTACGACGTTTCGAACGCGAAGGATCCCTAACGAGGGATCGAAACAAAATTTTCGGTATGGTTATCGGTAAAATTGCCCTCACAATTTTACGGGATAAGAATCGGCTCTTCTCGGGGACTATCCCTGAGCAAACTCGGGGTAGAGAATCCCAGATCACATGTGCCTATCCATTGGGTAACGGAGTCAAAAACAAGGGGGACCGGAGGGAGAACGAAAGCAAACACACGACGAACCGAAAGCAAACACACGACGAAAGCAAACACACAACAAAAAGCAAACTGTACAAAGAAGAGAG
Source organism: Taxus wallichiana var. yunnanensis (assembly GCA_018340775.1). NCBI lineage: Eukaryota > Viridiplantae > Streptophyta > Pinopsida > Cupressales > Taxaceae > Taxus > Taxus wallichiana. The sequence goes on from CM031240.1 coordinate 106,168,207, forward strand.
CAAGCTCTACTTCCTGAAGATCTTGAGATGTTGCCCGCTATAGGGAAGCGGGAGTTCAGCTCCATCCAGATACGAGAGATAGAAACTATTCTCTCCATTGAGTTGCTTGATTTTGAAGGGCCCTCTCCATAGGGAATCAAACTTTCCGTGCATGCCCTTTGGCTCTCTTCGCTTGTCCCAAAGAAGGACGAGATCTCCCACTTGAAAACTTCTCTGCTTGGCTTTCTTATCAAAAAGCCTCTTTACTTGATTCTGATGTTCAGTGATCCTGTCGACCACCCTTACTCTCTTTTCTTCAAGTTCTGCAAGATACATGATTCTCTTTTCTAGAGAATTCTGAAAAGTTTCATCTTCGATTACTTGTGCCAAGCGTAGAGCAGGAAGTTCAGTAGAAATGGGAAGTTCGGCATCAGTGCCATATAACACTTGAAAAGGTGACATGCCGAGAGATCTCTTGGGAGTAATGCGGTCCGCCCACAAAGCGTCGTACAAAGACTTGTGCCACATCCGCTGATTTTCATCTACTAATTTCCGTATGATGGTCACCAAGTTCTTATTACTGGATTCCGCCTGACCATTTCCCTGAGGGTAATAATCCGAGGCATGTGCTAAAGTTATTCCATATTCATAGCAAAAACTAATAACTTCTCGGGAGGAGAAGTTAGAAGCATTATCAGCAACGATTTTGTTTGGAACGCCGAACCTGACAATGATATTTTCTTTGATAAAACTGCACACCGCCTCAGAAGTGGCATGCTTGACAGGTATGGCTTCCACCCACTTGGTGAAGTAATCCGTTGCTGTAAGGACATAGCTATGTCCAGCACTCGATTGAGGATTGAGTGCGCCAATAAAATCGATTCCCCATTGCCTGAATGGTTCATTGATGATGACTGGCCTTAGGGGAAGGGCAGCCAACTTGGGCTTGCCGACGAATTGCTGACAGGGTTCACACTTTGCCACCCAGGTAGCCGCATCTTGAAAAAGCGTTGGCCAATAGTACCTGGCTCGGATGATCTTGTGTGCTGTCACGGAAGAAGAAAAATGACCTCCACAGGCTGAATTGTGAAAACTTTCCAGCAGTTTTACTTGCTGGGGCTTGTCAACACATCGCAGAAAGACACCGTCTATCCCGCGCTTATATAAACCGTCATCCCAGACGACATATTTAGTTGCTCTGAGCTTTATAGTGCGCTTCTCCTTTGCAGTTAGGTGCATTGGGCATTCGCCGTAGGTAAGGAAGAAAGCAATGTCGGAGTACCACTCGTCACTAGTTGCAACAAACAGAACCAGAGGTAGAGAATCAGGCTCCTCTAGAGGGCTTTGCTCTTCGTCGGTACAGTCCTCTTTTCCTTTAGGGTCTTCTAAATTTTCATTTTCAGCCATTAGCTGACACAGGCCCTTACCCCTTACCAGCTTGGTTGGTTTAATATCCAAGTCATATTCCTGGACCTTTGCGATCCAATTCCCTCTCAAGCTTCCTAACTCCTGCTGAGTTAGAATTGATTTCACTGCGGTGTCGGGAACCAGCACCACCGTATGCGAGTTCAGAATGTAATACCTGAAATTCTTCACCGCTTTGACAACGGCAAAGGCATGCTTTTCCAATTGAGTCATCTTCAGTTCGTGAGGCTTGAGAGGAGAACTCATGAACGCGATTGGAGATTCAATATCCTCCGAGTTCTTTTGCATTAGGATTGCAGACACAGTATGTTCGGAGGCGTAACTATACATGATGAAGTCCTTGGAGAAATCGGGGCATACCAGGACTGGTGCATGGGCAACAGAAGTTTTTATTTCTTCAAATGACCTTTTCCCTTCTTCACTCCATCTGAAAGTTGGTGACCCCTTCATCATGTTCAGTATGTGGCGGGTCTTCTCAAAGCAAAATCAGAACAAAACGCCTGAGAAAGTTCACCTTTCCGAAGAAAGAATGAATACCAGTCTTGCTTGTAGGCAGAGTAAGGTTCTGAATAGCCTTAACCCTTTCAATATCTATCCTCGTTCCTTCTTTGCTAACCACATGCCCTAACAACTTCCCTTCCGTAACTCCAAAAACGGACTTTTTGGGATTTAGGGAAATTCCATGTTCTCGGCACCTGGCCAACACTTGCTCCAAGTGATCACAATGATCACTTCGTTGTTTAGAGAACACGGTTAAGTCATCTAGATAAACTACAATGACTTTCCCCATCATACCTTTAAATGCGAAGTCCATGGCCCGTTGAAAAGTAGCACCTGCATTAGTCAAAGCCAAAGGCATTCTGCTATAGGCAAATGTACCCCAGGGAGTAGTGAATGCTGTTTTGAATTGATCTTCAGGCGAGACTTCAATCTGATTGTAGCCTGAAAAACCATCAAGCATAGACAGCATTTCTGATCCAGTTACTGCTTGCAGAACTTGATCCATTATCGGAAGAGGGTAGTTATCTTTCAGTGAAGCTTGATTCAAGTTTCGGAAGTCTACGCATATGCGTATCTCACCGTTTTTCTTGCGTACTGGCACAATGTTCGCCACCCAAGTGCTGTGATGAATAGGGAAGATGATTCTTGCGTCTAGCATCTTCTGAATTTCGGCCTGAATGGTGCCCGAAATCTTGGGATTATAGTGCCTTTGCTTCTGGCGAAAGGCTTTGACATCTTCTTTCAGCGGTATGTCATGCTGAACGTCCTTTGGCTTGAAGGACTTTAGATCGGCATAGGACCATGCCAACACATCTATATATTTCTTCAGCAACTTGACAAATTTCCGCTTCTCTTCAGGTGTGCAACATTTCCCGATGTTTACAAATTGCGGATGTGCCTCAGAACCTATATTGACTGGTTCTGTTTCTGGGGACGAGTCAGGAACATCTTGCTTCTTCTTTTTCATAAAACGGTCGTGCCTGTCAAACAAGCGCTCCAGAGAAACCAGGCCCTTCGGAATTTTATTTCCTTTGAGCTGACATATGCCGTCTTTCTCCTCTGATTCATGGTTTTGACTGTTGATTGATTCACGGCATGTAGAAGTGGATCCTTCAAAATACAACTCATCAAAATTTTCTGATTTTTCTAGAAAGGCAATGAGGTGATTATCATCGTTGAATACCTGCCAATGCTGAGAGTTGTCTGGCACGCTTGGTCGGAAAACTACCTCAATGGTGTACTTGTTCGTTTTCAAACCCGGGTGTGGGAGCATGAGAGATGCTGAAACAGCCAACGAATCAGCCATGTCATTTTGAGCTCTTGGAATTGCTCCTATTGAAAAAGCATCAAATTCTTCGATGCTGTCCCATACTGCGTTGCGGTAGTGCCTGAGCCTTTCATTTTTCACTTGGTAAATCCTTCTGACCTGATTTACAACTAGCTCAGCATCACCTTGGACTTTCAAATTTTTAATTCCTCTTTCCTTTGCGGCTTGCATACCGAGCAAGAGAGACTCATACTCAGCAGTATTGTTAGTGTTGAAAAACTGCAATTTGAAAGAGAGAGGAATCACCTCCTCTTCGGGAGATATCAGCACAACTCCAGCGCCACATCCACTAGTCGCGCAACTGCCATCAAATTGCAAGGTCCAGATCTCATTAAGGTCCTTTTCTTGAACAAAAACGCCCTTTGTACCTGTCTCGGTAGATAAGAAGTAGTTTCCCAACCCTGATGATTCAAAAAGGATTTGAGCTTTGGGATCTTCAGAGCTAGTGACCAAGTACTTCTTTTGGGATTCCGGCTCTAAAGTTTGCATTACGCCTTTGACTGGAATTCTAGCTTTAGACCAGTCCATGTGAATTTCTCCACCAACTTCGCTGCAAAAGCTCCTTCCCAGCAAAATTCCATAGGCTGCTGGAATGTCAGCGACGAGAACGGTCATCTTTACCCTCTTTTCAGGGAATGCTGCGAACGCAAATTGCGCGTCTTTGATTTGGCCAATCAATGGCACTTGCTTGGTCTCCAATGAATAACACCTGCCGAAAGGCTTGGTAAGAGTAAGGCCCAAAGCATGGGCGACTTTCGCCGGCATAACGTTGTCAGAAGCTCCGGAATCAATTATACAGTTGCTCAACTTATGGCCGTTGATTAGGAGAGAGAGATAGAAAGGTTCTATCTTGCCTGATGCAGATGTTGAAGCAACATTTATGTGGGATTCAGGGGGAGTGGAAAGGATTCCTTTTGGGGAAACCTGTTTAGACGTAACAGCTTGACTCTGAATATATTTAGTTAATCTTACAAGCTGTTCGGGATTTGACTGAAGGTACTCAGCTTCAGACATTTGGATCTTGGTCTTTTTTGCATGATCTATTATATCGAATGCGGCCAAGGGTTGCGTTGGTGAGGGAATGAGTCCTTCACTTCGCGATGGTGGAACAGGGTTACTGATCTTGATAGGAACATGAGGGGGCTGATTCGGAGGAGAGATGGGCGGAAAAGACTTCTTTGCAAAAGACTTAACAGGGAATTGAGTAGGAAGAGGATTACCTCTTCTAACAATGGTTGGAGGCACGTTTGACACGACCTTCTCCTTCTGCACATGGGCAGCAACTTCTGCTTCTTTTCCTTGCGAGCGGGTGAAAACAGCATATGATTGTCCGCTTGCATAGCCTTGAGTACTCTCTTCTTCATCAGATTCATCCTCATCAAATTCCATGTATCCAATAGTGGAGTCGCCAGTCGGCTCACCGACATCTTGATCATCTTCGTCTTGAGGCGAAGATTCTTCATAGTACTGCTCTTCCTCTTCAATTTCGGCCAAAGCATTGACCGGAGGAGCTTCAAGCGCCAACCGTGGAGCAGTTGCAGGTAGACGCGGTCTTTGTGAAACATTGTTGGGAACAAAACTCCTTCGTGGAACGTCTCGGTATGAGGAACTAGGAGCCTGGGCCAACTGCTTTTTCAATGCGAGCAGATCATTCGCCATCTTTTGGAATGCTGGATCAGACAAAGTAGTAGGCGAGGGATCTGAAGATTTGGACTTTGATGATTCCTTTCTCAACTCGCCAGATATTATCAAATTGTCTTCTATCCGGATGGCGGCAGCCTGAGCGAGAGGTAGAGTAGCTACTCGCTCTTGAAGGAGCAAGAAGCTAACTTTTGAGCTCATGGCGTTCACGAAGAAACACTTCTGATTCTCCGGTGTTGGAAGCATGGCAGTAGGGACACGGTTGATTAATGCATTGAACCGGGCGATAAAATCGCGCATGGTCTCATTTGCCTCCTTCTTCAGGTGAGTGATTCGTGATAACAATGCAAATGCATCCTCTGAAGGCTTGTATCTGTCTTCGAAAGCATCCCGCAAGGTGGCCCAACTGGTGATAGATCCGGCTGGCAAATGCTGAAACCATTCGGCTGCGGGCCCTTGTAGGGTTTCCAGAAAAAGGCGAACCGACACATCTTCGTGAGTCACGTCCAAAATACTGCATGACATAATGAAAGCAGATATGTGGGAATCCGTGCTTTGATTTCCACTCCCGTCGAATTTGGGAAAATTCTTTCTGTTTCCGTGAGGGAGCGCGTGAACTGGATGTGGTAATGCGAGAGGACCCATAGCATTTCCCCATGGTACCGCCATTTGAAAGGCTGGAAAAAGCACACGAGCTGGGAGGGTGGTTCTGACTCTTGAGCGCAAGGCATTACAAAGGGATGTAGATGTTCCTTCGCAAAAGATTTTTTTCTTTGTGGAGGTGAGACACTCTGGATGACAAGCCGAGCTTAGCGCTGAAAAACGTGCCGGTGTCACGCTGAAATTGTGCCTTTGAAGCAGATCGAAAGTAGGATCAACTTCTCCACGGGCTCTCCTGCTGCGCGTAAAAGGTTCACTTGCCAGCGTACCTTCCAGATCTGCGATATTATGGCGCAGATTTAAACTTTATTTTTGGGTGTACTTGCTGATTTTCTGGTTTTTCTGACAAAAACCAGCAGCATGCACTTTTCTGGATATTTAAATATTATCCTCTTCGATTAACCGATTGTGGTTAATGACAAATAACAGCGAGGATAAGATGGCAGGGAAGAATAGCAGGCTGATTTTCAGATCTGATTTTTAATTTTTCAGAGGGTTTTTGAACTTTTTAGAAAACAGTCAAAAACTCAGATCTACGGAAAAATGTTAACTTTGATAAAAACTCAGCGAACTAAAGATCTGTAACTATGCCCGATCTACGGATCTCAGAAGAAAATTTTCAGTTTTAGGCACTTTTGCAAATTTTTTGGATTTTCAACAAAAAGTGCAGATTTGCAAACAGGCAGTGATTTTCTTATATTTTTCTGATTTTATATTATACCACCACCATAGATCTGACAGATCTATCCGATCCTCAAGTCCCAATGAGTCGCCAAAACTGTTGTCCGAAAATCATCGCGCGGATGATCTATGGATAGACGAGCCAACAAGTGTTGCAGGCTTAGCCCTCTTTGAGACAAAGAAAGCGAAACCGGTTTATTGCTATTTCTACTAGCAGAACCTATGCAAGTCTCATGATTCTCGCCTTCGGGGTTGGGATCTCATCCCAAAGAAAGTATTCCAGTGCGAAAAGAAAGGAATGAAAGAAGGAGAAGAGAAAGAACAGATCCGAAGGGAGAAAAGAAATGAATTCCAAAGCAGAAGGGTCAGAAGATTTATGTTTTTAGTTTGGTAGTAAACAGAGCCAAACCTACTTGCATAAATAAACAAAGCAATACTGATAAACAAATGACGGAAAAGTAGATATGAATCCAACAGATTAAACACATACAGATCTAACGTAAGAAAGATCTAATGTATAACACAGCTATTGAGCACAAAGTCTGAATAATTGTATTACTGTTCTTTTCTGTTACAAGAAAGCTCAAAGTCTTTCTCTCCTCACTTCTATTTCTATCTGAAAAATGTTCACCCCGAATACAACAAGTATTCTCATATTTATAGAAGATGAGGGAGAGAGAAGGCAAAAAGGAGCCAACCACTTATTTACAAAGATATTTACAAAATATCTAAAAGTCATGTTGACTTTGACAACTTGGTGGATGACATCATCCCATGATGCAACATGGATGATGTCATCATTTGTGCCAACACATTTTAGACATTTCGAAAAGAAAGTCGGAGAATAGAGAGAAGAAGAAGAAGAAGAAGAAGAAGAAGAAGAAGCTACTCATCATCATCATCCTGCGGCCGAAAAGGGGTTGCCTGTTTCTGATGCTGCTCAGGTGATGATATGTGGAACTGAGCGCGGTATTCCAAAAACTTGCTGATCATTGGCCCAAATTGATCCTGTGATGGATCCTTGTGCCGTTCACTGATTGCTTCGCAAGTCTCCCGCTCGTCTATGAGCTTTTCCGGGAGTTTGGAATAATCTTTCTCCGCCTCGATAAGGAACCCAATGAAGTCCCTACAGGCCAAGAGGTTGTTGATAGATTCAGTGTCGAACGTGACCTCTGGCCCTGTCCCTTGAGAAGCTATCTCTTTGAAGATCCGGATAGTGTCATCAGCTGATCTCAAGGTAAGGGAAGGAGTGAGCAACCCTGGATTCATGGCGAGGACAATTTTCTCCATTTGATGCATTGCATCCAGGGCCTCTTCCTTTACCTTGTCTATCTTTTCTAAAACAAATTCCAGCTGATCTATCTGATAGTCCAGAGTGGACATAGTTTTGTTGAGGGCCCTTGGATGGCCGAAGACTCCGAACTTGACCAGATCTTTGACTGAACAGTCGAACATTTGTTGGAAGGTCTCGTGCTGGAGTCTAGCATGTTCTAACTCTTCTGATATCGGACCCGCTAATGCTTGGAGTTCCTTATTCGCCTTCTCGATGTTTAGGTATAAACTGATATACTCGGCGATTACTCTTTCACTATCCTTGAGGATTTGGCTCCTCCAAGCAGAAACGGCCATGCCCTGCTCACCAATCTTTGAATATTCATTGATCTTCTCCTGACTGAGCAGCTCAGGAGTTTCGGCGGCAGTTGTGGGAGGTGCACTTCCCATCTTCTGTAAGGCTTGAAGCAGATACTTGTTCTGCTCCTTCAGTAGCCTTTTTTCCTCTTTCGTTTCCTGAAGCTTCTTGCAGAGTGCATCCACTGCGGAAAGAGCTTCCCCCTGGAGACTTTCTGAGGATGTCCCCATTGTGACTTGGGTCACGGTGAAATCTGTCGGAGACAGATCTTCTTTCTCTTTGAGGGGGTTGGGGTATGCTATTTCCATGACTCTCTCACCTGCAGCGCTCTTCGAGAAGCGTGTAACCGGCTTGTGCTTCTTTACTCCTTTAGCCGGAATGACCGAAAAGTCCATCGGAGCGATGGGGACTTTCCTCTTTTGTTGGCTCAGCTGCTGAGAGATCCAAGCTGGTCCTATAGAAGAAGGACCAGAGACAGAGGGGGAGGCAGCAACGGTAGAAGAGGGGAAAAACGTGGAGACACGCGGCGGCGGCATCGAAAGAATAGCCGAAGAAATGTCCACGGGAGGAAGGGGAACCGCAACTGCAGAAGACATAGGAAGGGAAGGGAGCTCGGAGATGAGGGAAGAAATGGAAGAAGACAAATCAGCGAGGGAGGAGAAGATAGATGAAGAGGCGGGGGAAAGAGTAGAAGAAGGGGCAGAGGACACAACCAAAGGAGTGGTCGCTTGAGTCACTCGAGGAGGGGAAGGAAGAGAAGAAGAAGGGATAGAAGGGACCTCTGAAGTTGTAGCGACGCCGACATCCTGGGTGGATGGGCGTATAGGACTATCCTCTGTCAATTCTTTCTCTGGCGAATCCAGAGTTATTACTTGTTCAGGCTCTGAAGGAAGAGGACTTTCAGGGGCTTCCTCCTGAATGGTGCTAGGTTCACCTTCGGCACCTTTGCCTTTCAGCAGCTTCTTTGACCTTGGAGGTGCGTTGCCCAAAGGGGAAGTTGTGAAATCTACCCCGAGGTAGATTAGTCCGTTCATGCGGCACCAATGCTCTGTTCTCCGCATAGTCTCCTTGACCCTCTCCTCAATTGTTTGAGGAGCCTTGCTTCTGTCAATGTCCGGGAAGGGCCAATCATCCCCTTCTGTGTCATTATACACTTTGTCTACTTCGTCTTCCGTGGTTTGGAAGCCTTTGGGGACAATGGCCACTCCGTATTGGATGATTTCCGTTAATGCCAAGCGAGAGTGATCCTTTCTTCTGAGTTCCACCTCATGGAGAACGTCAATGTAAATATCCTCAATTTGAGGGACGTGGATCGGATCAAGCTTAGCCCTTGGCAGGCAGCTCCTAGGATCGAAGGTAGGCCTGGCTGGGAAGTCATGTTTCAAGTTTAGCAACTCCAGCTCTGCGAACATTTCCTTCGCCTTGTGATAGGAGGAGCATGTGTACCGGCCCACTGTGAGGGGGAAAGGAGTTCCGCCCTTCTTCCTTTTAAGGCACTTCTCATGGTATGTGACCAGCTGCCTTGATAACTCCAGTAGAATCAGCCTTGGTCCAGCATACCTCGGTAGCCTGGTTGGCTCTCCCAAAAAGTTGACAGCCCTTAGATAGGTGAACGTGGGAAATTGGGTGAACAGGGCCCCCCATTTCTCTGTGACTGCCACTATGTTCTTGGTTGTCCGGCTATGAGTCATGTTCGGCCTCAGTAGGCAGATGACATGATAGAAGAATGCATCGTTAACTTTTGCGAAATGTTGGATGCTATTCTCCAGCCTCAGCTCTGGATAGTAATCAAATATCTTGGCCTGAGGCCATACTCTACCGGTTGAGCCTGGTAATCCCTCGCCGACGCCGCAAAGCATAGACTACATAGGAGTTCATATGGAACACTCCCGTTGTGGCGAACTGTTGTAGCTGCTCAGAGATGGTGCTGCTGATTATTTCACCCCAGCAAAAGCGCTGATCGGGAAAATTCTTATTCATTGTCTCTAGGTACCGCAGCATCCACTTATGGAAATAGTGGGCATCTGAAAGCCCGAAGACTCTGCTCAGGAAGGTGATAGAATCACTGAGTTCCTCTGAGAAATCACTTCGGTGGATAGTCTGAGGCCACCGGGTCACCACCTTCTTATTCTTTAGGTAGACCTCATTCATCAACTGCATGCACTGGCCCTCGTTGTCTTCCCAGGCCTTGATGCATTCCTGTTGGCTAACAGCCACGTAGTTCCGGTGGTGAGGGATGCCAAGCATCAACTCAAAATGACGGGCAGTGAGGTTTATGACTACCTCGCCCTTGCTGTTCTCGACACATCTTGTGTCCTTGTTGAAAGATTGCGCAACTACCATCATGAACTCATTGTTCACAGCGCTGACAGGGATTCCTCCGGCAAAGTGCAGGGCACTGCCTATTAGCTTGTCCATCCATGGACTTCTTGTAACCTTCTGAGTTCTAACCCAGAACTCATCCATGTCAATGTGACCCAATTCTGAGTCTCTGACATCCATACTGCACTCAGCCTGTGATTCGGGCATCCTGACCCTCTGATATTTGTATTTCATCTCTTCTTCTGTCAGCTTAGCCTTTCCTCTTGTTTTGGTGGGTTTCTTGCTTGACGTAGACATGTGTTCTTTCGAACTCAGTTGCTGATCTGCATGAAGAAGAAGAGAGACCCAATCCAAAAAGGTTGAATTAGAAATTTGATCTTCCATTGGAATGCAAGCAGAGGAAAGAGTTAGAGATTATAAGGCTCAGGGCGCATGAAAAATGTATGTTACAGGCCAAATAGATAAGGCGCACAGAAAAGGAATGTCGCAGAGGTTAAACTGGCGCCAAAGGCGCATGGCGCATGGAGGAAACAGGTTGCATTTTATAGAAGGGCGCACGGGAAGTGCGTGTTACATTGGGGTTCGGTGCGCCCTATGGCGCATGGGAAGATTGTGTAACATGGACAAATGATGCGCCAAAGGAATATGGCGCGGCGCATGGAGGGTTTACACAACATCATGTTACTGCAATGGAGGGTGCGCCCGCGCTATGTAATCTTTATATTTGCGCGAATAAGGCTTGTGTTGCATCGAAACTGGGTGCGCCCTTTGGCGCATGGAAACATTATGCAGCATGGATAAAGGGTGCGCCAAAGGCTTTTAAGGAGGCGCGGGATTCAAACTTGCAGCAGGATGGCAGGGTGCGCCATTGGCGCAGATCTTGAGCATGTTGCATGGCGGGTAGGTGCGCCGAGGGGCGCGACTGTTTTTATTGTTACAAGGCGCGCCAGTGCGCCTATGGAAATAAACTACTTCAAATCTCTTCTTTATTCCTCTCTTCCACTTCAAAAATTACTTGGACAAGTAAGGTTTTACAAAAAGTTTTTAATAGACCAAGCCAGTTACAAAACGACTCCTTTTCCAGCAGATCCGGAAAGAGGGAGGGAGAGGAAGAGGAACAGAAGAAAACGAACAGGACAGCACAGGGGGAAAGGTTTAAACATATTTCATCCAAACACAGACCATGCACACCAACAGAAAGCAGATCAAACACATGAAAGCACTCAATGAAAATGAGGGAGAACCTCTTACCTCAAATATATATGAAAAATCGGAAAGCGGGTCCACAGGGCGACAACGACAGAGCAGAGCTGACAAATCCAGAGCGATCACGTGCTTTGATAAAAAGGAATGAAAATGACATGGGCGCGCACGGATATTTATAGGAAAAACCTGTCATTAATGCGCCACCAACCTTTTGAAATGGCGCATGGAAACTGCTGTCGACAGGGGAAAGCGTGCGCCGTTTGGCGCATGGAAGGAATTGACAACAGAAGAATGAGCGCGCCTTTGGCGCACCATATGCATTGTCGACACGAAGTTATGTGCGCCCTTTGGCGCACCAAAACTTGGTGTTGCATATAGATTATGTGCGCCCTTTGGCGCACCGAAAAGCGTGTTAACATGGAAAACCATGCGCCAAAGGCTTTTTAAGGGGGCGCACTGAAACTTGGTGTTACAAGGAAAATCCATGCGCCCAGCCAAAAAAGGCTCAAAAAGACTAAGTTCGAAAACTAAATTTCCCGGGAAGGGATTTTACGACGTTTCGAACGCGAAGGATCCCTAACGAGGGATCGAAACAAAATTTTCGGTATGGTTATCGGTAAAATTGCCCTTGTCAATTTTACGGGATAACAAAATTATAAAGATCTCGCCATTTTAGGAAACCTAGGAATCCCACCTTAACCGACATCGGTCACCCATAAACCAACATAGGTCAACCGGAACCATCGTCAGTTACCATTTATTCACCCAAACAAACTTGTTTTTGGGTAAGCACATTCGAGAGCAAGGGGAGGGTGATCAAAGTGTATGCAAGGTAACCAACATCCTTTCATGTATCTAGACATCCAGAGCCATCACCAGGACAGATATTGAAGCATTGCACTCACGGAATCATTCTAGGAGCCACTGCTATGATACCAAACACCATTCTTCTAATCAACTGCCATTACCATTCAGCCATCAAGTCTGCATCATAGTAAGTACATTTCTACTAGCATTGTCCATTTTAGTGTAGTTAGCTTCTTGTTATTTCTATCATCAATTTATACTTTGCATGCTCATTCCTCCATCTCTTTCTAGCTTATAACTCAAATATTTCCTTTACCCACATTGCCAAATCACCCATTCTCACCTACTATTCATTCCTGAGTATACCTGATACCCCTATCAACCTCTTTATCCACCCTACCCTCCTTATCAGATCCCAGATCAAACCCTGTAATCAGTTTTCCTTGATTCTCTTACACCCCGACCTTACCGACGCCGGTTACCCATAACCATCATTGGTTCTGCATAAACGTCATGTCATCAATCGTATTAGACCGACGTTGATCTCGTGTTTTATACCCTGACCCAGAACAAAACCTAACAACCTCTCATCAGTTGACCTAAACAACCCAGAATCAAACCCTGACTAGTCCCAACACCCTGACAACTACCTACCTTTCTGATCTAACCATAGCCTAGCCTATTATGTTAATATTTTCTTATTGTACTTGAATGAGAAACCTAAATCATATCATCTATGTAGGATTTCCTTTATTTATGGCATTAAATTGTTTTAAATAGTGGATTGATAGCCATCTAGGAAGTATCACACTTCCCAGAGCTAGCACTCGCTAGGCAATCCACTGTCATATATCATTTAACTCCCCTTTTGTGGTCTTGTTGTCTATTTCAGGTAGTTCCTCCTAGCCAAAAGGAAGCTCTCACATTCAGCTGTGGATCGAGAAGTTAGTACACACGCAACAACCTTCAACCAACTATTATAAACAGGTATTCCTCCTCACCCATTACCCTTATCTGTTTTGTCATTCAAAAGGTAAAGAAAATGATGAAACATTTTGGCACTCCCAAAGTGGGACCCATCAGGGGTTCTATTGCATTTTCTTCATTCCTAGGCAAAAGTTGTGTGTTTTTTTCCTTCAAAAAAAGCTTACGCATTAATATTCTTCCTTGGTAATACTCTCTTCTTTCTAATTTCTCTAAAGGATACAGCTTTATTTTGGTGCATTTAAAAAGAACCATTCTTCTTGCTTTTTGCATTTAGTGAAAGTGCATACCCTCTCCTATTCACCATTTGTGTCATCGAACATAATCTTTCGATTTGGGCTTAAAATTGGTTCCATTACATTCGATTTACTGCATTTAGATCACATTAAAATGAGGGAAACCTATATGTCGGAAGTCATGGCCACTGATGGTTGACCCAAATAATTGTAAAAGCACACTCTCTCTCTCGTGTCTTACCGAACTTGCACAAAATTTGAAATATACACATCTTTCTTAAACAACATCTTACCCGGGAACATCTGTTAGTGATCACATGATCCGATTGGTAGGTACTCCTCCTCGCCGCTTCTCTCATCGAGTCATTATCTCAGAAGACAACCCGCCCCCGCCATAACATACCTGAAACCTCTCCTTTTAGATATCTTTCTTCGTAGGAAGCCTTCCTCACCAAAAACTCTATTCTAAAATTCATGAGTCAGTCTTATAAATAGCATAAGCTCAATACATTAAAAATCACTTGTTAGGAGTGTGTTTTTAGTGTTTGATTGACGTGCGTTTTGAGGTGTGAGGATACGCTTCTCCATTTTTTCATTCTTTTTCCTTACATGCTCCACAATCACAATTGGAGTATTCTGACTTCTTCTGAGTGTAGTAGGACTTCATTGCATCATCTCCAAAACTATGGGTTGGTGGTTTATCTCATTAAAACTCATAACAATCCATTTTTCTACATCTTTCCAATTTTCATCAGTAACCGGCATCGGTTTTGTCTTAACCGACATCAGTTTGCTATTCTTTTGGGTTGAATTGCCTAAAAGAACCCTTATTTCATTTCTTCTTTGCTATCAGTTCTTGTGAGTCTTTGTACTCTCTCTGCTTTGATACACAATCATCATTCAACTTGTTCATCTGACCATCAACAATCTTTGCTTCATTTGATAAAACTGTTTTCTGTTTCATAGTAATCGACCTCAGTTACCCCTTAACCGACATCGGTCAACCTTAACCAGCGTCGGTTACCCTGTATTGAACATCAACTGATATATTACACAAATATACCTATAGACACCTATTTTCTTCATTCTTACTGCCCCATGTGTCATTAACAGGATACAAAATCACCTGATATATACCCATTCACATGGTGTTGACACGCAGTCAAGCCAATGCTCTTATATTTCACGCGAGTTATCAACCACTCCCACCTAGTCCCTCACCGCCTTCCATCCTATCACCCATGGATCCTACTCAGCCTATCACCATTTCCACAGGTGACGAAGAATTTACATGACTCCTTGATCAGAATCCCATGGCCTTACAATTCTACCTTTCCCACTCTTCCACCCGAGACTCCTCAAGTCAGTTGATATACGACATGGTATCCATCTCTCCTGCCCTTATTCCTACTTCTATATTAACCCCTAATAATGTAGCGTTACCCTCACCTACTTCACCCCGGTAGTTTCACAGCTAGGACCCATACCTGCCATGACCACTATGTTTACAATATCACTCGCGCATGTCGTATCTGTTGTCCCCTCATCGACCACCCATGCCATAGCCCAATCTGCACCCATTGTATCACAAATACCCATTGTAACACAACCGCCTGTGGTGTCGGTGACCCCTACTCCATTCCATAATCTTATCCTCTCCATCCCACAAACACTACCCCCAATCGCTACTAGAGTCACCACGATTGTCCCACCTACATACACATATTATCAACCACCCCCTATCTCATCTGTTACCCATTTTGGATATGTGCCTTCTATGTCGGTTCCCTATTCTCAACCTCTCTATCAGGTTCAATATCCGCCCCCTTATGCCACAAGAGGTGTCCCTCCATCACAACCTACTAATGACCTCATCAAGTTGATGATGGAAAAGATGCACAATAAAAGCATCGGTTTCGGCTCATCCAATTCCCTCACCTATGATGAAATTTATAATGAGCCTATTCACTTATCCATTCCTATTCGACTATACCCCGTACATTGGGAAATGCCAAAATTCAACCGCTTCAATAGCAAAGAGGATCCACAACAACATTTGCGGTCCTTTAAACATGGGTGTTACCTAATTACCCATGATGACACTTTACTTCTAAAGACTTTCTCAATGTCCCTGATAGGACCTGCATTATGCTGGTATAGTGGGCTACCAAGACATTCCATCTACTCATTCAATCAACTAGTCCAGCCTTCTTAGACCACTTCTCGATTAATATTGTCAAGAAGGTTACCATGACTAATCTTTATTCCACTTGACATACGAAGACGAGTATTTCATTGACTTTGTCACTCATTGGTGCAATTTAATTAATCATCTCACATTCCAACTACCTCAGATTGATCTTATAGAGATATTTACTTGGGCTTGTGTTAGACACATCTCACCAACCCTATAGGTGTAAACCTTTCACACTTTTGATGAGGCATTCACCATGGCACGAAAGTTGGAAATTCATGCCATCGAAGAAAAGAAGATTCAACTTAGTAACAAGAACATCACGTTCAAATCAAATGATGCTTCTTCATCTTGAAACCCCAAAATAACTATTCAAAACCCAAAGGGTCTTCCAATGCTGTAGTTCTCAAGGCTGGCCCCCTCATCAATCAAACCTAGCCAAACCCCCTTCCAATCTCTCTCCTGTCCAAGCTTTCCAGTTCAGATGAGAACACTGAAAGTACACTTCGTAGGAAATTTTTGTTCTTCTATTTTGGAAAATCTTGTTAAGGTTGGTTCCATTACTCTTCCACCTATAAAACCACATACTGGTTTTGACCCTGAGCGACCCATGCCCACATGGTATAAGGAACATGAATTTTACAACTATCATCGTGTCAAAGGTCATAGCAACAATAATTGCATCGCCTTCAAGAATATCATCCAAGAAATGTTAGATAATGGAGATCTAGTCTTGGATAGCCCAAATGCACCCACTAACTAAAACCTACATATCTTCAAGAAGCCATTCCCTAATCATGCCCCATCTTCTAACCAAACTGGTGACACCTTAAACAATGATAGCAATGTTCGCGAGGTCCAAGCTATTTTAATGACATACCGCTTGCTTCCCAATTGCCTCATGTGCCTTTCATAGATGAAATCTTAGCCCAAGCTCCCTTACCTACACAAGAGACTATTTTACCTACTCCTCCACCCACAGAGGCAACCCCTTCATTTTCTTCTTCATCTATGGAATAGCCCATAATTAGCACGCCGCCTTTGACCCCTCAAAATTTTGAGCAGTTGTCAGTGGCACCTCTCCTACTCATAGAAGATGCAAGTCCACCGCCTACACCAACACAAGAAGAGTCCACTTTAGCTGACCCATTCTCTCCTCTACCCATGGAGGATACTATAAAAGTACCTATTATCCAAAATGAGCCCCTGCTTATTTTGGCTAACTTGCCTTCATTCTTTCCTTCCTTGTAGTTCAACTTCAATTTTCACACATTGCAAGCACTCAAAAGATTCTAGAAATGGATTCATCAGATAGGATTTTTCTTCCCCTTTCTAGAAAGGTAAAGAAGTCCTCCTAACTCCTTGTATTTTTTGAGTTATGGCTCCGGAGTTTGGAGGGGAAATTTTCCTTAGGCGGGCCCGCGGAGCTTGGGAGAGTTTTGTGCCAAAGAGGCTCGGGCCGGTGGAGTGGAGAAGGAAATTTTGCCAAGGAATTTGGTGAGTTGGCGGAGGCATGGAGAGAAATTCACCACTTAGCCTTTTGGGGCAAAAGGGTTAAAGTCAAAATTTGGCCCGCAAGCCCGCAAAGGAGAATGGAGAAAAATTGGTTAAGGCCCCACACCAATGAAATGATGCCACATGTCCAAGTTAGCAAAGCGAGAATCGGGCATCGGGAGGATTTTGGAATTGCTGCCAAAGTGGTGAAAACATAAAAGGGAAAAATGGAACCTCCATAACAAATCAAAAGATGCCACGTGTCTCGGAGTGGCGGGGCTGCGAAGGATTTTGGAAAATTTTCCATTTTTGTGAAAAGGGGCAAAATGTTGTTTTGAAGCCGTGGATCAACTAGAAGGTGCCACATGTCATTGGAGGAGTGGGGCATGGAGATTTTTTGGAAAAATTTCCCAATTTGAAAAAAGAGGGAAAAAGTTCAAGTTTTGGCCCGTGACCCGATTTTTGCCCTAATTTCGCCATTTTTGCCCTAAATCTTCAAATGGCCATATCTTTCGATCCGAGAGATCGAATTTTCACGATATTTATATCATTGGAAAGATTTTTAATTCTATACATGATGGACCCTTTAATTTTATATTTTGATGGAGATTTGTGGGAGAAAAATGGGAAAACGTCTCTGGCATGGAAAAATTACGTAAAAACGACCCCAACCACCAAAATTAATGAAGTATGGGCCTCTTTCTTGCTTTGCAAAGCAATGTACGATGAAGTATGGGATTTTTCATGGAAACCCATCATTTTATAGGCTAATTAAATGGATCTTG
Source organism: Taxus wallichiana var. yunnanensis (assembly GCA_018340775.1). Taxonomy (NCBI): domain Eukaryota; kingdom Viridiplantae; phylum Streptophyta; class Pinopsida; order Cupressales; family Taxaceae; genus Taxus; species Taxus wallichiana. Next base: position 106,186,079 of record CM031240.1, read on the forward strand.
TCGGTGGTTGGAGTTTTAAAATCAATTTACCCACGTTTTCTCATTTCCTTCATTCTGTTTGAGCATAAAAAGCTAGTTTTGGCTCATTTGCAAAGTTGTTGTTCATCCTTGAAAACAGTACCACTATCTTTAGATGACCATTCACCATCGAATTTCAAGATCCTGCTGATCTACTTTCGAGATCTCTTACCAACAGAGTTCGAGGCTAGCCATTTCCTTGTATCTCAAACACATTTTACGGGGATTACCACTCGATCCACATTGGCCCCACTTACAACAACACCATTTTCACACTTGGCCAATTTCCTAGATTATGTCGATAGAGCCTTACTTTGGGGACACCTTCTACTTCCTGTTTCAACACAAATGCAGTTGTCACTCGCTGACACCTCCACTATCTATCCAAAAGTGTTTCAAGTAACCAAACCAAACACAACCACAACTATTGCAATACCTTCCATGTCACCCCCATGGCCCAAATCACACCTCTTCCCCTATCCCAACATACATCTACACCCAAACACCTACCCACACCTATATCATCTCCCTTACCTAAACCTATCACTACCTTAGGGGTCATACCGACAGCTAGCCTTACTCACCCACCCATCAAATTAGATTTAGCCACATCTTCCAAAACTAACACTAAACTTACACTGGCCCCTAAAAAGAAGATCCAATCTCCTAGACCTCATACACCAACCTCGCCTACCACACCCTTATCACCTTCACCCCTTCCGTCCATCCTAGGACCTCACCCCTCGACCCTGGCCAAGAAACCCCCATCCACCGCAGTAAACCAAGAGCTGCAACAACCCATTTCCCCATCACAGACCTCTAATATACCCAAGTGACCCACATAACTTCCGCCCTCACCCGTAACCTTCTTACCACCCATACCTCCACTACCATCAATAACTTCTTCACTACCCATGACACTTTCTTCCCTTTCACTCATGCCTCCTGCCCAACCCACACCACCTACCTCCACAACACCTTAGTTACCCCCGTGGGTAACCCACCCTCTTCCACCATCAACTTTACCCAAAAGGATGCAACCTGAAGCTAAAAATCCACTATCCTCCAATAAGGTAGTTAAACCAGCCAAACCTTCCATTGCTAGTTATTCTACCATGCCCCTACCCAAGTAGATATGACCAACACCTAAGACCACACCACACACCAAACTAGTAGACCAACCTAATCCCCCTCTTGTAAAGACTCTTCCTCCACAATCAACCACACTTGTACCCAAACCCACATTCACCTCCCATTGTGATCCACTAGCAGGGTCCTATGCCAAAATCCTAACCAATCTCCTTGAAAATTCTGTCATCACATTACCATCTCTTAGCCCTTACGACCCAATCAAACCCAAACCAAAAGGGTTCGACGAAACAAAAATTTATGCCTACCATCATGTGCCAGGACACGATATAGAGAACTGTAAGGCCTTAAAAACTGCCCTAGTCCAATTATGTACTCCTGAAGAAAATTTTGACGATGATGATCTTCTTGATGAGGACCCCATTTCACATTCACCAATATCCACAGATCTTCTCCCGTTACCTACTCAACGACCAAAATCTCCATGCCCACAACTCTTTGATCCATCTCGAGATTCGAGATTAACATGGTTCATATAAGAGAGTTGGCCAAACCACTACCAAAATGTCAATGCGCCCTACTCATTTCACAAGGATTATATCCCTAATAGAGTTTTGTCCCTCATGCCATTATACCTTCCATGACACACCCTCTTCATCCACCTCTCCTTAAATTAACATGATCAACATTGCCACCTGTGCTCAGAAAGAAAAGGGCAAGGAAAAAGCAACTGGCCCATCAACCAACCCTGTACCCAATATACCATCCGCACCCATACCCAAAGTGATCATTCGAGGTCTTGCATATCCCATTTCCGATGGGGTCACACATTGCACAATGATAAAACAACTACACCAATCCCCCCTTAAAATGTATTTATATGACCGTGTCCAAACCTCAGAGTCACATCATCAAGCCCTCATGGAGGTCCTTCAATCTATTGAAGTCTTACCAAATGACCCCACACCCGTAGCCTCCATCATTACCCCTCACCACGTAGCATCTCTCATTAGGTATTCACCTTCCTCTACACCTTCACCCACTCACTAAGTGGTCGCCCTCATATTTTCGGATGAGGAGATTGCTCCCTTTGAGTCCGACGACCTCGACCCGCTCTTTTCATCTCTATCTTTATCGATAATATACACATACGACGTGTTATGATTGATGGTGGTGCTAGCATTAACATCATATCCTCCCATGCATATGGCCAAATGTGGATACCTTCCAATTACATGTATGGTAACCCTGTTATGCTGCATTCCTTCATTGATGCCATGACCTCTACCCTGGGTACCATTGTTCTCCATGTCCACGTGGGCCCCCGCATTGTCCCGGAACATTTCTATGTTCAAGAAGGGGAGTTCCAATATAACTTGCTGCTCGCCGACCTTGGATCCATGCCATGGGTTGTGTCCCTTCAACTTTACATCAATGCCTCAAATTTGAACATGAGGGACATAATTACATGATCCCTACCAACCCATCACCTTTCAAGACCTGTAACATGCTATATCAACCCAATGATGTGCTTATATTGGTCAAGGCATCTACCACCATCACCACTTCACCTTCACCCATGAGTCCATCCACCAAAACTACCACTACTTCTGTGACATCTAACCTTGCTATCTCCACTGCAGTTGTAGCCTCTACCGCTAACGCACTTGTTTCCCCAACATCTAGTGAGCCATCTATACCCGCTACCCACATACCAACTACTGATCCCTTAGAAGGTGTTTTTCAACACCTCACTCTGGGGGAATACCGCCTATACAATATCGACACCTTCCTCACCCCACAAGAGTATGGAAACCTCTGCCAACACCCCAATTATGACATCCACATTGGTGAAGTTTTTCCTTATGGCCCTCCCCACCTTCACACTAATCTAACGTATGGGGGACTCGATATGGCCACCTATAAACCCGAACCTCCATCCCAAACCCAACCATTTTCATTTGACCTACACTCCCTCATTAACCACCACTTCACTTACACTTTTCTCCACTGGTGCACATGGAAAGGATTTAGCTTTAGTTTTTATGAACAAGGCTGCCATACTATCATTTCCTATACCTCTTGTAAACATAATAACCATAGTGGCATTGGTTTTGATGCTTCACCCTCCAAGAAGGTTCACATCGACCTTATCTAGGATGAGAAAACTTCCCCCTCTCATTCACCCACATTACCATCTTCACCCACGGAGTCCATAGATCCCGAATCTATTCCTCCTAACTTTTTTTTGTAAACACCATTTCCCTAGGACCATTGACCTATCAATGTGATGGCGAGGCTCCCTCTTCTCTCCCATTCCTGTATCCTAACATGATCGATGACGATATACCTTCAATTAACATCGTTCAATGTCAGGACGATGAGTCCATCCTCACCTACCTTGGTGCGAAAAATCTTATATTCATCGGTTGTTACCCTCTGAGACACAAACCATGTTGAATGAATCAACCATTGAAATTGACATTAATACTCGGAAAACCTCACATTCTAAAGATTGGCCAATCCTTAGATGCCACTGCATAGGAAGCCTTCACCTCTTTCCTTTGGGACCATAGCAATGCATTTGCATGGTCCTATGCCGACTTCAAGCCCGAGTATTTACCCAAAGATCGTGGTCCACAATATCGTAACCATTCCTGATGCTAAACCCATCAAACAAAAGCTACAGAAAATGCATCCTCACATTACTCTTCTAGTCAAAGAAGAGCTTCAACGCCTCCTCTTGGTTTCCTTCATTCTACTGATTGATTATCCCCAATGGATTTCTAACATTGTTCTTGTCACAAAAGTGATAGGGGACTCTGTATTTACACAGATTTCTATGACCTCAACCTCACTTGTCCCAAAGATGATTTCCCACTACTAGGCATTGACCAACTAGTTGATCTCACCACTAGCCATGAAATGTTATCACTCATGGATGATTTCTCGGGCTACAATAAAATATTACTAGCTCCCGAGGATCAACACAAGACTACCTTCATCACCCCTTGGGGTAATTTTTGTTATCGAGTCATGCCCTTTGGCCTAAAAATTCTGTGCTACATATCGGTGAGCCATGACTTACATATCATTTGGAGGCCCTATGTGGGTATAGGGGTGTGGAAGATGTAGTTTAACATTTGTATAAATGTGAGCTATTATGGAGAGCTATAGGAATAATAACTCCCGATATAAAGGCAATTAAGTTTTCCACCACACTTCAATGGTGCATACACATTTGGTACAAAAATATGATCCACATTAGATCAGTACTTGATTATGATGCATTACACACTTCCTTTTTAAGAGTCCCATATCCCCGAGTTCAAAAAAAAAAACATTAATACACTTAAGGATATAAAACAGGGTCTACCAGAGAGTTTTCGGGAATGTGATGCACCTTTTAAGAATTTATTGTCTAAATTCTCCTATGATACCCATCAAATCCATCATGCGCAGTGGTTTTTTGGAGGCTTGTTGACACCATTCTTGAGAGCAAAGTCACACACAAAATTTACTGATCCACATGAAACATTGGAAGCTGTACTGTGTGCTGAAGTAGTAGGAAGTGTTGATATAGGGATAAATCCATTTCTTGAAGCTCATATTACGGAAATGGCATCTCATTTGGAAAATATTTTTGCTAATTTATCTCATGAGACATGCAGTGGATCATGGTGAAAATATTGCGAGGTGGAAGGACATACAAAGGATAACTACTCACGTAGGAGTGTGTGCACATTGTTGACATCTTGTGATATGTATCATAAGAATCATCATGTCCTTAATTTACTACTTTTATAACACATGAAGTAGAAGAATGTTTCCATGTATTGTAAAATTTGTGATGCGCACACCCATGACACACTAGCTTACTGTTTATGATTCAATAAAATATGAAATAAATGACTGCTAATCTGATATATAATGAAATACAAAGTCTTTAGGACATTTATTTGATTCATTTATGAAAGAAAATACAATATATAGGGCACTTACCTTGATTTCACTTATCCCAAAGTGTGTTTGACTAGAGAATGTGATAGAACAAAAACACAGACCATCACAATTCTGCTCAGAAAAATGTAGAGGTTCTTGAAACTCCGGACACAAAGTGCCTGGATAAGGGTAGGGGAAATTGTGGCCTCCCTAGACCTCGGTGGGTGTTGTAGATCGTAAAAAGCTTGGGATCTAGTTTTGACATTGTCGCTAGGGTTTCACACTTATTCGCCACTGATCACCTGAAAGTCACACTTTGACTATAGGAGTACCTATAAATCTGCAACACAAATATCCTCCTACAAAACCCTAAAAAAATCAAATACTAAAAAAGAAAGATGTAAAATGAGGGGTTAGACTGTCCTTAGCTATCAAATAGTGAACTTACGATTGAGCACTGCACTACATCTCAGACCCAATGTAGTTCTATGTGATTGTGTGTGCAATAGTGCTCCTAGGTTTCCCTCATTCCAATTATTCCAAGATAACGGGTGGTATCTAGATAGAATACAAATGTGTGGGATGGAAAAATGAACTTCCCCTTCCTATACAATGTGTATGCAGAGTAACAAGTCCAAAATGAAGTCCCTTTGATATGTAGATAGATACCCCTTGATAGAAATTTCCCACTATTATAATGGTATATATTTTATTTTTATATAGGGATATCTTACTTGAATTTCGACACTAATAACCCAACATGTTGACTAGTACCTTGAGGTATGAGTGGGAAAACCTAAAATACCGACCTCAAATCTAAAAAATAAGATCAAAAGTAAATAGGACATGAGCGCCCATAATGGATAGGAGAGCCACGGGCACTAGTGTCCAATCCTTGGCGCTAGTGTCCAGAGACAACTTACAAAAATGTTTAAATAATGAGATACACATATCCCTATGACATGATTAGAATCAAAGGTGCATGAGTAACAAACATGTAAGATAAAACAATAGAAAAAAACAAGACAAAAAAACAGACTAAACAGTGGGCCATCACTGAATATTTTCCTTACGCAAGATCCATATATAAAATAACATACTTGGAAGTATAGTAAAATAATAGTATGTGCGTGATTATGTGTCCACATTTCCCCCCCTTTATGCTATTTGAATGAAATTCAAGTAATGTAAAGGAAGTAAGGAACATAACTGAGAAGATTCCGGAGAAGCCCTATTGCATAAGTACACACATATGTTATAGAAGGACACACAAAATAAGAACGTATAACATGGAAAACCATGGATTTGCATGTCAACCCATGCAACATAAATACAGATGGTGAACCATTATGAGTAGCACTAGGAAAGATTGATGGTTTCGATTTTGAGTGATTGGATATTTCGACTTTTGTCGCTGACGGAGATTTTGATTGGGGTAGGGAGTGATTAGTTCCCAACCTGATTTTATGTGTGTGAAAATCGAGGATTTGGGTGTCCTGCCACCAGAGGAAGAGTTTAGGGAGAGAGGTCTAGTTTTACCCTCTAACTTTAACTTTAGGGAGAGAGGTCCTGCTATTGTAGATGGAAAAAAAAAAAAATGTTCATTTTGATACTTTTTGATCAAATGTGAATAACCCATATAGGAGTAGTATCACAAAGAAAATGACATCTTATTACCCCCACTCTAAGGGTTCCATAATATGTGTGAGATGACTTCCACGTTAGGTCATCTGGAAGCAATAGAGAATGTGGAGATAACTTCCCATGTTAGGTCATCTAGGAAAGTGGTGATGTAACTCCCAAGTTAGGTCATCTGGGAGAAGTGTGCTATGTTTGTGTGGATTTATTGATGTGAGTAGAATATTTGTGTTTGAAATTTGAATGTGTTTGATTGATAAATCATGGAGATATTTTACACTTGTTTCCCGTAGATTAGGTCATTAGGGGAATTGGTAGAAAATGGTGTGAAATGTCGTGTGATGTATGATAATTTTTTTGATAATGACGAATTAGAAATGTAGAATGGTTGTGTAATGGTGTTAGGAAAATTATAGGATGACCCCAATTATATGCCCCATTTCATCGAAAGGGAGAGTGATGATGGGAATGATCATTGAGACAAAAGTAAATTTGTGTTAATGTAATTGTGATAACAAATGTCATAAAATTGAGTGTATATTGAGTTGAATATGTGTTGAGTGTGAATATAGTGTCTGTGGAATGTGTATGATACGATAGTAGGCGGAGTTTTGAAGAGAACGGTGCAAACATAAAAAGAATCAAAGTAGTAATACTCAAGCTATGAGAAAATCTTTGTGATGTGTATTAGTTGGAGTAATGAGCATAAATAATGACTATAACGAGGTAGGTAATTGAGAGTTACTATAAATAGTAATAGGAAAAGGTGAATAGGTATTTCATTTGATCATTGCACGAGTGTGATTTTGAGCTCTGGGTGTGTGAAGATGCTTTGTAAGTCGAGCACCATGATTGAGTCGATTTGAGATGGCGGCAGAATCGTAGCGTTACATATGACAACTGAGCTAGTAAGTGTTATTTTTTCAAAAATTGTGTTGAATTGGGTTGTTTTTCATTATTTTTGTGAAATTTATGTTTTTGAGTTTCTAGGCATTTGCAACTTGGGAAAGAGTAGCGAAGGTGCTAATGACCTTTGCGACACTAGCACCCATGAATTGGCGTAGTGACCTATTCCAGGGTGCCCAAGTTCTCGCTCCTAGTGAGGGCAACCTAGAAGGCTAAGGTTGATCCGAGAGTGTTGTAAATGAGAAAAGTGATGCTTGTTGATGTTATTGGTAGGTTTTTTTTGGACGTATATGATGTACCCGATGTTGTGTTTATTATTTTGTTATGTTGTGTTGTGCAGAGGGATATTCATTTGAGGGAGTTCTGTGGTGGTCATCATTTGAGCACATTGTTAGGATTGGGTTTGTCAGATGATGAGTGGGATGTTCTAGACCATGTCAACTTGAAACACATAGTGAGGATTAGGGATGTGGCCCATAATATGCCTATGATCATATATTTTTGTAAGAGATGGTGTGTAGATAGGTGCACATTTTTTTACCTACTTTGGAGAGACGACAATGACTTTGGAGGATGTATATCATATACTGTGATTGCCTATTTTCGGTGAGAGGGTATAGGTGATGGCCATAGAGGATGCACAAAGATAGATGAGGGCTACTAGGTGGTATTTTATAGGGACCCAAGTGCATACTGAGGTCCATATTAGTCTTGATGTTATACTAAGGTCAGGGGTTCCATGATTGTGGAAATTTATAGCAGTTGTGATTGCTTCTTTGGTTGTAGTTGAGGGAGGTGGTGTAGGCATCTTATATAAGATGCATGATATTTTCCATCATATAGAGGAGGATGGGATGAGATATGCTTGGGAATGATGTGTATTAGCCCATTTGTACAGGGATTTGTATAGATTCACGTAGGAGGAGCATGGGGGTGGGCTAGGAGCCACCACTTTGTTGCATGTGTGGGCATACAAGCATATTACGATATTGAGGCTGCTTGGTGGGCCACGTGGAGAGTGGGCTAGACCTAGTATATTTTTTGAGTGGTGGGTAGGTGTGCAGGGTAGGAGGATGGACACTGATACATATAGATCTATGTTGGATCGCATGGGGCCAAGGGCCATTATCTAGAGGCCATATCATGACTATGGTGGATGGCCCAAGGATGTAGTGGAGCTTCGATGTATTTGTCACACTATGTGGTTAGAGGATAAGTTTCCTGGGGTTGTGGAGATATTTTAGGGAGAGCACGTGTCACGCTAGTTTGACATAGCTCAAGATGTGCCCTTATAGCCTTATATATGGGTGAGAGCTATAAGGGCACTAAGGAGGGCTAGAGCGAGACCGGGGCCCATAGAGGTGCAACTAGTACCCTATGGGCTAGAGGAGTATGATGTGGCCATAGGGCCAATACAGGTGGATGGCACATGATGTATAGAGGAGTATAGGGCATGATGGGCAATGCATCGATGGGTACTATTATACCCAATATTTTTAGATGTGGTGAGAGCACCACCGATAGAAGGAGAGGGCAAATGCATGCCCACAAAGTGGGGATGTTGTGGCAATGCCGATAATGGAGCATGAGTATATGTGTATTACTAGTTGTATATTGTTATTGATTTTTTTGAGTTCATCATCTTGAGCATATGAACCGATACGATGTTTTTGTATGGTTTTATGGGACACTTAATATTTTTGATTCTAAACATTTTGATCCACACCTTGACATGGAATGTGCCCACCGATGTGCTCATTAGAGGTTGGATGTTGGAGCGAGTGGATGCCATTGCAGCTGAGAATGCTCGATTTTGATCCAGTGGTAATGGCGGTGACTACTTGTACTGTGCTATTGAGTGAGAGGGATGAGGCACGAGAGGAGATGCAATGAGATAGAGAGGCTATGGGTGGAGGTCCCCTAATACATGATGTATTTACAAGGTTTGTGGAGCTACATGGTCTTTTTGTGAAGTAGTCGATTGAGCTGAATTTATTATGTAGGAAGGTAGAGAGATATAGGAGCTACGATCAATGACGTAGATTGAGTGGTGAAGCTTCTAGTTCTATAGCTCCCACAGTTGTATATAGTGATAGTGATGATGAGGTATGATATGCATTGATGTATGAGGGATTATCCCGGTGTTGGAATTTTTGTAACTATGATTTTGATCGATGTGTGTGGGTGTGTGTGTATATGGGTGCACACGCGCGTGTGTGGATGATTGACATATTTGTCTTGTATTGACATTTATTGATGTGTGCTGCTATGATTCATGTTGATATGTTGATGTGTGATGTTTGATTTTCGTAGCATAAGATTATGTGATATAGATGATGATTTGTAATGTTGTGATAATTTGATTGTATGTATGATTGAAGCTAGATAGTATGTGATAGGAATAGATGTATAAGATGTAGATCATGATAGATAAAATGAATGAATCATGAGATGATGCAAAATAAGATGTATAATTTTGTATGGTACAATATGTAAGATGAATAGGGGGAAAGAGTAGTGCCCCCAAAGTATGTGGATGATGAGATTCATTTATATAAGACCTCCCAAGTAGTCAAGAATGAACCATAAAGAAAGAATGTGTCATTAGGAAATGATTCGATAGTTTACACTAAATGTATAGATCGATGAAGCGTGTAACACAAGAGATGGAGCAAGGCTCTTATTATAAGAGATCCCTCAACAGTCATGTAAGAACCATAATAACACAAGTATGCCATCGGGTAGTAGGGTAAGAAACTCACCTACCAAAGACAAAGTAGGTGTGGAGTGTTGGAAGCATGTGTAGTACAAGAAACATGAGAATATGAACCGAATTGAATTCTAGATGAGATGATGCCAATGATGGGTGATGCAGCAATGAGAAGCACACATGCTAATGGCTTAGGAAGCCAATGTGTAGTAGGAGTACTACATGGTGGATGAGATGGTGCATTAGTGAATGGATGAGATGGAGAGCACACATGAATAATAACCTATGGTGGTAGACAAATAATGACCTTAGGAGCATGTGTAGGAGATAAGTGAACTAAAATAGATGCACACTTGCGTGGAATTAGAGACATAGACCACTCATGAGAGTGAGGGCCAAAGGCAATGACACCCTTGTCTTCTAATTATTGTAATCAATCATGAAGGGCACAACAGTCATTGTCATGATAGCCATTGATACGATGATAGTTGCAATAAGGTCAATCACATTTCTATTGCAAGAGATGAGGTGGATGATGATGATTAGAAGGTAAGTGAATCAAACACTTATTAAGAAAAGCACACAACACATCATGAGTCCTAGCATCATGAGAAAAGTGTAATGGATCCCGTGGAGGAGATGGAGAAGTCTTAGGCGGAGACTGACGTGGTGGAGGAGATGAAGGATGCTTATGTGATGGAGAAGACTAAATTTTCTTGTGGGGTGGAGGAGATGGAGACCTACAAGGACACAAAACAAATGGAAGAAGAGAAGAACTAGATGATGTAACATTAACAGATCTAAGAGGATGATCTATGACATGTGTAGCAATGATATCTTGTTCTAAATCAATGAATTTATAACATAAGAGTGTGAATGATTCACATGTATCATATTGCAAGCATTTCTTTAAAGAAGGAATCAAGCCATGACAAAAGATGAATTGATTTTCTAAATCAATGGGCTGAAAGACTAATTGATGCATGAAAGCATTGAAACACAAAATATAATCAATAATAGGTTATGTCTTTCCTTGATGTAAGCCAGGTAAGCGATCATGTGTGACTCTAGGGCCATTGTTAAGTATAAAGCATTGAAGGAAGGCCTCTTCCATCTCACAATAGGTACTAATAGATCTAAAGGGTAGATGTGTGTACCATTGAAGAGCGTCATCAATAAGACTATGGTAAAAATATTTTAGCAATAATCTATCATTGGAGTATGAAGCCATAGCTAGACAATAATGCTTGAGATGCAAATATGGATTTCCAGTACCATCAAAGCATGAAAATGTAGGCATAATGAAATCCTTAGGAAATGTTGAATTGTGAATCTTTTTTGGAATAGGATTTCCATGTAAAGAATTATTATTGATAGAAGCATAATAGGCCTTACTTTCAAGCGTGAGATATTGGACCTGAGATTGTAATTAGCCAACAACATGCATGAGTGATAAGATGTCATGTGAAGGAATGGTAGAATATGTGAGTGGTAGACTTGAGTGGATGAAGCTTTCCATTATGGGTGATCATAGGGATGCCAATAGAAGAAGTGGAAGATGCTGATGCTAAAGGCACACTAGATGTAGGTTTCAAAGAAGTAATAGGTGGTGAAGAACATGGAGTGTCGATAGAAATAGTTGGAATATCATCGAAGAGTTATTACTAGATGAAGTTTTTTCACCACTTTCTTTATGGATTTGACAAAATAGATAAGGTGATGGCCAAGGAGGAATACCTATTGTGATGGTCGGTTTAAAGGTCGTGTGCACGTTATGACTTCTTGATCCAATGCTGATTGTGAGAGCTTCCTTTTGGCTAGGAGGAACTACCTGAAATACACAACAAGATCACAAAAGAGAGTTAAACAATATATGTTAGTGGGCTGCCTAGTGTGTGCTAGATCAGGAAGTATGGTACTTCCTTGGTGGCAGTCAACCCACTGTTTAATACAACTTAATGTAAGAAATGTCATAAATAAATAATGTCCTACTATAGTTGATATGATTTAGGTATCTCATCCAAATACAATAAGAAAATCTAATATAATAGGCTAGGTTATGATTAGATCTGGAAGTAGGGTAGGTAATCAAGGTGCGTTGGAACAGGTCAGGGTCAGATTCTGGGTAGCTTAGGTTTCTTGGATGTAGGTTTTTAAATTTCTGTTATTGGTAGGATTACTAAATACGAGATACCAATGTCGCTTAAGAGGGAACAAATGACGATTAAGAATTTGGATGGTAGAAATTCAATAAACTAGGTTTTGAGAACTTTTTGAGGTAAGACAATGGGTGTGAGGGAAAATGGCTAGGTTTACAATGGTGCTAGGGGTACTCAAAGGTATTCAGGAATAAGGTATATGTGATTAAATGATTGTGGGTGATGGAATGGTTGGATTCATAGGAAGGTAACAAGGGTGGGATGAAAAATGCAAATAGATGTTGATAAACAAAAAGATGAAGAAACTTTGTAATTTGAATATGTATGAAATGATGCAGGTTAGAGATACACTTACTGGTGTTTACAGATTTGATGGTTGGATGATGGTGATGGTTGACCTATGGAATGGTGCTTAGTGTTGCGGTAGTGCTTCCCGGAATGCTACCATGAATGAAAATACCTTCAGATCTATCTTGGTGCTGGCTATGGTTGTCTAGATGTGTGAAAGGGCTCTGGTTCTTGCTTGCATACAGATCTCCTTTGTTCTAAAACTTGAGAATGTGGCCAAACTTCCAAACAAGGTTACCAAAATGGATATATGGTAACCGATGATGGTTTAGGGTGACCAACGTCAGTTTAGGGTTGACCGACATCGATTAAGGCGGGAAATCCTAGGTTTACTAAAAGTGACAGATCTTTGAAATCTCTTCACCAAATATATCTATTCTAGCAGATCAAAACATGATTTTTCTCTTAGATCATCATGAATGTGGCTAGAGGAAGGATAAACATGTGATTTTAGGGTTGAAAAAATTCTTAGTTAATTAAGGCGGTGTAGGACTAAGTCTTAGTTAGTTATGGTGAGTGAATGTTGAGTCCTAGTAAAGGGAAATATGCTAAAAATAGGTTTGTGATGAGGTGTCTAGGTGAGGTGGAAATTATTTTTAATTAAGGTAATTAAATAATGAATAAAGTAAGGATGAGTATTACTTTAATTATAAATAATTAAACTAATATTAATGTGGGGTAGAAGGGTCATGGTTAGGTGAATATGTTTAAGTTGGTTATTCGAAAAGGGACCAAGGGGAGTGTGACCTAATTTTGGTGTCTACATTTTTCCCCTTTTTGTTGCATAGCTTGTATTGGTGTTTGTGACAAAAATAGTAATCGATTGCCCCATGTGTGGGTGAATGTGATCCCCCTCAAACCAGGCACTGATGAGGTGTGACAGAATCCACGAGTGGTTTGATAAATGTGTAGTTGGTGAAGAAAGGTGGGGAAGGGTATGAGTACTATGGGAAAGGGCGATAGTCATCTTGGGTAATAGGTAATAGGCCAGGGTTAAAATTGGGTCATGAGTAATGGGAGTCAAATGCACACACACATATAGATTGCAACATGATACAATGTTAACGAGATTGCAAACTCTACATCATAGGGTGAAGTGATTCAGGTATCCAAGGTATAGGATATGGTCTAGAAACACAACATAGGTTAGGTGCAGGAACGTTTAGGTATGTTCCAGTACACCAAAGGTTTGGTCGAGATAAATGACACGACAATAGGAAAGGTATGGTTGTTAGGATAAAACAACATAGGTAAAAACATCACAAGGTATAATGAGTACATAAGGTCAATGGTCACACCAAGTAGGCCAAGTTCAGGCAAATTGTAACACCTTGGACAAACTATTATATTTCTCTTTGCATTAAAAGCATTGGCATGTGATTTTCTTGAATGAGGTGTGTTCCCTTGATTGTTGAAAATCATGCTTGTTATGGATAAATCATTTCTACTCTTGGAAAGAAATGATATGGCTTGCAAAAATCCATTTTCACTTCTTATTGATAGGCTGCAATCTGATTTTGAGACTTACAAACTTATCTCTTTTATTGATTCATCCTTAGATCAATTTCAGTGATCCAAGGAATGTTTTAAAGTCTCCTTACAGGACCTAATGATACATTGACATTCATTAGTTTGGGAGACATAATGGACTGAACCTTTGTATGTTACAAATTCTTTGGTCTTGTATGATCGTGTCTTCATTAGGTTGTATGTTGTGTTTGTGTCTTTGGGATTGATATTTGCAAGACATTAATTACGTAAATGAAATATAGTCTGCTTCCTGACTATGAAGGGGATCAGAATCCTAAAACTAAAGGATTATCCTAACGGTATCCTAAGCTAGGTAAAACCACCTACTTCATATCTATGTCTACTTATTTGGGTTTTGGTTTAACCTAAGCTTCTTATTATATTTTGTTTGGATGGCGTCCTAACCTAAGCTCTTGTGCTAAATGAATAAGGGAGAAAATTGCTAAGGTGATACTAGACTATTTTAACCTAATGCCTAATACTAATGGTTGTGAATTTAATGTAACCTAAGTTGGAAATTACCATGGAAATGTTTTAAGACCTAAGATAATTTATTGTTAGACTAACCTAAGTTTTGGGAAATCTAGCCTAAACTATTAAAAAGGAACCTAAGGGTCACATGGCACTATGATGACGGTTCCAATGGCTTTTAATTGATTTGATTGGGTTTAATGCATGGAGGTATTGCCAGTTTTGGAAAAGGCTAGTTAAATTTAGTGGGGCTTACGTGGAGTCTTCACTAAATATGGAATGGCATATCAAATTGGAAATGACATTTCACCAATTTTGGGACGCGGTGGCAAGGAGAGATAAGTGGGAGATTTGGGAGCAATGGCATTAATGGACCTCGGTTTTGTGTGTAAACCATCTTGGAAACAAGGGAGGTGGATTTTTGAGAGGTTGTTTGGTTTTATATGTCTTGTGAATTTTTCTCTGCATGGAGCTATCTGGTTCTTTGAACCAACAGTTTGACTTCTACTTTGTGGCTATTTTTGGTTTCTTTGGTCTATTTTCGATCAAAGGAATGTATATGAGGCATTGGAAGAAAAGTTGTTTGGTTGTTGATCTTTCATGGAGAAGAAAAAGAGTGGGAAGCTCGGCTGGAAGTCTCCTTCGAATTGGCAGAGGCACTATCAGGCATGATAGGCTCTATCCATTAAGATTTCTTGCTTTCTTCTAAATGATTCATTAAAACAATTCTGCTCTCATGAGATAAATATTTTCATGATTTGTCTGGTTAACTACTTTTATGTTTTTATGAATCTCTGTGGTTTTTGGGATGTAAATCCATTGCAAGTAATGATAGTTTTTGGGAAACTTTCTTTGTGCTAGTTTAATGGTGACATACATGCGAAACTTGTACTTAAAGCTCTGTATTTCATTCTAAAGCTTGTATTCAAGGTTGGTGTTGTTTTGAACTGGAATTCGTTGCTTTGAGTGGTTCTGAACCTTTATTGGAACCTTGTGTTTCATTTGAACTTCTATTGAAGCCTTGTATTTAATTTGAGCTTGTATTGGAGCTTCGTGTTTTTTCCGAGCTTGCATTGGAGCTTCGTGTTTGTTATGAGCCTGCATTAGAGCTTTGAGTAGTTCTGAACTTTTGTTCTAAGCTTCGTGTTTGACACTGTACTTGTGTTGGAATCGATGTGTTTGGTTCTGTACTTGTATTTTGAGCTAGAATTTGACTCGTATTCAAGGATTTGAAATACTTTGAACCCGTTTAATGGACTGTCTACTCGAAAGAGACTTGAGAGATCAGTTTTGGTTTTAGTTGTTTTGGTAATCTCTTTTGAGACCTTCTCCATGTAGCTTCTTGAGTGGGAATGGTTGTAGAACTTCTATCTTTTAGATTGTACCGTGTTCTTAAACTGATAAGGGCATGTAAGTTTGGAGTATATTCTCCCCTCCTCTGCTCTGAGAAATCCCGCGTCTTGTTGAAATCTTGACTATTTTGTTTAAAGGATTGATGGACTGGAACTATATCTTGTTGTGGGTTTGGTTGATATATAGTTTGTTTGGAACAATCATTAATAGTTTTAGAGGTTTATGGAAAT
Source organism: Taxus wallichiana var. yunnanensis (assembly GCA_018340775.1). Taxonomy (NCBI): domain Eukaryota; kingdom Viridiplantae; phylum Streptophyta; class Pinopsida; order Cupressales; family Taxaceae; genus Taxus; species Taxus wallichiana. The sequence goes on from CM031240.1 coordinate 106,202,473, forward strand.
ACGATATGCATACTCCTTGTGATCAATGTTTGAAATGAACATCTTCTCTGTTGTAATATTTTTGATGGAGCTATGTAAGTCTTTTGTTGTGAATTGCTTTTCGAGTCATGTTGGAGGTAAGATTGGGACATCTCTTAACTTAAACATTATTGGGTTTTCTTACTTTCTTCAGATCTTCTTAATTGATTTCTGGGTTTTATTGAAATATGAGTTTGATACCTAGTATACTGAATTTTGTATGGAAGGATACATTATCTCTATTTAGAATGTTTTGTATTATTGTTCTTATTTGGATCGTGAACTACTTACTCTGTTGTATCGAGTTGTTGAAGCCTTGTAATGGGATTTTAGTCTTTGGAGTTCGTGAGTACTTCTGAACTTGTTTAGCTTATACTGTTTTGGGTTTTCTATTCCTTGTTGGATTTAGTGAATGAATCTTTGGGTCTTTTAAAGAGAAAGGAATATGTTCTCTTGTGGATAGTATATTGTTTTGGGACTGTACTGTGAACTTCATTCTATGATTTGAATTCAAACTTGTGTTTTAAATGAATGGGAATAGATAAACCAGTTGGTTAAGATTTGTAAGGGAAACTAGAAGTGTGCTTTCTTTTAACTGTGTGTTTGGTTTTGTGTTCTCTCTTGGGAACTAGTTAAAGAACTTCTAAGTTTGAAATAGAATTGGGAATTCATTTGATAGTATAAATGAAATAAATTATTGATTGGCCCTTTTCTAATTGAGATCCCTTTTTATTGTTGTTTGGATAAGTTCATTTGATTGAACTTCTCTGTATTCGATTCTCTTCTGAGATGGAAATTTCTTGTGGATTGTTTGGTCTACTTTGTATAAGTCATTGGTTGTAATGATGTGGAAAGAGATTAGCTGAGTTGGTATGTTGGAAAGAAAATAATAACATGCTTAGACCGACTGTTTTGCTTGATTGAGTCATACTCCATTTGGATTGATATTGGAAGGTTGTCTCTTTTTGCACTTTGTCTTATTATGAACCCTTCTTGGATGGACTGGATAAGAGATTAATTCTATGTGAGTCTAGCTTGGATTTTTGGAACGTCTGGTTTCAGATCTATGAATTATATCTTCTAACATGTAGAAGTTAGTAAGACTTATAGTTAGACTGTTTTGATTTCCTATTTACTTCTTGGATTGATTTGGGATTCTTGTTTTGATATTGTCTCTTTATTATTGAATCCTTATATTGTTATCCTTGAACTGAAGAAGTGAGGTGAGTTCTAAACCTGTTTCTGTCTTCTAGATGATTAGTGTATGGGGAAACAATATGTATTGATTCTTCTTCTTTGCTTATGTTGTAGGATGAATCATCCCAATAGGAGCTATGTTGTAATTAACTTCTTTGCTACTTAGTAAAGATAAATGTGTATTTCTATTCTTATAACTATGAAACAATTGGATGACAAGACCTGTTTGTTTAAAAGTAATTGATAGGATCAATTAAACCTTATGATATAAGGTAGATGTTGCGGATTATATTATGCTCTTTTCTTAAAAGTGAATTCAGACTCTTTAATTGTACTTATTTTTTGGTTGTTATTACTTATGATTATTTGTATGATATATTAATTGTTTCATTAAAGCAGAGTTGTTTTAATGGAACAATTAGTGGAATGCACTTCACTTTAATGCTTAGTGCTTATCATGCTTAGTTCATTAAACCGACTGTCTTGCTAGCAATTTTTGCAGATGGACATCATAAGTGATAAAAGAAGGCAAATTTTTTTATGATGCATTGGCTTATTTAATTTTGGATCTTATGTAAAGAATTTTGATTCATTCTTGAGTTGTATTGGAAAAGAAAAGTGATGTTCTTTTAAGATCTTAATTCTGATTGACATGCGAGAATGTCTGAAATGCATAGTCTTGTAAATGTATATTTATCATCATGAATTGAAAGGTTTTGAGTTGGACTCCAATTTGTGGTGTGAATTATTTTGTACTTGTATGATGGAAATAATAGTGATATCTTGGTGGTATTCTTTATATCTATTTGTATACTATTGCTGTTATCAATTAATAAGTTGGATTAAGGGGATAGTATAATCTCTCTTATTATAATGAACTTGTTAAATTGTAAAAGATGTCATTCTCTAACTACACAACTATAGTTTAATAATAAAATATGCTTGGGACATACAATTAAACTATATGAGTAAAGAATGATAAAAGGAATAGTGGTTATGATATTTAATCTTTATAATTTCATTTATAAAGTAAACACTAGTTGAATCTAGGTGGATGACACACTTGATTTGGACAGCTAGGTTGCATTAGGAATTAAATGTTGATGTTTGCTGTCCTGTTTTTGGGATAACTGCATGTTATGCCACGTTAATGAACAAAAATGCAAACTTGAATTAATGAAGTTCTCCATAACAAATCAGGTTGATTATGGTTAAAGAACTTAATGAATGTTGGAATTAGGGTTAGGCATGGTTTTTGTAATCTGAATCTTAATCTAATTTAATTATGAATTAATGACCACTAAGGGGTATGTACATCTTGATGAATCAGTTCTAATAGATGTTGGCACATGCCAACTACAGATCGTATGCTTGAGAAGTCTGGGACTTCTCGAGGATATAATGTTCATAGTTGACATGTGGTAACACCCTTCGTATTTGTTCATCTAGATCTACACACATTTGGACTTGAACTTAGTTTCTCTCTAGGTCAAGTTAGTAGCATGTTTAAGATAGGTAGTAGCTTTCTATGACTTAAGGTACCTTGGCACATTTGGTTGACTTAGGTCAACCGAGTATGCCCATATACCCTAAGTCATTGTGAGCGTCTTCCTATAATAAATTATGTTGCTAACCTGGGCTAGGGTCAAACCTTGGGCAAGTGGACTGATGGTAGTCAGTAAAGACCATTCTAGATAACAGTAGAGTGGGGTGAAGGATGTATTTCGAAATGACGAGTATGTCATCTAGGAATAGTAACATGAATAGTATGTTGAAAATCTTTGGCCAAAGTATCACAAGCTGCTAGTTACGTTGTCCTATGTCACCTAGTTTAAAGCAACATGATGTCAGATGAATATTGGTAACAAATATTTAGATAGGTTCTTTAAATAGATCACTCAATACTCGGAATAGGGTAGGAGAACCATGTATACGTAGTATACATAAAGTATTCTATACTTTAAGACAAACATGAGAGATCGGCTAGTAACCAAGTCATGGAATGAGAGATCGGTAGTATACCAAGTCATTACAATTGCATATGGTTATTTTTTATGAGATTGATTAACATGGAATGTGTGTTCTAAATGATGTTTTATTTAGGAAAGAGAACATTATGTTTCAATTTTTTTCCCTTGTTTCTAAAGTCTTAAATTGGGAATGTTACACAAATAGGTCATGGCATGGGTAAGGTTGAGGTATAAGTAAAATAACAAATCCTAAGACAAAATGAAGGAAATGAAGGGGTAGTTTATGCTTGTAGGTATGGTTCAATAGGTGTCAAAAATGATAAAGGTTATGATCACTAATGGTTACAAGAAAAAGGAAGCTTAGCAAGGCCAAATAGTTATAAGGGCCGACGATGCCGGTTGTAGGGTGATCGACATCGGTTATCTAGGGCACAAATCGGCCTACATCGGTTAGGTCGGGTCGGGTTTATAAAATAAAAATTCTGTATTTTATGGAATCATTGTTGTGTTGTGAATTTGGAGAAAATGACAGAGCCGTTTGAATTTTTGTACCTTTCGAGAGAGAAGGATGGGGCATTGACCTAGCTACGGTGGAGAGTACGAGTTGGTGAGAGGAGCTAGGAGACGAGTCCACGAGCTCGGGGGATTGATTTGATTAGTTGGAGTGGAGGAGTGGATTCATGATTTGGGAATGGCAAAGGAAGGAGAGGGTTTGGGTGGGCCACCGGTGCAATGGCTGGACGTACCACCACGTTGACAACACCGTGATGAGGTAGGATTCAATCCCAATTTGTCATTTATTGTTAAAATAGGTTGGTAAAATTTGTGTTGGGTAAAAGCGTGTCGGGTGGGGGCATAATTTCGAATTTGTGGTTAAAATGTTGTAATGAGAGAGGGGGGAGGTCCTAGGTAGGGGAAATAGGGGTGAGGAGGGGTTTAGGTTAGGTTTGGGTAAGGTAGGATATGTTTCTAGGTTAGATTTGAGAATTTTGGAAGAAATAGGGGGGTTTTTTGGATTCGGTCTCCGTGATAGTGATTGATGCCGGTCAATATTTGGCCGGCATCGGCCAGTACTGTGTGACCGATACCGTCATGATGAACCAATGCCGGTCAAAAGTGACCGATGCGACTAGATTTATGGAAAAATAGATCAAGAAACAAGGTAGGGTGGGAGAAAAAGATAGGCAATTAGGTGGAAAGGAAAGTTTATTGAGAATGAGTAGGGTAATAGGTATAAATGGTATGAGTGGATGGGTGTAAAAAGGGGTAATTTGTAGGGTTGGGGTATAATAAGAAATAAGGGATTGGGAATAGGTTTTTGGGTAAGAGATGTGTTGGGTATGGTGAAGGTTTAATAATGGTATGATTTGTTAGGTGTAGGCTAGGGACTAGTTGTGGATGAGAGATAAAGTATCGCCTCTGTTACTAGTGGTACGAGGGAGCGTGATGGTAGAGGAGTGGTGTCATGTTACAGATGTCACCTTATTGGGGTCAAATGATACATGAACATAGTTTGGGAGCCAAGATTGATGGTCACACTCATTGACAGATGGGATTCAACGACCAACACATTTCATTTGTTGATGGGTGAGATCATAGTCACCCTAGAGGACGTGTATAGGATATTGCGGTTATCGATAGTGGGGACACAGGTTTACTCTATTTATTTAGAGGCATCAAAGGAGCTGATGTTGATGGTGTTTGGAGAGGGGATGGTAGAGATGAGGTTCCATAGCACGAGCCTGAGCTATGGAGACATGTATGCGGCCCATCCTGAGGAGATGAGGTTAGTGGTCTTGATTATGGAGGCAGTGTGTTGTTTTGTGCTGTTAGATGCGGAGGGTGGGAGATTCCCATGAGAAATGATGGGGTTCTTCATGACATGATGCAGATAGAATCTATTTTGCTTGGGCACCAACATACTTTGTGTAGTTATACAAGGAGTTACGGGCCATAGGCAATTGCGGAGGTGTGTTGCACCTTTCTTCTCCACTGCTGGGCATATGAGCACATCGTATGTGTGCATCTAGTTGGTATGTCCCTACCAGATGCGTTCGATGTAGGCTTGGTTCAAGTTGGGTATAGATTTTGGGTGCATGTTGTTAGAGAGTGCAGGCTGCTTAGGGCTACTCATGATGTGGCATATTATAGGAAGGTGTTGGAGGGATTATCTAGTGTGGACATCATTTAGAGGCCATATGTTGGCTTCCCTTCATACATGAAAATGGCGATGGAGCTGGATGAGTTATAACTACTCAGGTGGATACAAGGGCATCATGCCGACGAGCATGAGATGATACTTGTATGTGGTCGATAATAGTTTAGGCTGCCCAGGATGTGCCGCCACTTGTTCCTTTAGTATAGGAGGGATGATGTGGAGAGGTCCCACCTCTACCATAGCCAATAGTGCCGACTAGGTAGGAGGAGTAGGTAGTGGACCGGTGGATTGATGATGTCTTGGGGTTACAGAGATAATTATAGGCAAAGTGGTGGGAAGTTCAACTATGAGCATCACCATTTAGGCCAGTGGTAGCCATACTTGGCTACCCTGATAGTTCAAAGGGATACTTTGTAGGGGTAGGTTGCCACTTTACGAGCCCAAATTTTAGTTTTACAGGGCAATGACATTGTGCCTCGAGACACAGTGGCCACATTACAGGCATAGGTGGCAGCTTTACAGGCCCAGATTGCCCAGGGATAGGCACCCGCACAGGGTGGAGATGGAAACGGGGGATAGGTAGCCACCCTACGAGACACATGTAACTAGGTCATGCGGGGCCAATTGGCCACTACACAAGCCTATATTATGGCCCCACATGCCCAGTCAGAAGCATAGGCACCAATACTGATGCACCGACACAGGCTTAGGGATAGGGTCCCATGGTACAGGTACAAGGTCTGAGACCAATGACACCACCACAGATAGTACCGATGGCTAGGTTTAGGGATGCCCTGAATGAGGCCAGGTACTACCAGGATCATTTGATTGCTATCGAGATAGACATCCCTTCCTATGCAGAGTAAAAGGTATAACAAGCCTCGAGTAAGAGGACTAGATCTTGCACATATAGTGCAGAGAGTACAAGGGACCGACGAGCCCATATATAGGGCCAAGGAGAGGTGACTAGCTCATGGAGGTTGGACCCAGCCTATAGACCGGGCAAGAGGTGAGGGCTAGATTCGCACAGGCGAGAGATGGTGGTAGGGTGCCGGGTTAGAGGAGAGGAGGAGATAGATGAGACCATCCTGGAAATCAGGTGGGGTGACGATTAATCACCATATTTGTTTAGGATATAGATTTTTGTATATTTTTAATTTATACCACTTGCGTGTCAAAAAATAGCAAGGATGTATATAAGAGTTTTTGAGTCTTTTGATTATTATACCAATCTGCATGCCGAATATGGTGAGGGTGTATATGAAAATTTGAGATACATGTATGTATTTGTATTGGCATACATATGTATTGGTTTTGCTTCTATGCATAAATGTATGGACACATGATTCGATTTATATAGAGATGATGATTTTTATGGTATGATGTTGTGGTTATGTTGTAAAATTTTCATTGTTATATGCATATGGGTGAAAACCGGGTGGATTAGGCATGATGGAGTTAAGTTGGTTCAGGCATGGTTGAGTCAGGTCAGTTTAGGCATGGTTGAGTCTAGGCTATAGGCATGATGGAGTCAGGTCAATTTAGGCATGGTTGAGTCTAGGTTATAGGCATGATGTAGTCGGAGTCATAGGTATGGTTTTAGTGAGGTCCTGTGTAATTATGGTTGAGTATAGGTTATAGGAATGATGGAGGGATGATGTTATAGGCATGGTTTATGGTTTTGACTAAGTTATAAGTTATTAGTAACATGGGAGACAAATGGTGATTTATATGCATGTTATGGTTTGAATTTCCAAATATTTGCTATGGTGGAAATATAAAAATGATAAATGAATGATTTAGTGATGTGGTAATTTTTTTGTTAATTAGTGCTTGTTTGGTTTAATTTCCAATGGTTGATATAAAATGGAAACTAGCTAAGGTAGAATGTGAATAAGAAAATGAAGGGGAAAGCGGTTAGGGTAAAGGGTGACCGAGATAACCTTCAAGGGCCCTATACCCGAGAGTGTTGCCTATATAGCTCCGACAAAAAGGGGCCTTAGGCCAATGTAGTTCTCCCATAAGCTACGAGAAGAATATGATGAGGTAGAGGAATGGGTTGGTAGGTTTTAGGTATGATGGAGTCTAGGTCAAAGTGAAAATCATTTAAAATGGAGGTGTCGATGGTGCGATCCTGTATAGGATAATTAATAAGTAATGAGGAAGATAAATGGTAAGAGGTGGTAAAAGAGCCACCTAATTAATAAGAACCTTAATGAGTCTATCATACTAAAGATTGGATTATGAACGTGAGACCCTAAAAGGTGTTACATAATGGACTATTCTACGAGTAAAGAAAGTCACATGATCACAAAATGTCACAGTTGTAACAAGTCCCTTGAGTAGAGAGAAAATTAGGGTGAAAAGGCAATGAGGTGAAAGTGGGTGGTTTAGCATAACTTAGTGTACGATGGTATGTTTACGTGCAAGAAACCCATGCTCAAAAATAGGCAAGTCCATGACAAAAAGTTATCATTTTCTTCATTTTTTTGTTTTTGATAGACTGATCAATGTGGGAAGTCTATATGGGATGAATATATTATCTCCTTGAGGTCTTCATGAAGTTGATTGATAGGAAGCTTTTGAACATTTTATTGTATTTTTGTAATGACTTTATATATTTGTCCTTCAAGGGAGCAGTCTATTTATAGCGGTGAGATAAGAGATGTCCTTTTTGAGGGAGTCATTTATTTTCTATAATTTTGACTCAAGGAGTTGAATCCCATTTTATTTTTGGACGTTTTAGTCACAGACAAGACTACAAAGGAAGATTAGGTTCTTGTTTAGAAGACAAAACCATAATATATAGAGGTTAACCATGAAAGAGATGGTTTCAAGTGATGAATAACCATAGGATTCCATCTTTGAAAAAGACAAAAAGTATCCATGAGAATCATGCTATGAGTAGAACCACGATACTCATATTGAAGATAAGGTTGAAAGGTGACATGTAATCATATGATTCTTGTTTAGTTGTTGATCCTCAAAACATGTAACATGGAAGGTGAATAACGCTCAAGGGATGAGTGGTCAATAGATAGAAGGTGATATAAGACTAGATTTTAACAATAAAATGGTCTAAGATGTAAGGAATTGAGGGGCTCAGGTTCAGTTTACCTCGAGTGAAGAAAAATGATAAGCACCTGATCCATAGGTATGAGTAATGATATAGGGTCCAAGCCAATTACGAGAAATTTTTCCCGTTTACTTTTCTCTTCTTTGGTTACATGTTGATTTTCCTTCAGGATGAGGTTGCTAACCTGGAACATTCGCTCATGGACCTATTTGTCCTAGGAACGTTTGATACATTTTTAGTAAATTTGGAGATGGTCAAGAGCATTGAGATGATGTTCATTTAACAACTCAAGTTGTGCTAAATGGTCAAAAAGTTGTCATCATTGAGCATGTATTGTAGTGAGATGTGGAGAGATGGAATCTAGACTTTGAGAGGCAAGAAAGCCTCAATATTATAGACCGTAGAGAAAGGTGTGGCAGCAAATCGAAGTGCGAATACTAGTGTGGTAAGTGCATAAGGCGAAAGGAATGTGTGTATGCTAATCCTTCCCAAAGATCGTCAAATAATTTCATAAGAATTTTGTTCAAGGTTTTAATGGTTGATTACGCTTGGCCATTGGTTTGTGGGTAATAAGGTGACGAGTGGCGAGTTGAATTCCAAAAGCATCACACAACTTTCATAGGGTTTTGTTTTTGAATTGTTTTCCATTATCCATGATGAGACGGTGAGGGACACCAAAGTGAAAACTAATGTGATGGTTGATGAATTCACATATTTTCTCATCTTTTATAAAAATGAGGGGAATGGATTCTACCCATTTAGAGTAGTATTCAGTTCTAGTTATAATCCATTGATGGCGTTGTGAAGAATGAGGATTGATCTCTCCGACAAGATCCAAACCCCATTGAGAGAAAGGCCAAAGGTCTCATGTGACTTGTAAGGCATGACTAGGTGTGTGATGAAGATTAGCATGTTGCTAGAATTTCACACAACATTTGACATAGTCACAATAGTCACGGTTTAGGGTTAGCTAGTAATAGCCAAGGCAAATAATGCGTTTAGCGATAACTAAACCACTAAAGTGGCCTCCACAAATTATGTCATGAACTTCCTTGATGGTGTAGGGAATTTCAGAACTTATAAGGCATTGTAAGAGAATACCGTCGAAACTGCGATTATAAAGGATACCACCCATGATGACATAGCGAGAAATACTTTTAAGAAAGACATATTGTCCATTACGAGTGAGATCAGGAGGTAGAATGAAAGGAAAGGTAGTATGTAAATTGCTTATACCAAAGGTCACGTGGGTCAGGTGGAATGGTTCCGACGAAGTGGACCTCATGGGGTAAATAAGAGGGTGATTACAACCTTTTTATTGTGACAAATATTTTGTAGTCGGTAGGCGAAGTGAGTATCTGAGAAGCCAGGAATGCCATGGTATCCACAAATTTATTGGTAGAACATGGGGTGGTTTGAAGTTCGTAACGGTCAAAGGTAGTCAAAAGTATGTCTACATGATGCTTATACTTTTGAAGTATTTCATTACGACATTGGTATATACCATTGACTTGGTTTACAATCAGTTGGGAATCACCAAAGATATTGATTGACTTAATATCTAAGGCATAAGTACTTTGGAGATCCAATTCAAGTGCTTTGTATTCAAAGTGATATTGTTAGTATAATCAAAATCTAGTTTGAAATATAGTGGAATAGGCTCACCACCAAGAGGAATGAGAATAACACAAGCACCTTGCACCCATGCTTTGACACTTGGAACCATTGAAGAAGGGTCATTTGGTAAGTGGTATCGTCCAAGGAGAGGGTTGCTATGGATTCATTTGAAAATTGAAGTTAGAGGGTTGATTTCCAGAGATAGGTGTGTCTGCGAGATGGTCAGAGATGGTTTGGCCTTTAATGGATTATTGATGAATGAATTCGAGGTCGAGGTCGAGAAGAAGCACGAGCCAACACGCAATGCACCGATGTTGGTAGGGTTTGGTGTACATGTAATGTAGAGGGTTAGTGTTAGTGACTGACAAAGGTTTTGTGGTTGAGTAGGTAATGACGTAGTTTAGTGGTGACAAAAACTAAGGCTAAGAAAAGTTTTTCAACATGGGTGTACCTAGTTTCATAGTCCAAAAGGGTACGACTTATGTAATAAACCACTTGCTCTCTGTGCTACTTGTCGCGGTGAGTGAGCATGACACCTAAGGAATGGTCAGTAGCAAAAATGTATAGGTAAAAGGGTTGGTCATCCTTAGGAGGAATGAGCATTCTGGTTGAAGAAGGTATTTTTAAGGCATTAAAGGATTTTTGGCATTCATCATCCCATTTGAATGAGACATCCTTCTTGAGGAGATGATGAAATGGTTGATAATGATTAGAAAGCTGTGAGATAAAATGACAAATAAATTGTAACTTACCTTGCAAGCTTCAAAGTTTATAGAGATTAGTAGGTGGAGGAATTTCAAGAATAACCTTCACTTTAGCAGGATCGACTTCTATGCCACACAAAGAAATGATGAAACCAATGAGTTTTCCTAAAAGTACCACAAAGACACACTTCTTAGGTTGAAGGTGAACACAATACTTGATGAGGTAGTCAAAGATGACCTTAAGGACTATCAAGTGTTCATCCCGATGTTTGGATTTGGAAATAAGGTCATCTACGTAATCTTCTAATATGTGATGCATGATGTCATGGAAGATATAAGTAATGGCTCGCTGATAAGTAAGCACCCGGTGGTATTAAGGCCAAAAGACATGACTCGATAATAGAAGCTACCCCAAGGAGTGATGAAGGTAGTTTTGTGTTGATCCTTTGGAGCAAGTAGTATTTGATTATAACCCAAGAAAATGTCCATGAGTGATAACATCTCATGGCCATCGATAAGATCAACCCGGTTGGTCAAGCTTGGTAGAGGAAAATCATCTTTGGGGTAGGATAAGTTGAGGTCATGAAAGTCCGTGCAAATACAGAGTCCCCTGTCACTTTCGTGATATGGATGATGTTAGAAATCCATTGGGGATAGTCAATGGGTAGGAATTGAGAGAAGGTGCTGAAGTTCTTCTTTGAAAAGAAGAGCAATGCGAGGATGCATTTTCCGTAACTTTTATTTTATGGGTTTTGCATCAGGAATGGTTACGATATTATGGACCATGATGTTTTGGTCAATAATGGGCATATTAGCATAGGACCAAGCAAAAGTGTTGTTATGGTCCCGGAGGAAAGAGGTAAAATCTTCCTATTCAACAACATCTAAAGACTAACCTATCTTTAAAATGTGCGGGTCATCTTGAGTGTTAATGTTAATTTTGATATTCAATTCATTTAACATGGTTTGTGTCTTAGAGGGTAAAGCGGTGAATATAAGAATCTTCTCGCACCCAGATAGGTGAGGATAGACTCATTGTCCTAACATTAAATGACGTTAATAGAAGGTGTATCGTCATCAATCATGTCAGGATACAGGAAGGGAAGAGAAGAAGGAACCTCACCATCATATTGATAGGTCAGAGGTCCCAGGGAAATCATGTTTACAAATTTTTTTTTTAGGAGGAAGAGATTCATGATCCATGGATTTCGTGGGTGGAAATGGTGAGGTTGGAGAATGGGGTGGAGAAGGTTTGTCTTCCTCAATGAGGTCGATGTGGGCCTTCTTGGAAGGTGGTGTGGCAAAGCCAATACCACTACGATTGTTGTGTTTACGGGTTGTACATGAAATGATAGTATGGTGGCCTTGTTCAGTAAAAATTGAAGCCAAAGCCTTTCTATGTGCAACAGTGAAGGAAAGTGTGGGTGAAGTAGCGGTTAGTAAGGGATTGGAGGTTAGATGAAAATGATCATGTTTGGGATGGAGGTTTAGGTGAATAAGTGGTAGTATCAAGTCCCCATACGTTAGATTAGTGTGAAGGTGGGAAGGACCATAAGGAAATACCTCACCTATGCGGTAGTCATAACTAGGGTGTTAGTGCAGTTCCCATACTCTTGTGGAGTAAGAAATGTGTTGATATTGAATAGGTGGTACTCCCCCATAGTGAGGCATTAAAAACACCTTCTAAGGGATTAGTAGTTGATATGTGGGTGGTGGGGATAGATTACTCACTAGATGATTGGGCATGAGGGGTAGCAGTTGGTTGGGAAGAAAAGGGCTCAGCTATAGAAAGAGGCGACAATAGGAATAAAAGATTTAGATGTGGGAGAGGTGGCGGGAACATTGGTGGATGGGGTCATGGGTGAAGGAGAAGTGGGGGTAGTGGAAAATGCCTTGACTAGTATAAGTACATTGTTGGGTCAGTACAACATGTTGCAAGTTTTAAATGGCGACGGGTCAGAGGGGATGGTATAGTTATGTTCTTCATGTTCAAATTTTATGCAACAGTGAAAATTTTAAGGGACATAACCCATGACGTGGATCTAGGGTCTTCCGAGAAATAGGTTATACTAGAAATATCCCTCTAAGACATAGAATAGTTCCGATGCGATCGAGAGCCTACGTGAAAGTGAAGGATAATGGTGCCAAGGGTGGAGGTAATGCGTCGTTGAAGGAGCACAACATAACAAGGTTATTATGCATGTAATTAGAAGGGATACATATTTAATTATACATGTGGGAGGAGATGATATTAATGCTAACACCACCATCGATCATAACACGTTGTACGCGTATGTTATATATATATATATGAGAAATGAAAAGGGCGGGATTAGGGCCATCGATTGGAGATGTACAATCTCCTCATTAGAGAAGCTGAGGGTGGCAACTTGAGGAGTGGGCATGGGGGTAGAAGAAGGAGATGATTTGGTAAGAGAGGCCATGTGGTGAGGGGTAATAATGGAGGCCACTAGTGTGGGGTCATTGGGTAAAAATTCAATGGATTGTAAAACCTTGATAAGGGCTTATCTATGAGATTCAAAAGTTTGGACGAGATCATACAAAGACATATTTAGAGGGGATTGATGTAACTATTTTATCATTACGCGATGGGTGACCCCGTTAGAGATAGGGTATGTAGGTCCTCAAATGGTGATTTTGGGTACACGTGTAGATGGTATATCGGGCACGGGGTTGGTTGATGGATTAGTTGAATTTTCCTTGCCTTTATCTCTCTGAGCGCAGTGGCAATGTGAACCATATTAATCTAAGGGGAGGTGGATGGAGAGGGTGTGCCATGAAAGGTGTAATAACATGAGGGAAAAAACCCTAATTGTGGATAAGAGCCTTGTGAAATGAGTAGGGCACACTGACATTTGGGTGGTGATTTGGCCAACTCTCTAATACAAACCATGTTGATCTCAAATTTTGGAGGTGGATAAAATGGTTGTGGGGATGGAGATACTGGTCACTGAATTGGTAAAGGATGATGATGTGTGGTGATAGGTGAAGGTGGAACATGGTCCTCATCATGAAGATCATCATCGTCAATTTTCAAAGTTGGAGAAGAATGGTCTTGAGCCTTACAATTTTCTACATCATGTCCTAACAGATGATGATAGGCACAAATATTGGTTCATTAAACCCTTTTGGTTTGGTTTTTAGAGGATCATAAGGTTGAAGCAATGGTAATGTGATGATGAAAGTCTCTAAGAGATTAGTTAAAATGGTGGTATAGGACCCCGCTAACGGATCACAATGAGAAGTGAGTGTGGGTTTGGGTAAAGGTGTAGATGATCATGAGGGTAGAGGCTTTATAGGAGGGGGAATGGGTTGGTCCACTAGTTTGGTAGGTGGTGTTGTCTTATGTTTTGTTATCTTCGCTTGGGTAAAGGTGGGGTAGAAGAGCTAGCAATGAAAGGATTTTTTGGTTTGACTACCTTATTAGAGGGTAGTGGGTTCTTATCTTTGGGTTGCACCTTCTTGGGTAAAGGTGACATGGGAGTACAGGATGCAGAAGGGAAAGAAAATGGTGGAAGAGGATGGGTTACCCACGAGGACAACCGAGTCACGGTGGAAGTGGTTGGTTGAGGTTGGGTGGATGGTATGGGTTGAAGTCATATAGGTAAATTTGAGGGGATAGTAACTGGTGGAGGTATAGGTGGTAAAAAGTGCATGGGTGAGGGTGAGGGTGTTTGGTTTTAGGTGAATGAGGTGTAACGAAGGCTCATGATGTAGTAGTAGGTTGTTTAGCTTTTGATTGGCCTTGGGTAGGAGATTGTTTGATTAGGGCTCTAGGATGGACGAGAAAGGGGAAGTGACAAAGGTGTGGTAGGAGAGATCGGTTTATGTGGCCTAGAAGGTTGGGTTTTCTTTTTAGGTGGAGGAATAATGTTGGTGAGGGTTAAATATGATGCTACTAAGTCCAATTTAACTAGTGGGTGAGTAAGGCTTGATGTCGGCATGACACCCAAGGTAGTGATGGGTCTAGCTATGGGTGAGGAGAGAGGTGTGGGTAGGATTTTAGGTTTGGGAATGACTTTATTTATGGGTAGAGATTTAGATGTAGGTAGGGATGATGAAAAAGAATCCATTTCAATAGGCATGATCAATGTTGATCTGGTTTCAAAAAACACCCTCGGGTAGATCGTGGAAATATCTTTAGGAAAAATTTGCATTTGGGTCGAAAAGGGGAGCCAAAGATGTCCCCAGAGAATGGAATTATTGACGTAATCCTAATGATTAGCCAGCTGTGAAAACATGACTATTGAAGAAGAAGATGGAATTGGTTTGGTGGTGATCCCTGTTAAATATGTCTATGAGACAGGGAATTGGATAGCCTCAGACTTTGTAGGTAAAAATCAGAGATCATGTCAATAGGGTTCGGGATGTTGTGGGTGTATTTCCCCAATAGGTAATGACATGTCGATAAGTCTCCCATGGGTAGGAGAGATAATAGGTGGGGTGATGTAGACTTCTCCCTTGGTGGAGGATAAGGTGATGATGATTCTCCTATGGATGGGAGAATTAAAAACATTGACTGTTTGGTAGGCTGTGAGGTAGATGGTGAAATGACATCGGTAGAAAGTGTGGGTTTCTCCGTGGGAGAAGGGAGAGATGAAGGGGAATCCTCTAGGGGTGAAGGAGTGGAAGATATATGCTCCTTTGTGAGTGAAGGGGACTCCTCTATGGGTGAAGGAGTGGAAGATCTATGCTCCTTTATGGGTAAAGGAGCTCGTGCCATAATTTCCTCAATAGACAAAATAGGTGGGATTTGAGGAACAGTTGGTACGATATCAAAAAACGCATGGACTTCACGGACATTGTTGTTGCTGGATGAAGGTTCACTATTTTGATTAGATGATGGTTTATGATTAGGGAATGAATTTTTAAAGATGTACAAATTTTGATTTTTTGGTGCATTCGGGTTGTCCACGACAAGGTCTCCATTATCTATCATCTCTCGGATGATGTTCTTAAAAGTTATGCAGTTACCATCACTATGGCCTTTGACATGATGATAATTATAGTAGTTGTGTTCTTTATACCATGCATGCATAGGATAGGCAGGATCGAAACATGTATGAGGTTTTATGGGAGGAAGTGTAATGGCTCCAAATTTAAGAATCTTTTCCAAGACCGAAGAATAGGGCTCTCCAATCAAGTGTACTTGCTGCTCATTGCCACGGAGCTGAAAGGCCCGAACAGGGAAAGATTGGAAGAAGGTTAGGCTTGATTAGGAGGATGAGATGGTCCTAATTTGAGGACTACCATGTTGGCAGATCATTTGGGCTTTGAATAGTTATTTTGAGGTTTTGAAGATGAAGAAGAATCATTTGATTTGAACGGGGTGTTCTTATTTCATAATTGGATTTTCTTTTCTTTAATGACATGAATTTCTAGCTTTTGTGCCATGGTGAATGCTTCACAAAGGTTGAAGGTTTGTACTTACAGAGTTGGTGAGATGTGTCTGACACAAGCTCTAGTGAACAACTCAATAAGTTCAGTTTGAGGTAGCTAGAATGTTAATTGGTTGATAAGACTTCGCCAATGGGAAACAAAATCTATGATAGATTCATCTTCATATTGTCAAATTGAATAGAGATCGGTCATGGTGACTTTATTTATAACATTGATCGAAAAATGGTCTAAGAAAGCTTGGGATACTTTATTAAAGGAATAAATGCAATGTCTAGGTAGTACACTATACTAATCCAATGTTGGTCCTATCAAGGGTATTGGGAAGGTTCGTAGGAGCACCCATGTTTGAATGACTGCAAGTGTTGTTGCGGGTCTTCTTTACTGTTGAAGCGATTGAATTTAGGCATTTCCCAATGCACAGGGTAGGGGTGAATGGGAATAGATGGATGGATAGGCTTATTACATATTTCATCATAAGTTAAAGAATTACGGGAGCTAGAAATAGATGCTTCTAAGGTCTGCATATTTTCCATCATCATCTTAATGAGGTCGTTGGTAGGTTGTGATGAATGGGTGCCCCCTGCAAAAAAGGGGTTGATGCTAAATGTATGAGGTGGGTGGTATGTTAGTGTATGGTGGTGTTGAGTATGAGAACTATGTAGGAGGAATAGATGTAGGTGGCACATAGCAAAATAAGTGATAGACGAGGTCGAGATTATTAGTAGTATGTGTAAGTAGGTGGGGTAATCGTAATAACTCTTATGGTGATTGGGGGTAAGGACCTGTGGGATAGAAAATATGAGGTTATGGAAAGGGGTGCAGGTTTCTAACACAGGAGGTGGTTGCGATACAATAGGTATTTGTGAGGTAGCGGGTGCAGATGGGGCTATACTTAAGGTGGTTTTTGGAGGAACTACCGACGTCACAAAGTGCGATAGATGATGTAGAGATGCTACAATTATAGTGGTTGTGGGACCTAGCTGAGACACCACATGTGGTAAAGTGGATGATGGTAGCACCGAGATGGTGCTAGTTGATACAAAGGTGGGGGTGAGAGTAAGAGGGATAGATACGGGCATGCCGTATATTAACTATCCTGAGGAGTCCCAGGTGGATGAGTGGGTGAGATAGTATTGTAGGGCCACGGGGTTCTGATCAAGGAGTCTTGTGAAATCCTCGTAGTAATGGGGATAAGTTGAGTTAGATCCATAGGTGACAGGATGGATGATGGTGATGGACTAGGTGGGAGTGGGTGACGACTGACATGAAATATGATGGCATTAGTTTGGTTGCGAGTGAACACCATGTGAATAAGTGTTGACCTGGTAAGACTATATTCTATAAATGACACAAAAACAACAGGATAGAAAATAATTAATTATGAGAGGTGAATTGGCAAGTGCTTTGATTAAAATCAAAACAAGGACCGACACGGTTTGGCCAACCGATTCCGATTCTTGGGTGACCGATGATGGTCACAATAATGAGATGTTGGTCATTGTGGGAAAGCAACGATTCAAGTACGTGAGACAAAAACTAAGGAAAGTCAAATGTGGAAGATATATTTAGTCAATAATATTAATAATGCAGAGGCTATGGTGATGTCCAGAGATTTACAACAGAGAAGAAGATAAGATGAGTGCTTTTGGGTAAACTGACCAAAAGCATAGGGAACCAAACCGGCGATGATGTAAACCGATGCCGACATTGTGAAATCTATAGAATGAAGAAAATTTTCTTTTTGTGAATTAAATTTGAATGAGACACCAACCCAAAAGTTTAAATATGGTAAAAAATGAGTCTTGACACACTCAAAAACAGTCAAAATACACCAACTATGATTATGGAGTGTGAAAGGAAATAAAAATGGAGAATACGACCTCACACCTCAAAATGCAAGTCAAGAACAAAGCTAAGAAAAACACGTAATCCTACAAGTGAATTTATCATGTTTAGCTTATGCTATTTAAGGACTGACTCATGAATTTAGAATAGATTTTTTTGTTGGGAAGGATTCCTACAAAGAAGGGAATTCTAAAGGTGAGGTTTCAAGGTTATGTTTTTGTGGGGGCGGGCCTTTCTCTAATGGGTGACTGGACAGAGATAACCACTTGGGTGCCCACTATAAATCCTCTGATCATTGACAACTTATTCCAGGTGGGATGTTGTTTAAGAAGATGTGTATATTCCAATTTGTGTAGTTTGGCAAAGAGAGATAAAAGAGAATGTGCTTTCTACGATTTAGTTGTGTCAACCATCAGCTGGGCATGACTTCTAGCGTATAGGTTGCCCTTAGTTTTAATGTGAGATATAATGCAACAAATCAGAATGCCATGCAAGTGTTTTAAACCTAAATCAAAATGTGATATTCGATGTAGCAAGCGATGAAAAGGAAGAGGGATGATATTTCATTAATGCAATACTAATGAAAGAAAGAAGTATTCTTTTTAAAGAACCAAAAACATGATTGATTTTAGACAATAGAAAGAGGGGAAGATTCCAGAGAAGAAAATTAATGTGGAATATTTTAAAAAGGGAAACAAGTAGAAAAATCTCACCTAGGAATGAATAAGATGCAAAAGAACCCTAATGGGTCCCACAGCGTGCCAAAATGTTTCAACGCTTTATTAATGGATTTGATGAACAGATAAGGTGATGGGACAAGGAGGAATACCTGTTGTGATGGTTAGTTTAAAGGTTGTGTGCGTGTTCTGACTTCTTGATCCAATGCTGACTGTGAGAGATTCCTTTTGGCTAGGAGGAACTACCTGAAATACACAACAAGACCACAAAAGAGAGTTAAAAACTATATTTCAAAGGCTGGGCCTGGCATGTGCTAGATCTAGGAAGTGCGGTACTTGGGTGGTAGATCACCCCAATGTTTAATACAACTTAATGTAAGAAATGTTGTAAATACATAATATCTTCCTGTAGTTGATATGATTTAGGTATCTTATCCAAATACAATAAGAAAATCTAATATAAGCGGCTAGGTTATCATCGATCGGAAGTAGGGTAGGTAATCAAAGTTTTGGAACATGTCAGGTCGATTCTCGGGTAGCTTGGGTTTCTTGGATGTAGGTTTTTAAATTTCTGTTATTGGCTGGATTACCAAGTACATAGACCAATGTCAATGAGGTATACACGATTTACGATTAAGAGAGGAACCGACGACGGTTAAGTTATCTGGATGGTAGAAATTAAATAAATTGGATTTTGAGAAATTTTAAGGTAAGATAGTGGGTGTGAGGGAAAATGGCTAGATTTGCAATGGTGTTGGGGTACTCAGAGGTATTCAGGAATCAAGTATATGTGATTAAATGATTGTGGGTGATGGAATGGTTGGATTCACAAGAAGGTAACAAGGGTGGGATGAAAATGCAAATAGATGTTGATAAACAAAAATGAAGAAACTTTGTAATCTAAATATGTATGAAATGATGCAGGTTAGAGATACAATTACTGGTTTTTCAGATTTGATGGCTAGATGATGGTGATGGTTGACCTTTGGAATGGTGTTGTGTCATGGTAGTGATTCTTGAAATGCGACCATGAATGCAAATACCTTCAGATCCATCTTGGTGTTGGCTATGGCTGTCTGGATGTGTGAAAGGGCTCTGGTTCTTGCTTGCATGCAGATCTCCTTTGTTCCAAAACTCAAGAATGTGGCCAACCTCCCAAACAAGGTTACTAAAATGGATATATGGTAACCGACGATGGTTTAGGGTGACCGAAATCAGTTTAGGGTTGACCAATGTCGGTTAAGGTAGGAAATCCTAGGTTTACTAAAAATGATAGATCTTGGAAATCTTTTGGCCAACTCTATCTATTCTAGCGGATCAAAATGGGATTTTGCGCTTAGATCACCGGGAATGTGGTTAGAGGAAGGATAAGCATGTGATTTTAGGGTTGAACTAAGTCTTAGTTAATTAAGCCAGGTAGGACTAAGTCTTAGTTAGTTATGGTGAGTGAATGTTGAGTCCTAGTAAAGGGGAAATATGCTAAAAATAGGTTTGTGATGAGGTGTCTAGGTGAGGTTGTGGGGTGAGATGTCTAGGTGAGGTGGAAAATAGTTTTAATTAAGGTAATTAAATAATGAATAAAGTGAGGATGAGTATTAATTTAATTATAAATAATTAAACTAATATTAAAGTGGGGTAAAAGGATCTTGGTTAGGTGAATATGTTTAAGTTGGTTATTTGAAAAGGGACCAAGGGAGTTTGACCTAATTTTGGTGTCTACTGAAGTAATAGAAGGAAATGAATCAACATACATGTTACTAAAGACAACCTTAGAAGAAGATGAAAGCGGAGTAGATAATTCACATTTAACAATATGCAAAGAAGTAGAATCGTTACTAGCATGTGCATCATTGATATCATAAAAATATTTAGAGGAAAGGATTTCATTAAGCATATCATCAACATACAATGAAGTAGGAGGAGAACTAGTATGATATGTATCATTACAATCATTGGAGACATTTTCAGAAATGCAAGGAGTATGAGATGCAACTATAGAATCATCCTGACTAGTATTAGAAACAACATCATGCACATATATATTTTCATCATGTTTTTATCTAAAGTATCATCATCAAGACTAAGCATAAAATGGATAATAACATCATCTAGAGTCTCAACAAAAATAGAAGAGGGTGGAGTATGGCTTATTGCATAACAAGGTCTATAACATAAAAAAATTACAGGATAAAAAACAATGCTAATGGTAGAATGATCAAATCTAGTAGGAACATTGCATTCATTAGCCAACAATTGCCTTTGAGTATCATCTAAAAGAACAATATTGTGATAGAGAGTGCTAAGTTCAGCTATAGTTTCTTCATCATAAATAGGATTAACACTCACATGAGGCATGACTTTCCTAGGAGGAGAAGATCTATTCTTATCCATTAGGGTTTTAGTGGATCCTAGGGCAAGGAGTTCTAAGCTATGGGTTCACCAAAATGATTTAATAAAATATGAATTTATTTTATTAAAATATGAAAGCAATGACTGCTATAACTGATATACAATGAAATACAAATGCTAGGCAATTTATTTGATTTATTTATGAAATAAAATACAAGAGATAGGGAACTTACCTTGATTTCTCTTATCCCAAAGTGTGTCTGTATTGGATAATGTGATAGAAAAAAAAAAAAACCATCGTAATTCCACTTAGAAGAATGCGAGAGGTACTCGAAACTTCTAAACATGGGTGCTTGGATAAGGGAAGGGGCACTCATGACTGCCCTAGACCTCCGGTGGGTGTCTTTGTAGACATGGAAAATCTTGGGATCTAGTTCTAACATTGTCACTAGGGTTTCAAACTTGTTCACCATTGATCACCCGAAAGTCACACTTTGACTATGGGAGTGTAAACACCAAAATTGGTTCATACTCCCCTTAAACCCCGTTAATTAAATTAACCGTATCCTACCTATTCATATCCCCTAGTGCACATATTAATTAAATTAATTATCTTAATTAAATTAATTAATATCCTCACTTAACCACCTCACCTACCCACCCCACTCAAACCTCAATAATGACCTAAGACCGAGTCTAAACCTATCCTAACTAACTAGGACTTAGTCTAAACCTAGACTTAACTCCTATTAACAAACCTAAAAGGAATCTTACTTATCTTGCCATGATCTATCACTCAAGACTTGAAAGGTTGGAGATCATGCTGAAAATAGCAACAATCTGGCTATTTTTGGCCAACCTAGATATTCGACTTTGACCGAAACCTGTTATACCTCAACTAACACCGGTCACCTAACCGTGGTCGGTTATGTTAAATACGTTTCCAAAATCCTTGGCCCGAGGTTGGTCATTTTATTCAGGATCTCATTCTTCTAGAGACTTGGAGCACTCAAATTTATTTAGCACTTAGGAAAAATAAGACACATGGGAGCACTACCAACATCAGTCACCATTCATCATCCTCTTCATGATCACAGATTCACAACAGAGAGGCATGAAGGTCTAAATTGTGACATGAATACAATGGCTCTTCTCTCTGGATCTCTATTGTCACCGTCTTCATCACCTACATTCTCTAATCTACTTTCTAGTAAGTATTTAACATATCTACATTGAATCTCTAGTTTCCTTGTGTATATTTATTTATTCATCTCTTGTAGTCTATTTCTCTCCACACCCATATACTTCCTTCCATCAACCCATCACCTGATCATACTCGACTTTTCACCCATTTTCACCCTCTCCTAATCATCTCTAAGTCTTCAAAACCATTTTATGATCCCACTCTCACCATTTCCAACCTCTGTGCAATCACAGGGAGTATGGAAAACCAATTCTAAGAACTTTATGTTAATTTCCCCTACCGATAAGTTGTTAGCCAACCATTGTCGGTCACTCTTCCTAACCGGCATCGGGTCGGTTAGCCTAGACACACCGCCATCGTGTCTCACAATATAACTCACACCGAGGGAGCTATTACTCACTTCCCAATAGCCCAGAACCATTTCTAATCCTTACCATACCTTACCAGAGCATGTACCAGACCTGTAACTTAACACTAGTCCAATCAACCCTCCCGTTTTGACCTTAAACAACCTTTTTCACAACCTTTCTTATTTTTTTGTACGAGATACCTAAATCATTTCAATTCCAATAGGATCTTTACTTCATGTATGATTTAACTAGCATTAATATTTTTATATAGAAGTGGATTGACACCCTATTCAGGAAGTATCACGCTTCCCAGATCTAGCTTCCGCTAGGTCCACTCATTGTTTTGTTTAACTCTATTTGGTGGTATTGTTTTGTATCTACAGGTAGTTCCTCCTAGCCAAAAGGGAGCTCTCACATCTGTTCTGATCCAGAAGTCATCTATACATGCATTCGACCTTCAACTGATATTACAATAAGTATTCCTCCTTGGCCTTCTACCCTTATCTATTTCATTAATCTGCTAAGAATCTAGTGAAACATTTTGGCACACCTAGTGGGACTGTAGAACATGGACGGAAGCTTGTGTAATATATTAACTGGATCAACCAGGTATAATGGTGTAGGCTACAATATTTATACATATTGGATAGCCAAGATACAAAGAAAAGAGGATTTGCAACAATGCAACAAAAATTTAAAATACAATAGCTTCCAAATTACATCTGGGGAAGCACACCAATAATATTGTTAAAACAATATAACAACATCCATAATGTTTTAAATAAAACAATAATATGGTTTATAATATAACCATTTACACAATAAATATATTAATTAATATCAAATGCATAATTAATATATATTTAATTAATAATTAACCTAACATTCCCCCTTATCATTGTGCATTGTCTCAAGGGATGAGGAGAGGAATTATCTAGAAAACTCAAAATTTTCACTTGTAAGTGATTTCGTGAAGATATTGATCGTTGTTCAAATTTGTTGGAAAAATTGAGTCTAGATGTTGTGCTTCAACACATGCTCACATATGAAATGAACTCTGTACCTAAATTTTCTTTGTTCTCTTGTGAAAAAATGGATTGTGAACAAGTTTGAGAACACCTTCATTGTCAACATACATGGTGGTTGGTTTATCTGTGGTATTCCAAGTCCTTCTAGTATGCGATGTAGCCATATCAATTCAAAAATAACTTCTCTTGCAGAATGATACTCAGCTTCTGTGGAAGAGTGAGCAACGAAGTGTTGTTTCTTGTGTCCCCATGATATTGGTCCAGATCCCACAAAGAATACACATCTAGAAGTGGATTTTCTATCATCAATATTACTTGCATGATCTAAATCCGAATATCCTAACAAGAAGTTATCGTTCTTCTTGTATTCTAGACTAAGATCCATTAATCCTGTGAGATATCTCAAGATGCGCCTTGCTACTTTCTAATGACACACTTTGGGTTTCGCATGAACCTAGATAGATAGCTAGCTCCTGCAAAGCTGATATCTCGGTCTAGTTTAGGTCAGTAAATGAAACTCCCAATCAACTGCCGATAGAGAGTGGCACTTACCTCAGGAGATGGATCTGAACGAGATAACTGCAATATGTTCTCCATGGGTGTGGCAATAGGCGTGTAATCCATCATCCTAAATTTCTCAAGCGTAGTCTTGGTATATTTCATCTGAGAAATAGAAATGTGATTCTCTTTTTGCCATACTTCCAATCCAAGATAGTAGTGCATCATCCCAAGATTGGTCATGTCGAATGATCGATTAATATATTTTTTCATTGCATCGATCATCCTCAATGAACTTACAATGATGACTAGATCATTGACATAAACAATGACAATTACAATCTCCCCCTTGTTTTTGAGGTAAATATTGGGATTGTATGGATTTCTAACAAATCCATGTTGTACGCGATGCTCATCAATCTTGATGTACCATGCCCGAGTTCCTATTTAAGGCCATATAGAGATTTCCGAGTCGCATACCTTTGCTTCTTGACCGGGTACTACATATCCCTCAAAGTTGAGTCATGTATACTTCTTCTTGTAAATATCCATTTAGGAAGGCACTTTTTACATCTATATGATGGACTTTCCAACCAAACTGTGTAGCTAGAGAAAAGATCATCTTGATCATTTTGATCTTAGTGTGGGAGAAAATGTCTCCTCGTAGTCAATGCCTTCTTTTTGTTCATACCCTTTTTCTGCAACTAGTCTCACTTTGTACTTGTTCAATGTACCATTTTCTTTGTACTTTGTTTTAAATATCCATCTGCATCCAATGGGTTTCTTCTCTGGTGGAAGATCAACAAGCTGCCAAGTGTTTTTTTCATCACAAATTGATATTTAGAATCCATGGAATCTTTCCAAGATTTTGATTGTAGGGCATCCTAGAATGTAGAGGGCTCATCGATTCAATTTCTTTACTCATCAAAGCAAATTTAACTTCTTCTCTTGCTTTACTGAGTATGTGGTCTAGGGGTGGTTGTATCCAGTGGAGCATCCATTATTGCATCTCGTAATGTGCTAGTACACCACTTGAGCATACACGAACTGTTCTTGTGGGTCATGGTTCTATTTGATCAACACCATCATCCCCATCATCACTTTCATGATATGAGGGAACATCAACTTCAATTTTTACAAACTGGTGAAAAATCTAAATCTGGTGAGTCTCGGAGGAGGAAACTCTACTTCCTTTTGAAAAATCTCAACATCTCTCTTTGGTGTAGGATTTCCTAGTCTTAGGATCCATCAATATATACCCAAGAGTTTCTTCTTTTGCACCCAATGAAGATAAGTTTATGTGACTTCATGTCTAATTTATTTCTGCTTTTCTTGGGTATGTGCATGCTTTCTTTACACCCGAATACTCTGAGGTGTGCAATAGATGGTTTCCGTTTTGACCATGCTTCTTGTGGTGTTACTCCATCAAGAGAAACTCGGGCACTCTGTTCAAAAAATACACTTGTCTTTCTTGCTTCTACCTGAATGTCTTTGCAAGTCCATAATCATTGATCATGTATCATACCATTTCATCGATAGTAAGATTTCTTCTCTCAACAACACCATTTTGCTGCGGTGTGTGTGGAGGGGGCATTTTTTGATGAATCTCGTGAGTTTGTAGGTAGTCTATGAACTCATCATTGGTGCATTCCCCCTTGATCGAGTGGAGATTTACGATGTAATGACCAGTTTCGTTCTCAACTTCTACTTTGAGCTTCTTGAATTTTCTTGTGAAGACAAAAATCCACATTTTCTTGGAATAGTCATCAATACAAAGCATGAAGTACTGGAACCCAGAATGACTTGGTTGCATTGGACCATAAAGATCGGTATGAACGAGGTCAATTTTTCCATGAGCTTGAAATGTACTCTTCTAGAATGAAGATCTGTGTTGTTTTCCTGCAAGGCAGTGAGGACACTTGTCTGTATCCTTATGAAGAGATGGCAGCCCATGTACCATATTACACTAGTGAAGTGTCTCAAGATACTTGAAACTTACATGACCAAGTCTTTGATGCCAAAATTGTGTTGAGGTGGAGTTCTTAGCCACAAGTGCTTGATCGTCTCTGTGAAAAAAATTAAGTTGGAACATGCGTCCCACATTAGAGGCTTTTACAACTATTTTCGAGCCTCATGATTTATCTCGAATCAAACATGTTTTCTTTCTAGAATGACTATCAAAGTCAATTTTTAGGTTGTGATCAAGGAGTTGACTGACTAAAAGTAGATTCTTTGTCAACCTTGGTACATATAAGACATCATATAGTCTACAATTATGTGAACCAAGGGGTAGAGAGATGTTCCCAATCCCCTAAACTGTATATGAAGAATCATCTCCCAACAAAACATGAATTTTTGATGGCGTGTCCCTCATTGAAGTAAACCAGTCTCTGTGGCCAGTCATGTGTCGAGTGGCCCCCAAATCAACATACCAAACATCACTAGATGATGTGGATGGTTCACTTGATCGAGCAGTGAACAAGTAGTCTTCATTATTTGACTGTTCTTGTTGCTCAACAATATTTCCTTACTAATGGGGTATTATTTTCCAATTCCCCTTTTTCTGCCCTTGATTATAGTTAGAATGTCCCTTGTGAGATTGTTGTGGAGGTCCAAAGTTGCTTGATGAACCTTTCTTGTAAGTATTGTACCAACAATATTTTAGGTCATGTCCTCTTTTACAGATTGGACATTACTTCTTCTGTTGTTTGTCCCCATGATACTGATTTTGATTTTGGGAATTTTGATAGGAATTAGGTTTTCCTTTACCTTTTCCTTTCCATTTTTGATGTGAAGAAAGTGCCTGCTCCTCTTCATCATCCTTATTGTGCATTGCTTCCTCTTGTTATAGTAGGTTTACCAATTTGTCAAAACTAACTGTCGTATCTGACAAGTTTAGTGTTGTTATAAAAATATGGTATGAAGAAGGGAGTTCTCTCAGAAAAATGGGAATGAGATCATCATCTTTGACTACTTCTCTTAGGGTTAGAAGTGAAGCCCTCAATTCTGCAACTCTTCTTAAGAAAGCTTCAATTTTCTCATTTTGTTTGAACTTCAGTGTGTGTAACTGACTCTAAGAAATCATAATGACATTCTTGTTTTTAGACTCATACACCGTGCTCAACTTATCCCATGCTTCCTTGGATGTTGTGGCATCACGAATGTGGGGTTGCACATTTTCAAACACTCCAAACAAGATGATGAGTTTTGAATTCTGATCTTCTCTATAAAAATGCCATTGTTGTGTTGTATCAGTAGTTGATATGGTCATAGTACCAGTCACAACATGCCAGATCTCTTCAAACTCAAGTTGTGTCTTTATTTTTGTCTTCCATGTAACATAGTTGTTTCCTATGAGTAGTTGTGAATCTGGAAGAAAACATTTGGGGGCATTGGTGCCCATTTTGCAGAAATCACTGACAGGGTTTGGCTCTTATCACTCCAGGTATAAGGTCTCCCAATTTATATACCATTAGTCTGATATACCAAACCTTTCTATATACGTGCCCTTCCGATATTCCCTGTTGGTACATGAAAGAAGATAAACCTTTCGATATACCTAGTGGTACATGAAAGAGGCATTAACGTACATGAAAGAGTTTGATACATGATACCAAGACACTATTGAAAGGGGTCTATGTGATTATTAACACCGGATCAAAGAAATATCCTCATACACAAGCATAACTTCGCTATATACTTGGATAATTTCTCAGTTTGGATTTATGTCATGTAATTGTTCACAGACGGATGAGATGGCTCATAGTGTGTGCATTGTGACCTTATTACTCCCCATCAATTTAAAGGGTCAATGCCCAAACAATGTTGTTACAACTATATTAGGCGTTAAGTGCGGTAGTAGTGCGGCGGACTTTACCCATAAGCGCTTCCTGGAGAGGCCGTATATACCTAATGCTATGAATGAGATCTAGGATCTCGTGAGTGTTTCATAACCAATTTTTATTGTTTTTGAGTACAATATTTTGCCATTTTTTGAGCAATTACAAAGTTTGCAGTTGACTATGGCAACTTACAAATTAGTGCAATATTCTGAAGTATACAAATTGCATTCAAAAATTTGGAAAAATTGAATGACAGGATTTTTTTTTGTTTTGTGGGCCCTGGTGGCCTCTGAAGCCCAAAATGACCCACTACGCCAAAAAATTGCAAAAATATAGCTGAAAATGCAATTTCTGGATAGGCCTCCTTTTATAAAAATGCCCGAATGAAAAAATAAGCCTATTAGGAGAATTTTTTTACCCTAAATTAGGGTTTTTCTCGCTAAATATTTAGTGACCTATTTAGTTATAACTAAATGGTTTAGCAATGGTTTTTCTGCTAAATATTCCTCCAAATTTGACTATTTTTCTAAATTTGCCTCCAAATTTTAAAATTCAAAAAACTTGTGTTTTTGTGTGATTCGAACCATGCACCTCCCACTTCTAAGTCTATTCCTATATCCACTTAGGCTCTATGAGTGCTTGGGTAATGAAATGAAGCAAAGTATATTTGAAGTAGATGAAAAAATGACTTACCTCATTAAAAAAAGATGTGGCAGAGGTTCCACGTGGCCTGCATGTTGGAGGATGAGATTACATGCGGATTAGGGTTAATCTCGCTCAAAGAATGGATTTGTAACTCCTTTTGATAAAAAAAAACCACCATTTTTGCAAATATCAAGGCTTTCCTTCACGTATTTTTGACGATTTGATTTCTTTTCATTAATTTTAATTACTTAGAGTCCGTTGCTTTATATCATTGATTTGATCAACCACCTCTTCATCTTTTTATTTATTCATTGTTTTTATTGATCGTTGTTTCTTCAGGCTTTGGTTTGCTCTTGCCAGGTCTTGACGAGGAGTGAAGGGGGTCGCTG
Organism: Taxus wallichiana var. yunnanensis; assembly: GCA_018340775.1. Lineage (NCBI taxonomy): Eukaryota > Viridiplantae > Streptophyta > Pinopsida > Cupressales > Taxaceae > Taxus > Taxus wallichiana. Next base: position 106,231,461 of record CM031240.1, read on the forward strand.
CTCAGCAAAGCTTGCTCAAGAGTGTGGAGGACTCACACATACTTTGAATATTCCACATTTTACTTTGTAGGAGGCTTGCTACTTGTTTTCTTACACAAGTCGTCGTAATGGAGAGGCCTATATAGCACAACCCTTCTCCAATGAAAAAATCAACTCACCGCTTGATATGATATAAAAACCTTTATAGAACTTCAACGAAATAACTCGGTTCAAGTGCCTTTTCAACTCGGTGCCATAGGAATAGAACATGACCTTGGTGGAGGTCGATGGCAATGAAGTTAGCTCGATGGGTGCGAGAACTCTTAAAATAACTCGCATGCCCAATGTAAAGCGACTCACCGTAAATGCAACTCGGTTGAATAAGAGCTTAGCTCGGTGATAACACTACACTCGTAACTCAAATTCTCTAGATTTAGCAAACCATCGAATGTAGCAAAGAACCAAAAAAATCCTCTATTATACCCCTAAAGGGGATTTTTTTTTTAAATTTTAATCTGATTGCTATAAACGAGAAAAATGCTCCGAGAAGAAAATTTGCACAGTGCGAGAGAGCACGAAGAGGATTTTTTTGCTTTCCATTTACCTAGAGAACACATAGGAGGTTGTGGGTTTACGAGGGGTTCTGGGAAGCTGTAGGAGGCAGCACTAGCTCTCCATTGATGTAAATTTCTTCTCCACAAATTCTCTTTCCATGAAAACCTTCTCCAACCTTGCTAGGAGCTTCAATACGCTCTAGTACCAAATGTAGGATAGGGACAGATTTAATGTGTAATATATTAATTTGAATCAACCAGGTATAATGGTGCAGGCTACAATATTTATACATATTGGATAGCCGGGATACAAACAAAAGAGGAGTTGCAACAATGCAACAACAAATTTAAAATACAGTAGCTTCCAAATTACATCCGAGGAAGCACAACAATAATATTGTTAAAACAATATAACAACATCCGTAATGTTTTGAATAAAACAATAATATGGTTTATAATATAACCATATACACAATAAATATATTAATTAATATCAAATGCATAATTAATATATAGTTAATTAATAATTAACCTAACAGAGGACCCATCAAGGGTTCCTTTGCATTTTTTCATTCCTAGGACAAAAATTGTGTGTTTATTTCCCTTCGAAAAGTATTCACATTAATTTTCTTCTCTGGAATATTCTCCTTCTTGCTATTGTCTAAAAGAAATTGTACTTTTAGTGCTTTAAAAAGAACATGTCTTCCTTTTACTGCATTGCATTAGTGAAAGAGCATCCCTCTTCATGTTCTCCATTTGTTACATCGAACGTAATTGTGGATTTGGGCTTAAAACACTTGCATTTCATTTTGGTTTGTTGCATTATAGCTCACATTAATTTGAGGGCAACCTATACGTTGGAAGTCATGCCTAGTTGATGGTTGACTAATTTAATCATAGTTCACTTGCACACTCTCTCTCTATACCAAACCACTTACATAATTTACACATCTTCTTAAACATCATCCTACCTGGAAGAAGTTGTCAACGATCACACGATCAAAGGATTGACAGTGGGCACCAAGCTGGTTTCTCTGTCCAGTCATTATCTCAGAGAAAGGACCGCCCCACCAAAACTTTACCTGAAACCATCCTTAGATCTTGGATTTTCATAGGACACCTTCTATCAAACCAAAAATCTGTTCTGTTCACGAGTCAGTCTTAAATAACATAAGCTAAAACATAAAATTCACCCATAGGATTTCATGTTTCTTAACTTTTTCTTGATTTGTGTTTTGAGTTGTGAGGACGTGTTCTCCATTTTTCTTTCTTCCTTTCACACTCCACAATTATAGTTGGTGTATTTTGACTTTTCTGAGTGTGTTAGGGTCCATCACTATCATACTCAGGTTTCTGGGTTGATATTTTACCTGATCTAAGTCACAAAAATCAACTTTCTCCATCTTTTCAAATTTCATAGTGATCGGCATTGATCTAGCGATCGACATCGGTTTACTCATCGAGTCATTAGTTTACTGACAGGTTGTCGGTTATATGATTTTTGGTCATTTTACCAAAAACAACACTCACCACATTTTCTGTTCTTTCTAAAGTTCCTCAGACATATCATCATACCTGGATCTTTAAAATCATTGTCAAATCCAGTTTTGTCTCATTTTCATCAGTTATTGCCCCATTTGCAAAACTTTTGATTTACCTCGAAGAATCTGGTATTGATTAACCTAATCGGCATTAGTCACCCTATCTTTGTTATTTGTTAACCTAACTATCAAGTTTCGGTTCCTATGTTTTAATTTTTAATTAAAACAACGACCTGTTTTTACCTCCTAGAACTTATTTTCTCCATTTCCTTCTATTTTCTTGTGTCATTTACAGAGATCAGATTACCCGGTCTACGCCAACTCACATGGTTTTGACCTTTAGCTAAACTAATGCCCTTATGTTTCACGCTAGCCTTCTGCAACTCCCGCCTAGCCTATTTCCACCTTCCATCCTGTCACTTATGGATCTCACTCAACCCATTATCATCAATATCGTTGATGAGGAGTTTGTAAGACTCCATGAACAAAACCCCTTTTTCTTACAATATTATCTCACCCATTCCTCCACTCACGATTCATCAAGATAGTTGGTATATGACATGCCTTTTTCCATTCCTCCTACCCTCACCCCCATTTCCGCATCAGCTACCACTAGCCCAATGCTACCTTCATCCATTTTACCACTTGTGGTCTCTCAATTAGATCCCACATCATCTATATTTTTGGTACCTAAAACATCAGTCCCTCCTTGACGTCGGTTGTTCCCATGGTGTCAACCATTCCTTCATTAACCATCTTGAGCATAGCCATGTCCTGTACCCACCACCTCATATATACCTATTACACCACAGCCACCCATGGTGTCGGTAACCCATACCCCATTCCAAAACATTGTATTCTCCATCTCATAGTCTTTACCTCTAATCACTATAAGGGTCGTTACGTCCACCCCACCTACTTCCGTGTATCACCAACAACCCCCTATCTCATCTATCACCTATTCAGTGGTATCTCGCCACCGCATATATCCCCCTCACAGCTTCTTATTCTTGACACCACCATATCTTTGGGATGTCATCCTCATCATAGATTAATCACCTACCCCCTTATATAGTAGGGGCTTCCTAGTCATCACAACCTACCAATGACCTTATTAAAATGATGATGGAAAAGATGCAAACATTAGAAGCATCGTTTACGGATCTCGTAACTCTCTAACATATGATGAAATCTTTAACGATCCCATTCATCCATATATTTCCACTCAACCATATCGTACTCATTGGGAAATTCCCAAATTCAATCAAGCAATATCAAAGAAGGCCACAACAACAACACTTGCAGTCTTTAAAACATGAGTGCTATCTAATCACTCATGATGACACTTTACTCTTGCAGACATTCCCCATGTCCTTGACAGACCCACATTGGATTGGTATAGTGGTTTACCTAGAAATTCCATTTACTCATTCAACCAAGTGGCTCAAGCCTTCTTGGACCATTTTTCGATCAATATCGTCAAGAAGGTCACCATGACCGACTTGTACTCAACACGACAATATGACGACAAATCTATCATTGAAGTCCTCACTTATTGGCGAAGCCTCATCAACCAACTTACATTCCAACTACCTCAAATTGAGATTTTAGAGTTGTTCACTAGGGCTTGTGCAGGCACATCTCACCAACTCTCCAAGTCCAAACCTTCCGTACGTTTGATGAAGCATTCACCATGGCACAAAACTTGAAATTCATGCCATTGAAGAGAAGAAAATTCAATTGCGTAACAAAAACGATGCATTCAAATCAAATGATGTCTCTTCCTCTTCAAAACCACAAAATAACTATTCTAAAGCAAAAGGATCTACCAACGTGATAGTTTTAAAAGCTGGCCCATCTCACCCATCTAATCAATCAAAACCTTCCTCTAACCTTTCTCCCATTAAAGATTTTTAGTTCAAGCGAGAACAACAAAAATACACTCCAATTAGGGAGCCTTATTCTTCAATATTAGAAAAACTTCTTAAAGCCAAAGTAATTGCTCTACCACCCATCAAACCACATATTGGTTTTGACCCTACTCATCCTATGCCTACATGGTACAAGGAACATGATTATTGCAACTATCATCGTGTTAAAGGCCATAGCGATGGTAATTGTATAACCTTCAAAAACATTGTCCAGGAAATGTTAGATAATGGAGATCTTGTCTTGGACAACCGAAATGCCCCCTGACTTATCGTAACTTTCATATCTTTAAGAAGTTGTTCCCTAACCATGCCCTATCATCTAACCAAACTGGAGAGCCTTCGAATAATGATAGTAATGTCTATGAATTCCATGTTGTTTTTGACATCGTACCAACCCTTCCTCAATTTCCTCCTATCCCCTCCATCGAGGAGATTCTAGCATGAGCTCCTTTACCCACGGAGGAGCCTATTTCATCTACTCCTTCACCCATAGAGGAGTCCCCTTCATCTCCCCTTCACCCATGGAGGATACCACAATATTTTCCAATGCCATTTCATGACTTCCTCGCAACCTAATGGAAAACCTTCGATGTTAACTCGCCTACCCACTGGAGAGTCATGCTCACCTCCCTCTCCACCGAAAGAAGAACCTACCTCATCCCACCTATCATCTCCCCTACCAATAGAGGATCCTTTAGAAGCGCCACTACCTATTGGTGATAATTCCCCATTAGCCTTCTAGGATCTAGTTGATTTTCTCTTGGCTCTCTTACCCACAGAGTTCGAAGCCAACCAGTTCCCTATCTCACATACATACTTTATAGGGATTACTATTAAATCAATGTCATCTCCTCTTGCAACAGAAAGTTTTCACGCTGGAAGATTACTTGGATTATGTTGATAATTCCATGTTTTAGGGCATCTCTGGCTACCCTTTTCAACCCAAATGCAAATGTCATCTATTGATACCTCTACAATTTATCCAAAGGTATTTTAGATAATCGAACCAACCATGCCCATACCGATCATAACAACCTCTTCTTCATCACCCTCACCTACACCTAAACCTTTACCCATAATAAAACCTAATCCTATGCCTAAGAACCTACCTGCACCTACACTTTCCCCACAGCCTAGAACCATCACCACATTGGGAGTCATGCCGACATCAATCCTAGTTCATCCTCCTATCAAATTGGACTTAGCCACATCTTCCCAAGATCATGTAAAGACTATTCCCCATCTAAAAGGAAGACCCAACCTTATAAGATGCATACACCAGTTTCACCCACTACTCCTCTATCACCTTCACCACTTCCCTCCATCCTAGGACCTCACCTGTCAACCTTGGCCAAACAACCTCCTATCTAAGGAAAACAAAAGCACAACAACCTACCTCTTCATCATGATATTTTATTACACCCAACTTACCTACATAGCACACACCTTCACCATTACCTACATCTTTCTTACCACCTATACCCCCACCACCTATAGTAACCTCATCAGTACCTATGAGATTTCCTTCTCTTCAACCCATACCTTCCACCTTGCCTCTGCCAACAACCTTCACCACACCTCCTTTATCACCTTGGCTAACTCGTCCTCTCCCGCCATATGGATTTCCTTGCACATCATGCACTCCTTCCTCATCTTTACCCAGGAAGGTGTAACCAAAATTGAAAAACCCACTACCCTCCAAAGAGGTAGTTAAGCCTACAACACCTTTTATTGCTAGTTCATCTACTACACCTTTACCCAAGAAGGTATAACCCAAATCTAAAATAGTACCACCTACCAAACTAGTGGTCAAACCCATTTCACATCCAATTCCACCTCCCATGATGCCTCTCCCACCAAAATCACCCACACTTCAATCCAGACCCACACTCACCTCACATTGTGATCCATTGGTAGGGTCTTATGCCAACATTCTAGCTAACCTTTTAGAGACCTCTGTCATCACATTGCTGCCCCTTAGACCTTATGACCCACTCAAACCCAAACCAAAAGGGTTTGATGATACTAAAATTTGTGCCTACCATCATGTGCCAGGACATGATGTAGAAAAGTTGTAAGGATCTTAAAACCATTCTCCTTCAACTATGTCCTCCTGAAGAAAATTTTGACGATGATGATCTTCTAGATGAGGACCCTATTCCACCTCCACCTATCACCACACATCCTTACCCACTACCTATTCAATGACCTGCATCACCACCTCCACAACCCTTTTATCCACCTCTAAAATTTGAGATCAATATGGTCCATATAAGAGAGCTAGCCAAAACCCCACCAAAATGCCAGTGCGCCCTACTCATTTCACAAGGCTCTTATCCCACACTAGGTTTTTGTCCATCATGTTGTTATAATTTTCATGACACACCTTCTCCATCCGCCTATCTGTGTCCAGATTAACATGATCCAAGTCACCACTTGTGTCCAAAAAGATAAAGGAAAGGATAAGGAAACCAACCCATCCACTAATCATGTGCCCAAATTACCATCTGCACCCACACCAAAAATCACCATTCGGGGACCCATATACCCTATTTCGACGTGTCACCCATTTGTATAATGATCAAATAGTTGCACTATAATCCTCTCAAAATGTCATTGCATGACCTTGTCCAAACCTTTGAGTCTCACCAACAGGCCCTCATGGAGGTTCTGCAATCCATTGAGTTTTTACCTAATGACCCTACGCCCGTGGCCTCCATTATCACCCCTCACCATGTGGCCTCACTCACCAATTCATCCCCTTCCTCTACACCCGCTACCACTCATCAAGTAGTCACTCTCAGTTTCTCTAACAATGAGATTGTACCTCTCCACTCAGATGATCCTGATCCCGCCCTTTTCATTTCGTTTACATTGATAATATACGTGTTTGACACGTTATGATCGATGGTGGTGCTAGTATCAACATCATCTCCTCCCATGCGTACAACCAAATGCACATCCCTACCAATTGTATGCATAATAACCTAGTTATGCTGCGTTCATTCAATGATGCCATCATTTCCACCCTCGCACAATCGCTCTCCATGTTCGTGTGGACCCCGTGATATTTTGGAATGGTTCTGTCTTAGAGGTGGAATTATAGTAAAAATGTTACTTGGCTGATCTTGGATCCATGTCATGGGTTGTGTTCCTTCAATTTTACATCATTATGTAAAATCTGAATATGAAGGACATTACTATACCATTCCAGTTGACCCTTTGCCATTCAAAACCTGTAACATGTTGTATTGACCTAATGATGTTCTTGTACTAGTTAAGGCATCCAACACCATTTCCGCTCCTCCTTCACCCACAAACCTATCAATCAATGCTGCCGCTACCTCTCCCACAACTAGTTCCTCAATTCCAACTTCCGCCATAGCCTCTCGCATCCGACCCATCTGCTAACCCATCTACTTCTAAACCAATTAGTGCTTCTTCTTCACAATCACCTAGTGATTCATCTATTCCGCTACCCACATATCCACTATCGATCCCTTAGAAGGTGTTTTTCAATGTCTCACTATAGGGGAGTACCACCTGTACAACATTAAAACATTCCTTACTCCTCAAGATTATGGTTACCTTCACTAACATCTTCTTTATTATCACCGCATAAAGGCGAGATTTTCCCTTATGATCCTCCCCACCTTTGTACCAACTTAACATATGGGGGACTTGATACTTCTACCTACTCACCCGAGACACCTTCTTAAACACAACCATTTTCATCTAACCTCCAATCTCTCACAAACCGTCACTTCGCCCACAACTTCCTCCATCGTTGTGCATGGAAGGGCTTTGGTTTTGGTTTTTATGAATAGGGCCGTCATACCATCATCCCGTGTACCACTTGTAAACATAAAGAATGTAGTGGTTTTGGCTTTACCAAACCATATTTCAAGAAGGCCCATGTTGAACTCATTGAGGATGACCAACCTCCTTCACCCCATTTACCAATTTCACCACCTTCACCTATAGAGTCTACAGATCCAGAATCTATTCCTCCTATTTTTTTTTTTCGTGAACACCATTTCCCTAGGACCTCTAACTTATCAACAAGATGGCGAGGCTCCCTCTTCCCTTCCCTTCATGTATCCTGACATGATCGATGATGATACAACTTCTATTAACATCATTCAATGTCAGGATGATGAGTCTATTCTCACCTACCTTGGTGTAGAAGATTCTTATATTCACCGGTTGTTACCTTTTGAGACACAAATTATGTTAAACGACATGGGTATGTCTAGTTTCATAGTCCATAAGGGTACAAATTATGTAATAAAATGCTTGCTTCTCTGTGTTTCTCATTGTGATGAATGATCATGGAACCTAAAGAATGGTTAGTGGCGGAAATATATAGGTAAAAGGGTTAGTCATTGTTTCACTTGATTCTAGATTGTTTCTTTGAAGTATTGACAAAAAAAAAAGGGTAATGGGTGTAGGAGGAATACTGTTCAAATGTTGCTTAATGGGTTGTTGCACGCGTATGACTTCTGAATCCACAAATGATTGTGAGAGATTCCTTTTGGCTAGGAGGAACTACCTGTAATGCAAAGCAAAACCACCAGAAGGAGTTAAACAATATATGCAGTGAACTGCCTAGTGTATGCTAGATCCGGGAAGTGTGATACTTCTTAGATGGTTTGTCGTCCACTGTTTTAAACAATTTAATGCGGTAAATAAGGTAAAACCTATTGTAATTCGAAATGATTTAGGTATCTCACTTAAAACACAATAAGAAATAGATCTAATTTAACATGCTAGGTTAGAATAGGGTCGAAGGTCAAATAACTAGGTTCTGGGTCTCTGCAAGTCTGAAAAAGGTCTCAGGTAGATCACAGGTGAATGAAGGTGAAAGGGAATTAGGTGGGTAGGTCATTGTTTTGGGTTGTATGGGAAAATACAGAGACCGATGTCGGTTAAGGGTGATCGACGGCAGTTAGGTGTGTAACTCGGTGCTGGTTACTATGGAGTTCAGGAATGCCACAGAACGAGATTTAGGTCTCCTTTGTGATTGCACAAAAGACTTTGGTTGGTCAGGATGAGGTATTGGGTGATTTGGGAGGGATTTGGTGAGGTTTTAATGGGTATATGGAGGGGGAATGTTGAAGGAGGTCAATGGATGGCTAGGTAAACAAAAGATGATAATATAGTGATGAAATGGAATAAACCAAAGAAGTATAATGTTTACTTACTTGGATTCTGGTCCTAGATGCCTGTGAGTGAGGGATGGAGGTGCTGATGAGAGGTTTTGAAGGCTGCAGGTGGTCACCCATTGAAGGAAAGCTTCTGCATGGGCTGCATGTACATTCCTCTTTACTTGGTTAGATCAAATAATTGATGGGATGGTCATGGCAGAAAATATGCTTGATCTCCTTCCTTGCATGCATGTTCTTACTGGAATTCACTCTCAGAAGATGCGATATCTCTCTGGGATGTGCTAATGTTTGCCAACTTGTCCAATCTTTTTTTCAACCTTATGCCAACCTTGAGAATAAGGTTGTTTTGGGGTTAAAAGGGGTAACCGACGGAGGTTCTAGCTTAACCAACGACGGTTAGGGGTAACCAAGCATCGGTCAAGGTGGGATTTCCTAGGTTTACTAAACTAGGGATATCCTCTTGATTTTCTCGGATCTCATGCCGTTAACCCACAGATTGAACTGGAAGCTTCTTGTAAGCATGCGGGAATGTGGTTAGAGGGAATGTAGGCATTGATTTTTAGGGTTTAGGTAAGTCTCAATTAGTTATGGCAACTTACTAAGAATAGGTCTTAGGTTGAGTTAGCTTGATGAGGTGTCCATGTGAAGTGTATGTGTGGATATTATTTAAATTAAGATATTAAAATAATAAATATATTGAGGATAATGAATTAATTTAATTAAATTAATTAAATTAATATTAGTGAGGTGAAGGGGGCCATGGCTAGGTGAATGTGATGAAAGGTACTTATTTGTCGAGGGACCAAAGGGGAGTGTGACCTAATTTTAGTGTCTACATTTGCCCCTTTTTATTGCATAGCTTGTATTGGTAAGCGACGCTAACAAAAATATGATGTGGTTGCCCCATGTGTGGGTGAAGGTGATCCCCCTCAAACCAGGAATTGACGAGGCCGAAGGTAGAATCGGTGAGTGGTTTGATAAAAAGGTGAATGTGAGGAAAAGAAAGGTGGATAATAGGGGAAAAAAGGAGCAAGGTCTACTCGGGTAAGCTAGGTAATGGGTCTTGGTCAAAGGTAGAAACAATAAAACACATGCACATGTATAAACCTGCAACATGCTACCAAGTTGAAGAGCGGGCAAAATCTACATTATCTAAGGTCGATATGTTTATCCAACCAAGGTTGAAGTGATTCCAATATCCAAGTTATAGGATATGGTCCAGAGAGAAACACAATGTAGGTTAGGCATAGGAATGTTTAGGTATGTTCGGTACACCAAAGGTAGGGTCGGGATAAATGGTCATGAAAATAGGCTAGGTAAGTTCATTAGGTCAACAACACAGTAATACAGTGCCACAGTATAACGAACACATGAGGTCAAAGGTCACTAGCGGTGGTCCAGTCCAAATATCTAGGTCACGACATGAGTAAGGCCAAGGTAGGGGTAGAATAATGAGTCCCTAAAGGAGGATAAAGGGAGGTAGTAAATGATGAGGTCAGGAAAGGTGAGGTAAATGGGTAGGGTAAAGGTGGGGTGGGGTAAATGGTCAGGGTGAAGGTTGGGTGGGGCAAAAAGGGAGGTAGGGGTAGGGTAAAGGTTAAAATTGAGGGCAATGTGTAGGTGAGGGTGACTGATGTTAGTCATGGATAACCGACATTGGTATAGATAAACCGATGATGGTTAGGTAGGGCACGCGATTGATGCCGGTCAAGGGTAATCGACGTCGGTTAGGTCAGGTTTGTTTGTTAAAAATTTTTTTTTTTTTTGTTATTCATTTGTTATTGTTCGAAGTGAGAAAACAACAAAAAGGAGAAAAAAGTGAGAAAAGTGTCCAGACGGAATGGAATAGTGAGAGCAGGTGTGCGATCAATGAGTGATTGGTTGGTGAGCAAGTGGGTCACAGATCATTGTGAGGGATTCGATTGGTGAGAGGTTGCGGGTAGCTATTCGGTGATGGCGAAGGCCGGAGAGGGATCGGGTGGGCCAAGATAAAGATCAAACGTGCCACCGAGACGTGGCAATGTGATGAGGTAAGCACCCTACTCTACATTGTTGATTTGTTAGATTAGATATTATTTTAGGGGTATGTTAGGGTTTTGTTTGTTTTGCGGTTTGGTGGGTGGGCAAAAATTAAATTTGGGAATGGGGGAATATTGGGTAAAAGGAGGAATGGGGAGGGTAATAAAGGGGATAGGGGAGGTGGGTGGAGGTCCAAGGGTAGGTTAGGTCATCGTAGGTGGGGTAAAAGGGGCAGGGGGAGGTTTTTTAGAAAGGGGGTTTGGGAAGTCGCGGGTTTTTCCACGACAAGTGACCGGCGTCGGTCAAGGTTGGCCGACGTCGTTAGGTGGAACTAGTATTGGTCACCAAACAGGTGATCGATGCCGTTAAGGGGTAACCGGGGTCGGTAAGGGTGAACCGGTATCGGTCACTAAACAAGTGATCAATGCTAGTTAAAGGGTGACCGAGGTCGGTTAGGATTAACTGGTAAGTGCGGAGAGTAGTGGGCACAAAGGTCCAAAAGTGGTGTGGGTTAGGTAGTTGAGATGGGTAGGGTGAAAATAAGGTATAGGGAAATGATAATGGTTGAAGATGGATTGATATATGTAAATTAATGTTGTGCTTATATTGGATGCAGGGGAGAGCGCAGATTACATATGCGGGATAGGGTTTCGCCTCTATTGGTGACAGTGCAGCATGGCACAACGACCCCGGAGGAGCTGCAGCATGTGGAGGTAGTGGGCTTGAGTGGGGTTCAATGCTATAGACATGTAGTCCGGTAGCCCAGTTTGATGGTCGTACTCATCGATAGATGGGACTCGTGACCAACACGTTCCACCTGCCGATGGGTGAGATGACTATCACCTTGGAGGATGTGTTCAGATTCTTGTTACCCATATTGGGTGCCCAGAGTTTATTCTATCTCCTCCAAGGCCTTAGAGGAGCTGATTGTGACTATTTTTGGAGAGGGGATGGCTGATATGAGATTCCATAGTGCCAGTTTGAGCTATGGAGAGATGTACCTAGCTTGTCCAGAGGAGACAAGGCTAGTGGTGTTGTTGATGGAGGCAAGTGTGCTACTATGCACTACTAGATGTAGAGGGTGGACACTTTCCCGATCACTGATGGGGTACTCCACGACATGATGGTGCATGAGACCCACTTTTTTCCCGGGCACCCACATATACTTGGTGCGGTGTATACCAGACAGGAGTTGTGGGCATATGGGTGGCTGCACAAGTTCAGCCTGTGTTGTACGTTTTTACTGCACTGTTGGGCGTATGAGCACATAGTTTGTGTGCATCCTATAGGGATGCCCAAGTAGATGCATTCCTAGTGTAATTTTTGTGGGTGGGGTACAGGAGATGGGTGCCGGTGATAGGAGAGTAGAGATCTGATAGGCCGACACATGATGTGGCCCATTTTCGGTAGTTATTAGAGGGGTTGTTTGGAGTGGACATTATATGGAGGCCATATGTGGGATTCCCCTCATATAGGCATATGCATGAGGAGCTAGCTGAGCTCCAACTAGAGAGATGGATATAGGGTCACCGTGTCTGGGGAGGACGAGATGATCCCGGTAGACAGATTCTGACGGCAGTTTGGGCTAGTACAGGACATACCTCCGCCTTCCACAGTATCGAAGAGATGACGTGGAGAGGCCCTTACCTCTACCATAGCCTATACTACCCACAGGGTAGGAGGTGTAGTGAGTGGATCAAGTGGATAGATGACACTGGGTGTATAGAAAGGTACATGCAATGGTGGGCGGCCCGATTATCGAGCCATACCACCTAGACCGGGGAAGCTAGATCTAGCTACCATTACAGTGCAGAGAGACACCCTACAGGGGCAGGTAGCTGTGCTCATTACCTAGTTGGGTATACTGTAGACATAGCTAGAGGGCTCGGAGGTGGAGGTAGCAGAGCTACGTGTACAGTGGCACCACAGCCCAAATGGTTAGTGGAGGAGATGGAGATGGAGAGGAGGGGGATGGGTGGCAGTACAGGTTTATAGTGGCTAGTTTTAGGCCATTAGCCAGCCCAGCATAGATTGGGGTCTTACAGGCCCAGATACAGGCACAGGGGCATGGGGCACCACCACAGGCACTAGGACCTGGTCCTAGTTCACAGGTAGGATGGGCGGGGTCGCGCAGATAGGTTTAGGGGCCACGACCTATGGGACCACCACAGACCATGCCTATATCTAGGTTATAGGATGCCCTAGGTGAGTTGAGATACTATCAGACTAGTTGATGGTGGCCGGGATAGACTTCATATCTTATGCCGAGTACTGGGCACAACAGGCATCTAGTGAGAGGACGAGATCCCGCACTCACAGTGTGGAGAGCATAGGGGGTCAGCAAGCTCTGAGGCCCGATTAGGAAGAGGCTACCAGCACATGGAGACCAGCTCTAGTTGAGGCGCCAAGTAGGGACCCAGGAGGCCGAGGGTACATGTGATATAGAGATGGAGGACATCCACCGAGATGCTTGATATGTGGCCACCGATTTTTTGATGTATGATAGTGATTTGTGTTTTATACCGGCTACTTGCCGTCTTTGAGAGATATTTATAGTTTTGATCACATACCGCCTACGTGCCGATGATAGTGAGGATGCATGTGATTTTTTGTATATTTCGAGCATATACCGCCTGTGCGCCGAAGAGATTTTGTATTATTCATTATTTTATTGTATACATGAGACCGACCTGTGTGCCGATGACATTTTGTATTGTATATCGGCTTGCGTGCTGACAAGTTTGAGATGATGGACATGATGAGATAGCCATGTATATTTGAGATACACATTGATTTATATATGATGAGATACATGCTATGATTTGATTTTTTGATGTGTTTATGAGATATGAATTTATTGATTTATTATTTTGATATGGATGGAAAGTAGGTGAGTTAGGAATAATGGAGTCGAGGTTGGTGTAGGAGGATGGATTGAGTCAAAGTTAGTTTAGGCATGGATCGAAAGGTTATAGGAATGGATTGAGTCAAAGTTAGTTTAGGCTTGGATTGAGTCAGGTTATAGGCATGGTTAAGTTAGGTTATAGGCATGGATTGAGTCAAGGTTATAGGCATGGTTGAGTTAGGTTTGTTTAGGCATGGTTGAGTCGAAAGTAGGTGAAGTGGTGATTCATTATTTTATGCAATGAATGATAATATGGGTCATATGTGAGATATGGTATAATGTATGCATAGTGATGATAGAGAAATGGTAGGTGTAATAAATGTATAAATATGAAACAAATTGTTATGTATGTGGTTTAATTTCCAATTGTGGGTATAAAAGGGAAACAAAGTTAGGTGTGATGTAATGTGAGGCACATGGAAGATGAATTGTTTAGGGTAGAGGATGGCCGAGCTAACCTCCAAGGGCCCCATGCCCTCGGAGTGCTGCCTACATAGTCCCGGTGAAAAGGGACCTCAGGCCGATGTAGTTCTCCCATAAGCTAGGGAAGAATATGAGGAGGTATGAAAATGAGTTGGCAGGTTTTTGGGCATGTTGTGGGTTTAGATTTGTTAGGTGTGGGTAGATTATAGGTAAAATGATGTAGGTGAGGGTGATTGTGGTGAAAGAAGAAGATTACCCCAAAAGTAAGCGTCGAGGACCAAGTCCTGTATAAGGTAATCAAAACATAAACAAAGATGGTTAAAAGATAAGAGGGGGCAATAAAGCCACTTGATTGGGTAGGATCATACCGAGTAAATCACACCTTGAAAGAGGTGATGAACATAAGACCCTAAAGACATTGCATGATGGACTGTTCTACGGTGAAAAGTAGTCACATGATCACCAAATGTCTAAGTTCCAAGAAGTCCCTTGAGGCAATAGGAAATGAGAGTGGGCATGGTTTGAAGGGTGAAAAGTGGGTAATTTTGCATATGGTATAGGTGGCATGCGTTTCAAGCAAGAGAACCTAGATCCCAATGGGCAAGTCCATGACAAAAAGGTTGACTTATAGTTGAGATAGAATGATCGATGCGGGAAGTCTATATGGGATGAATAAAATTGAACTCCTTGAGGTCTTTGTGAAGCTGATCGATGCGGGAAGCTTCGGTTGCTCTCATTTTTTTAAAGAGCTTTACATAGTTGTCCTTCTAGGGAGCAGTCTATTTATAGCAACAATTTGTCGAGAGGAAGATGTCCTTTTGAGGGAGTCATCTTTTTATTAGAAGTTTGACTCAAGGAGTTGGGTCCCATGTGAGGTCTTGAGGTCATGGACAAGACCAAGGTGGAGAAGAAGACTCTTGTTCAAAAGGCAAGGTGAAACGACCATGGGATCTCATCTAAAGGTAGACAAAAATTATCCATGAGAATCATGCTATGTGCAGCGCTGTGGTACACATATTTAAGAGAAGATAACAAGTGATGGTACTCACATGATTCTTGTTTAATCATTGGTGAGGTGTATGGAGTGAATAGTGCTCAAGGGACGAGCATGGAAAGAGACAAAAGGTGAGGGAGGACTTACAAGTCAACAATAGAATGGTTGAAGATGCAACACGTTAAGGGGTTAAGGTTGGGTTTACCCTCGAGTGATGATAAATGGTAAGCACCTAATCCATAGGTATGAGTCACGATGTATGGTCCAAGCCAATTAGGAGAAAATTTTCCCCATTTAATTTTTTTCTGCTTTAGTTACGTGTTGATTTTCTTTCAGGACAAGGTCACCAACTTGGAAGGTTCGTTCATGGACACATTTGTCATAGGCACGTTTGATACATTTTTGGTAAAATTGAAGGTGATCCAGAGCGTTAAGATGACGTTCGTCTAATAACTCTAGTTGTGCTAAACGGTCTTGATGAAAGTCATCATCATTGAGCATGTCATGGAGAGAAATGTGGAGTGAGGGAATCTAGACTTCGAGAGGTAGAATAGTCTCAAAGATCGTGAGACCGAGAAAATGGTGTGCAGAAAGAAGTGGAAGTGCGAATACTAGTGTGGTATGCCCACAGGTGGCAAAAAGGAATGTGCATATGCCAATCCTTCCTAGTATCGTTAACCAATTTCATGAGAATTTTATTTAAGGTTTTGTTAGTGGATTCAGCTTGGCCGTTGGTCTATGGGTAATAAGGTGATGAGAAACTTAGCTGAATGCCAAAGGTGTTGCAAAGTTTTCACAATGTTTTGTTTTTGAATTATTTTCCATTATTAGTGATGAGACGACGAGGAACACCAAAGTGATAAATGATGTGATGATTGATGAACTCACATATTTTCTTAGATTTTCATGGAGAGCAAGTGGCATGGCCTCCACCCATTTTGTGTAGTATTTAGTAGCGGTGATGATCCATTCATGTTGTTGGGAAGAATGGGGGTTAATCTCTCGACAAGATCCAAATCCCATTGAGAGAAGGGCCAAAGGTCTTGAGCGATCTGTAAGGCATGACTGGGTGTATGATGAAGATTGGAATGTTGTTGGCATTTTACACAATTTTTGACGTAGATACAACAATCATGGTTAAGGGTTGGTGAGTAATATCCCGAGGTGCAACGAATACGCTTAAGCAACAATAAGGCCTTTGAAGTGGCCTCCACATATGCCATCATGAACTTCCTTAATGGTATAAGGAATTTCAGAACTTGTGAGGCATCGTAAGAGAATACCATCAAATCTGTGCTTATAGAGGAGGCCCCCAAAATGACATAATGAGAGACCTTTTTAAGGAAGGCGCGTTGTCCGTTACGGGTGAGATCTGGGAAGGTAAGATAAAGAGAGAAAGGTAGTCGAAGTATTTTTATACCAAAGGTCACTTAGGTCGGGGTAGCGGTTTCGATCCAAGTAAACATCGTGAGGTAAATAAGAAGGTGATTGGAGTCATTGTATAATGATAAAGATTGTGGAATCAAGGGTGAAGTAGGTATTTGGGAAGCTAAGCGGCCCATGGTTTTTACAAACTTATTGGTTTAACGTGGGATGGTTTGAAGGGTGTAATAGTCAAAGGTGGTCAAAAGTATGTCTACATGATGTTTATACTTTTGAAGTATCTCGTTATGACATTGGTACATACCATTGACTTGGTTTACAACCAATTGAGAATCACCAAAGATGTTGATTGATTTGACATCGAGGGCATAGGAAGCTTGGAGACCTAGTACGAGTGCTTCGTATTCGGAAATATTGTTGGTACATTCAAAATCTAATTTAAATGACAAAGGCATGGGTTCACCATCAAGCGAAATGAGGATAATACCAGCCCCGCCCCATGCTGACACTTAGAACCATCGAAGAAGAGTGTCATTTGGTAAGGAGGTTCATCCAGGGAGAGGGTAGTAATCGACTCATCTGGAAAGTCAAAATTAGAGGGTTGATCCCCAAAAATAGGTGCATCGGCCAATTGTCAGCTGATAGCTTGGCCCTTGATGGAATTTTGATGAATGAATTCAAGGTCAAGATTAGCTAAAAGCATAAGCCATCATGCGGCACGCTGATTTTGATAAGGTTTTGCGTACATGAAGTGTAAGGGGTCGGTGTTGGTCATAACATAGGTTTTGTGGTTGAGTAGGTAATGACGGAGTTTGGTGGCAACAAAAACTAAGGCTAAGAAAAGTTTTTCGGGATGGGTGTATTGGGTTTCGTAGTCCAAAAGAGTATGGCTGATGTAATAAACCGCCTGCTCCCTATGTTGTTCATCGTGATGAGCGAGCATGGCTCCCAAGGAATGATCAATAGCTGAGATGTATAGGTAAAAAGGTTGATCATCTTTAGGTGGAATGAGTACGGGTGGTTGGAGAAGGTATTGTTTTAGGGCCTCAAAATCCTTGTGGCAATCCACATCCCATTTAAAGGAGACATCCTTCTTGAGTAGATGATGAAATGGTTGACATCGATAAGATAATTGTGAAATGAAATGGTGAATGGACTGCAACTTACCTTACAAGCTACGAAGTTGTCAAAGGTTAGTAGGTGGAGGAATTTCGAGAGTGGCCTTGACTTTAACAGTGGTCAAATTCTATACCATGGAGGGAAACGATAAATCCTAGGAGATTTCCTGTGAGAACCGCAAAGACGCACTTCTTAGGTTGAAGGCAGACACAATATTTAATGAGATGGTCAAAGATGGTTTTGAGGATGGTTGGGTGCTCGGAGCGGTGTTTAGATTCAGCCAAGAGATCATCCACTTAATCATCCAATAGGTGATGCATGATGCCATGGAAGATGTAAGTCATAGCCTGCTAATGTGTGGCACCAACATTTTTAAGGCCAAAAGGCATGATGTGATAGCGTAAGGTCCCCAAGGGGTGATGAACGAGGTCTTGTGTTGATCCTCTGGGGCAAGAAAAATTTGGTTATAACTCGAGAAGCCATCCATGAGTGATAGCATCTCATGACCAGCATAAAGTAAGGTCAACCAATTGGTCAATACCGAGTAAGGGAAAGTCATATTTTGGACATGTTAGGTTGAGGTCATGGAAGTCCTTGCAAAACTGAGTCCCCTATCACCTTAGTGACAAGGACAATGTTAGAAATCCAACGAGGATAATCAATGGGTAAGATAAAGGAAATGGAAAGAAGGCGTTGAAGTTTTTCTTTGATGAGAAGAGTAATGAGAGGGTGCATTTTCCTCGGCTTTTGTTTAATGGGTTTAGCATCGAGAACGGTTACGATATTGTGGACCACTATGGTGAGGTCAATACCAGGCATGTCTGCATAAGACCAAGTGAAAGCGTGGTTATGATTTTGAGAAAAGAAGTAATGGCTTCCTGTTCAAGCAAACATTTAAAGATTGACCAATCTTTAGGATGTGCGGGTCATCCCGAGGATGAAAGTTGATCTCAACAAAGTGGATTCATTCAACATGGTTTGTGTCTCGAGAAGGTAATGACCGATGAATATATGAGTCTTACGCACCAACGTAGGTGAGTATAGATTCATCATCTTGACATTGAACGACATTAATGGAAGGTGTATCATCATCGATCATTTCAGAAGTACAGAAGGGAAGAGAGGAAAGGGCATCGCCCTCGCGTTGATAAGTCAAAGGCCCCAAGGAAACGGTGTTTATGAATTTTTTTTTAGGAGGGATAAATTATGGATCAATCGGTGAAGGTGGCGATGCAGGCGGAGTGGGTGAAGAAAGGCAGAGAAGGGCTGCGTTCTCGATGGGTTTAATGCGGACCTACTTAATAGGTGGTTCAAGAAAGTGATACCACTACGGTCCTTATATTTTTGGTGGTACATGGAATAATGGTATGGCGGCCTTGCTCGTAAAATCCAAAACCAAAACCCTTCCATGCACATTGGTGTAGGAAGGTGTGGGCGAAACCGGTGATTGGTAAGTGGTTATAAGTCAGTGGAAAATGAGTGAGTTTGTGGTGGTGGTTCGGGTGTGTAAGTGGTAGTATTAAGTCCCCATAGGTGAGGAGGACCATAGAGGAGGCATTCTCCAATGTGGTGATCATAGTGAGGGTGTTGGTGAAGGCTTCCATACTCTTGTGGAGTAAGGAATGTGTTGACACTATATAGGTGGTACTCCCCCAAAGTGAGGCATTGAAAAACACCTTCCAAGGGATCAGTGGTTGGTATGTAGGTAGCTGGAATGGATGATGTGTTAGAGGTCGATGCGGAGGTGGAGTTAACAGATTGGGAAGTTGATGGGTCAGCCGTGGAGGTTATGGCAGTGGTAGGAATGGAGGAGGTATGTGCGGTAGAAGCAATGGGCCAGACTTGGTAAGTGTAAGTGTAGGGAAGAAGTGATTGCATGTTTTCATGTCGTGCATGTTTTCAAAGGTGAGGGCTCGGCTAGAATAGTATAAGTGTGTCCTTTGTGTTCAAACTTTACACAACGATGCAAAGTGGAAGGAATGCAACCCATGACACGAATCTAGGGTCTGCCAAGCAACAAGTTATATTGGAATTCCCCTTCCAAAACGTAAACCACCTGGAACAGCATGGGGCCTAAGTGAATGTGGAGGATGACGGTGCCTAGTGTAGAGGTGATAGTGTCATTAAATGAATGCAACATGACTGGATGTTTATGCATGTAATTGTTAGGTATGCACATTTGAGACAATGCATGGGATGAAATGATGTTAATGCTAGCGCCCCATCAATCATCACACAACGTACCCGTATGTCATCGATGTGGACAGAGATGAAGAGGGCTGGGTTTGGGTCATCATTTTGGTGTGGTGCGATCTCTTCCTCTAAGAAGCTAAGGGAGGCCACTTGGTGAATAGGGTGGGGTGAAGATGAAGGTGGTAATTTGGTGAGAGAGGCAACATGATGGGGTGTGATAATGGAGGCTATGGGTGTAGGGTCATTAGGTAAAACCTCAATAGATTGAAGAACCTCCATAAGAGCTTGACGATGGGATTCCGAGGTTTGGATGAGGTAATTTAAGGAAATTTTGAGGGAGACTAGTGTAATTGTTTAAGCATGGTGTGATGTGTGATGCCATTAGAAATGGGGTACGTGGGGCTGCGGATAGTGATTTTAGGTATGGGTGTAGATGGTATGTTGGGTATAGGATTGGTTGGTGGGTCAGTTGCCTTTTCTTTACCCTTATCCTTCTGAGCATGTGTAGTGATGTGAATCATGTTGATCTGAGGGGAGTTGGTAAATGGAGAAGGTGTAGGGTGAGTGGTATAATGACACGACAGAAAACCTACCAGAGGAGAAAAACCCTATGAGGTGAGTTAGGCGCAATGACATTTGGGTGGTGGCATGGCAAGTTCTCTGATGTGAACCATGTTAATTTTAAATCTTGGGGGTGGCTCTAGGAGCTGTGAGGGTGGAGTTTGTGGTTGTTGAGTAGGCAGTGTGGGAATGGGTGTTGGTGAAGCAGGATCCTCGTTGAGAAGGTCATCGTCATAAAAATTGGTTTCTTGTGGACACTATTGGATAAGGACAGTTTTCAAGGCTCTTGTAGTTTTCCACATTGTACCATGGCACATGATGGAAGGTGTAAATTTTAGTATCGTCAAACCCTTGTGGCTTGGGTTTGAGGGGGTCATAAGGTTTGAGTGGTGGTAATGTGATGTGAAGTCTCAAGGAGGTTGGTTTAAATTTTGGCATAGGACCTTGCTAGTGGATCGCAATGGCAAGTGAACATGGGTTTGGGTCTAGGTGTGGTTGATTGTCAAGGAACAGTCTTTGAAAGAGGAGGAGCGGGTCAAGCTATGGATTTGGGTGTGACATGGTTTTTGGTATCGAGTTGTGCTTGTTTAGGTAGGGGTATAGTAGGTGAACAAGTAGGAGGGTGTGTGGTTGTTTTGACTACCTTATTGTGGGGTAGTGGAATTTTGTTTTTGGGTTGCACCCTCTTGGGTAAAGGTGATGTGGGTGTACAAGGTCTAGAAGGAAAGGTAGATGGGGGAAGAGGATGAGTTACCCATGGGGATAACGGGGGTGCTGTGAAGGTAGATGATGCGGGTCGTGCTTGGGGTGTGAGAGACAGTCGATTGAAGTGTAGTGGGTAGTGAAGCAATAGTTGAGGGTATTGGAGGTATGGGTGGTAAAGATGTTGTAGGTGCTGGTGTAAGTCATGTTGGGCATCTAGGTAGGTTAGAGGTTTGTGAGGAAGGAATGGGTTGTTGTGCTTTTGGTTTATTGGTGGGTGGAGGTTTCTTGGCCATGTTGGGAAGCTGAGATTCTAAGACGGACAAAGATATAGGTGTAGGTGTGATTGACACAACCCAGGGTATGAGTTATTTGGGTTTGGTGCCTTTGTTTGGGTGTTGGAGTAGGTGTGGTGTTGTCTTTGGAGGATGTAGCTAAATCCAGTTTGATAGGTGGATGAGTAAGGCTAGTGGTTGGGGTGACCCCTAAAGTGGTAATAGGTTTAGTCGAGGATGATGTCATAGGTGTGGGTTTGGGTTTAGCTATATATTGGGCTATGGGTAAGGATGTGGTTTGAGCTATGACATGTGTCATGGAAGGAGTTGTGATAGAGGTAGTTATGTTTGGTTTGATTGGTCAAAACATTTTTGGGTAGATAGTGGAGGTATCAACAAGTGACCTCTGCATCCGCATTGAGACCGAAAGGTAAGACGTCCCATAGTAGGGATCTATCCAAATAATCTAAGTGATCGGCCAAATGTGAGAACGAGATGTCTATAGGTGGAGTTGATAAGGACCTAATGGAAATTCCCATAAAATGTGTCTTGGAGATGGGAAATTAGCTAGCTTTAGCTTCAGTGGGTAAGAGAGCCGAAAGGAGGTCTCCAGGATTTTGGGTAGCGAATGAAGAATTCTCACCAAGAGGAAACAATATCTCAACTGGGTCTATGATAGGTGGAGGAGATGATGGGATCTCCTCTATAGGTGGAGGAGGTAATGGGGCTCCTCTATGGGTGGAGGAGGCACTGTGGGTAAAGGTTCTTGTTAGTGCAAATCAACAAAGACCCCCGGATGTTGATTAGATTTCTAGTTTGACATTTGGACATCCACCTTTGTGATTGCACAACATTGAATATTTTCCCCAAGTGTGGGACTTGTAAAAATGGGAAAATAATCTCAGTTAGAGGCTGGTTCCTCAACTCCTCGATCAGTGTATTACTTGAAAATTACAGAGGTTTAAACTCAAAATCCTACTATAAATTCCAAGGGGATAGAGATAGAGAATGCAAAAGAATTAAAACTAATGCTAATAAGGTGATGCACCAAAGGAGTGGTGATCATTTTTACTTTTGAAAATTGACACATATTATAGGAAATATAGCAAAACATCATGCAAAAACTGATAAAATGTAATAAAAGATCATGGATGAATCAAACAACACAAGAAGAGGACTGAAAATCATTCATAGAGCTTGCATTGTCATTTCCAATATCAAAATACATGCATTACATCAACAGAAAGGTAGAAAATATGT
Source organism: Taxus wallichiana var. yunnanensis (assembly GCA_018340775.1). NCBI lineage: Eukaryota > Viridiplantae > Streptophyta > Pinopsida > Cupressales > Taxaceae > Taxus > Taxus wallichiana. The sequence continues at coordinate 106,254,468 of CM031240.1, forward strand.
TGCAATCTTGAAAGAGGTCTGATATTCAACAAAATCACTTTCTAAGGTGAAAGAGAGAGCTTGTAAAACATAAAAATGTCCAACAACTTCAAAATGAGCCAAATCGGCTTTTAACAACGCCCATTTCGAGCTCAAGAGAGAGAAACATGGGAAAACATGAGAGTAGCTTCAACCACCAACAAAAAGCAATAAAATAGCATGGGCATCCTTAAAATTCCATTCCATGACGTTTTTGACCATCTTTGGGAGAGAAAGCGAGCCATCTTGCATTAAAAATGGTAGTTGAAATGTCATTTTTGTTCATTTCCATGTGCCAGAGGTGTTTTCCAATTTTCTCTCTCCAAATTCCACTAAAACACAAAATTGAGCCTATAATCATGTAGAGAATTTCACCAAGTTTCCATTGATATAAAAAACACAAAAAACTGAGCTCTAGATCAAAAGTTATGCTCATTTGAAAATTTAGGGCAAAACAGGGCCAAAATGGGTTAGCGGGCCGAAAATTTGAAAATTTCCCACTTTTTTGCATTTGGGAAAATTTCCCAAAATCTCTGCGCCCTGCTCGTCCCGGTGCCACGTGGCATGTCTTGATTGGCTATGGGCCCTCTTTTCTTCATTTTGGAAAATTTTCCCGTCGGTTGGATAACCCGAGGACACGTGGCAAGATGTGGTTCGTCACGGGCCTCTGCTCCAAAATTCTCCTTGCATTTTGACCATTTTCCCTGAATGGGACACGTGGTGAGATCCCATTAGACGCGGGCCTTTATGCTCATTTTTCCCTACGGGCTTGCCTTGTGTTTTTTGCTGCCACGTGGACACGTGACATTATTTGATTGGCCCAGGTTTTGGGGGAGGGCTCTCCCTTTCGATATTTCTTTTGATTTTGCTTTGGGAAAGAAATTCCCAACTTTCCTCGTGCTTCGCTGGTCTTGGAAAACGTGGCAAGATCCTACAGGTTGCGAGCCTTGGGGGAAAAAAATAACTTTGTGCCCCCACCAAACACTTTGCCAAATTTTCTATCTTCCTCTACCCTCTCAGACATTCCTTCGGCCTAAGGACACGTGGCACAGTGTGATTGGGTGCGGGCCTTGGGGTCGAAAATTTTTGTTTGCGCCAACACTTAGGAATTTTTCCTAACTTCTTCCCCTTGGACACGTGGCACAATCCTATTCGTTGGCGGGCCATCGGGCCAAAAATTCCTTCTGAAACCTTGCCAAACACTTGGTAAAAATTCCAAGTTTACCTCCGCCTCCGCCCTTCCGAGGACACGTGGCCTCATCTTATTGGCTCGGGCTTTTCTAGGGAAAATTTCCCACAAAAACTCCTGAGCCATAACTTCAAAAATACATGGAGTTAGGAAGAAAACTTTACCTTTTTGGAAAGATGAGAAAAATCTCTATCAATGGTGTCATTTCCAGAAGGTTTTGAGTGCCTGAAAGATAAAAAAATTATGACTGAGGCACAAGAGAGGAAAGAATGAAGGGAGTTAGCCAAAAATGAGCAAGGGGTTCATTTTGGATAACAATTTTGGTGACTCAGAGGGGTCATCTGCCTGCTAGATGAAGTTACCAATTGCTTGAAGTAATCCATTAGGACATGAAGTCATCAAATTCTCTGCTTGGTACCCCAATTGATTAGAACAATGCAAGGAGGAAGATGGAGGGCAGGACACCATCAGATTGAGAAAGGCCTGCAAAACACATTTCTGGAACAAAATCTTGTGCCAAATCACTTAGGGAAAGCAAAGGTAATCTACAACAAAAAAATGTGCATAAGCACTTGGAGGAAAGAAAACCTAAGCTAATATGTACAAGGTGGAAAATTTCCTTCAGTAGCAATGCTTCAGATGGATTCCATTGACTGAAATTTGTAATTCTTCACCATCCAATGTAGACAATTGGAAGGCATTGTTGTCCTTACACTTTGTGACCATGTATGGGCCACTCCAAATGGCATCAAATTTTGAATGCCTCCCCGTTTTTTCTCTGTCTGCATCCCATTTTAACACTATATCTCCAACTTGGAAAGATCTATCCTTGGCCTTTCTATCAAAGGTCTTCTTGATCAAGCTTGATCCTTCTCCATTGCTTGGGATGCCTGATTTCTAATTTCTTGGAGCTCCATCAATTCTGCATACCTAACCTCCATGGGCCCAAACTCCAACAACTCTAACTGCTTCATGAGTTCTAATGTTGGAAACTCAAGTGACATGGGAAAAATTGCCTCTCTTCCATAAACAAGCTTGAATGGAGAGTTACCTGTAGATCTCTTGGGGGTTATCCTATCAGCCCATAAGGCTGATTTCAACTTAGTATGCCAAGACCTCTGATTTTCATCAAGAGTCCTCTTGATGATCCTTAACAAGTTCTTGTTTGTAGACTCAGCTTGGCCATTACCCTGAGGATAATAATTTGATGAAGTGCTTAGGTAGATCCCATTCTTGACAACCCATTCAGTTACCTTGGATCCAATGAATGCCAATGCATTATCTGATATTATTGTAGTAGGTATGCCAAATCTGGTTGTTATCCCTTCATATAAGTCTAGGATGCTTGATTCATTTTCTTCTTTGAGTGCTACTACTTAGTCCACTTGGTGAAGTAATATGTTGCTATTAGAATCCACTTGTGTCCTTGGCTTGAATTTTGATTAATGACTCCAATGAAGTCTAAACCCCATTGCATGAATGGCTATTCAACTGAAATTGGATGCAATGGAAGGGCAACTAGTCTCTCCTTACCTATGAAGAATGCACAATTCTTGCACCTCTTGATCCATGCATAACAATCACTAAAAATTTTGGGACAATAATAGCCAGTCCTCATGATCTTGAGAGCTGTCACTCTTGGTGCAAAATGACCACCAAATGATCAACCATGGAACTCTTCCAACACTCTATGAATTTGATTTGTCCCAATGCATCTCAACAGCACTCCATTCACATCCATTTTGAATAAAACACCACCAACAAGAGCATAAGGGATAACATGCAATCTAAAGTGTCTCCTTTTTGTTTTATTCATCTCTAGAGGGCATCGGCTTGTGTGTAGGAAGTGCATTATGTCTTGGGTCCAGCAAGGAGTGAGGACACCATCATTTTCTTCTTGAATGATTCCTTGCTCATGGTTGTCTTACAACGCCAAAACAACCTCTTTCTCATTGCATGCTTCCTTTTGTTTGTTCAAGACCAGATGCTCACACAATCCTTTTCCTCGACCAACTTGGTAATTTTGATCTTAATGTTATAATCCATGACATAAGTAATCCAACCTGCTCTCTTTTCATTTAGGTCTTTATTGAGGAGGAAGTCTTTAACTCCCACATGAGAAACCAATAGTTGAACCTTGTTGTTTGAAACTAGATGCTTAAATTTCTTCAAGCTCCTAATTATTGCAAGAACATGCTTCTCAATGAAAGAATATCTCACCTCATAGTCCTCTAGGATTTGGCTGAAGAAAGCAATTGGCTTCTCATCATTGTCTTTGTTCTACTATACCAAAATTGCAGAAATAGTATCATCACCTCCAAATGCATAGAGGATGAAATCCTTGGAGAAATCTGGGTTAATGAGAGTTGGGGCTTGTGAGATGGCCTCTTTGATTGCTTCAAAACTTGCCTTGCCTTCTATTGTCCATTTGAAAGCTATGCTTTTCTTTAACATCTTGGTGATAGGCTTGACTAGGGCTGCAAAATTTGGGACAAACCTCCGAAATTTTTTTATCCTTCCCAAGAAACTTTGAAGGGATTTCTTATGACTTGGCAATGGTAGTGCTCTTATGGCTTCAACTCTTTTTGGATCAATTGCTAATCCTTCTTTGGAGACAATGTGGCCAAGGAGCTTTCCTTCATGAGCTAGAAAAATACACTTTTTGGGATTCAAAGATACCCCAAATCTTTCGCACCTTTGGAACACTTGTCGGAATGAAAGAGATGGTCTGCATTTTTGAAAAAATAGTGATATCATCTAGATATATCAGCACCATTTTGTTAATCAAATCCTTGAACACCATGTCCATTGCCCTTTGGAATGTAGATCAAGTGTTGGATAGCCCAAATGGCATTTTCTATATGCATAAGTCCCCCATTTGGTTGTAAAGGCTGTCTTGAACTGATCCTCTTCCTTCACGATAATTTGATTGTACTGAATAGCCATCAAGCAATGAAAACCTTTGAGAGCCAGCAACAACTTGTAAAATCTGCTCCATAGAAGGAAGTGGGTAATGATCTTGGAGAGATGCTCTATTCAAATCTCTTTGAAGTCAACACACAATCTGATTTCTCCACTCTTCTTTCTAACTGGAACCAAGTTGGCCACCCATCTAGAATGCTTGATAGGAATATGATACTTGACTTTATCAACTTATTCAATTCTTTTCTCATGAGAGGCTTAGGTGCGGATTGACTGGCCTTTGTTTTTGCCTAATGGGTTTAGCACTTGGGTCCAATTCAATGGTGTGTTGAGCTAACTTGGGATTGAAACCTTTCAAATCTTCATAGCTCCAAGAAAACACATCAGGGAATTCTTGACAAAGTTATATGAACTCATACCTTTCTTGCTTAGTTGTCATTTTACCAATTTGGAGTGACTTGCCTTCTTCCACCAAGATGGGCACTGAATCTTCTCCCTTGACTTGGATTTTTAAATTTCTCCTTCCTAAAATGATCATTAGGATTAAAATGGACTCCAAAGTGACAAGTCCCTTTGGTAGTTTGTTGGTTCTCGGTTGTACCACTTGATCACCATCTTTGTTGTTCTAACTTTTCCTGATTTTTAAGCGAGAACTCAGCCTCTTCTTGCAAGAAATGGATGATTTGTTGATCATTTTCAAACACTTGCCAACTTACATTGTTGTCGACACTTTGAAGGCCTTACAATCACATGAATGCTTAGTTGTACTTTTCTTTCTTGATGCTTTCAACAACATCAAAGGCTGCTCCAATGCTGCAAGCTTTGTCAAAGAACTTGGTTCTCTTTTCTAGGGATGGATTTGATGCTAAAACCCTCAAAATATTCAATGAGGTCCCACACCCTATTTTTGTAGCACTTGAGCAGATCATTCTTGGTAGCATGCTTCCCCTTAACTTGGTTAACAATCAGCTCATTGTCACCAAAAACTTGTAAGTTATTTATTCCTCTCTTGATTGACCAATGTAATCCTTGTATCAAAGCTTCATATTCAGTAGTGTTATTAGAACATGCAAACTAAAATCTAAAAGCTGAATAATACTTAACTCCTTGAGGTGAAACAAGCATAGCTCCCCCTCCTACACCTTGTCTACTTCTTGATCCATCAAAGAACAACTGCCATACCTCATTGTCATCCTTGTGGTCTGGCTTGGTGATGCTAGGAATAGGCTGATTTTCTTCATGTATGTAATAGACTCCTAGCTTAGATTCTTCTATTTCTTGATAAGGATCAAAAGCATGCACCTTGCTTGCCCATTCATCAAGAGTCAAATCTGGGATGCTTCCAACCTTGGTGTCAGCTTCATCAGTGCTTGGATAATCCTCTTGATCAAACGCTGAACAATTGGTATTGATTTGGCTTGGAGTGTGAGGCTCAATGTGAAAGTTTACAATAGGCTCAGATCTAATTGTGGCCTTAGTTCCATATCTTGTTCTAAACAACATGTGTGACCAATCAATAGATAAGTAACCTCCAATCTTAGCTGTGAAATCCCTTGACAAACATAGGGCAAAGAGTGGTGGAAGATCTATCACCGAGACATCTTGCAAAACAACAACGTTGGGGCATGCATGCAAAGTAAGACTCAAGTTTTTAATCACTCCTAATGTTGTTACTGTTGTCCCATCCAATTGCACTACCCCTTTGGATATGAATTTATATTGAAGCCCCAATTGATCAACTATTTGCTTGGGCATTACTGAACTACTTGCTCTCGGAATCAATCATGCAGTTGTGTACTAATTGGTTTCCAATGATCAATGAAACATAGAATGGAGGGGGCTTCAACATTTTACCTTGTTGTCCTCTATGATTCCCCTCAAGCTAGGAAACATTTGTGAGTACCTTATCTTGCATTTGGACCTATTGATTTGAAGTTGACTAGTCCTTCATGGCAGCTTGTAGCAAATCTCTTTGTCCTGGGATGGATAGTGATTCCCACATTGATATGTTTACATTTGTCTTCTTCATCTGATCAATGATGTTGAATGGAGATGAAGCATCTCTCTATTGTCCCTTGGCCTGCACATTCATTCCTTGCACATGGGCAGCAACAATTGGCATCTGGGTTGGCTTAGGAGCTGGTTTGGGTGGTCCTTGCATGTTTGGAACTGCATTTTGTTTGCCAATAGTTTGTGGAGTGGTAGAAGGTTGTGGATTACTTGGAGCCAATGGCTGTCCTTCACCCAAATTTCTCCTTTTTGACCTTGTGTTGGCTGCAACACTTTGAGAGATTGTTTGATTCATACCACAAAAATCTTCTTCCTGCTAGTTTACAAGTGTGGTATCATTTGGAGTTGATTTTTGTTGGGATGTTTCTTATTGTTGATTATTTCCTTGACTCCCTTCACCCTCCACACCAGTTGTTGTTACCATCAAGGCTTGATTTAGAGCACCATTGAAGCACATAGACTAGTTGTGAGGTTCATTGCATGGGAAACACCAATCATACTCTTGAGCTATGTTGTTTTGCACTGGCACTAGTGCTTTAGAGGCAGATGTAGCATTGGGATTATAGGGCTGAAATGGTCATTTGTGGGAGGCTTGCTTGATTTTGATTTTGCAGCTAGATTGGGTGGTCTTTGAGGCTGATATGGCTGCCTGTTAGGCTGAGCTTGAGGCTAGTAAGAAGGTCTAAAACCTTGGGCTTTCTTCCTCTTTAGTGTAACTAGCTCATTACCTAAATTTTGCAATTGCTTCATGACTTCTTGAAGTTCATTTGAGGCACTAGAAGATGAAGTAGAAGCTTCATTTGAATTCTAATTTCTAGGAGTGGGAATAGGAGCTAAAATAGGCGCTTGATTAGTACTTGGACTCTCTAAATTTGGATACAATGGCATTGGAGGCCTAGGAGCTAGCTTACCAGCTTGAATCAGACAATTTTCAGCTCTAATGGCAATGCTATAAGCAGCAGGGATAGTTGTGCCTCCCATGGATTGAATTAACATAGAAATATCATAATTTAAAGCTTTAAGGTAATATAGAAAAGAACCTTCTGCTGTTGGCCTTACTGCCATTGGAATTCTCTCCCAAGTCCTTTGAAATTTGAAGTTGAAGTCAGTCAGCTGCTCATTGGGAGCTCTCTTGATAGTTGTTAATTGTTCTAGAAGGGACAAGTTATCTACCTTTTCTCCAAACTGCTCATGGAGAGCTATACATAGTTGGTTCCAATTTTGGATAGAACCTGAAGCAAGACTCCTGAACCATTGCAAAGCCTTCCCTTTGAATGAAGATGCCATTAGTAGTTTGACAACAACTTGCATCTCATCAATCTCATGGATTGCACAAATATTAGCAATATCCTTGACATGATCACCAGGAGTGGTCTGATTCTCTCCAGTAAAGTATGGAATGTTCTTCATGCTGCAACTGGGATTGGATTTTGTGCATTGAGAGCAAGTGGGCTGCTGCCAGTGAAATTGACATATGGGTTGTGTTGTGCCATTCTGATTGGCCTTAGAACCCTTGTTGATTGGATGAAAGGTCTACCAGGTGGAGGAGTTGATAGAGTTCTATTTGGTGGAGATGGAGACCTTTGGATTCTCCTCCCTCTTTGTCTTCTTCTTGGAGATAATTATAGATACTCAAACAATACTTCTTCTTCTCAAACTCTTGACCTTGTGGTGATTCTTCTCATGAGTTTTCAGGTCTGTACTGCTAAAACAAGCTGATTCTTCTTCCTTGGAGTCACCAGATGTGTATTTCAGGTATCTTTTAAGCAAGAAACTTGCAACAAATGCACATCATTTTTTTGTAATGGAGATGAATACCTCATAGGTCCCACCAGGCGGCATGCAAAACTGTTAGTGCAAATCAGCAGCACCCTTGGATGTTGATCAGATTTCTAGTTTGACATTTGGACATCCAGTGTGATTGCACAACATTGAATATTTTCCCCAAGTGTGGGACTTGTAAAAATGGGAAAATAATCTCTAGATTAGAGGTTGGTTCCTCAACTCCTCTGATTAGGTGTATTAATTGAAAATTGTTGAGGTTTAAACTCAAAATCCTGCTATAAATTCCAAGGGGACAGAGATAGAGAATGTAAAAGAATTAAAACTAATGCTAATAAGGTGATGCACCAAAGGAGTGGTGATCATTTTTTAGTTCTGAAAATTGACACATTACAAGAATGCAGCAAAACATCATGCACAAACTGATAAAATGTAATGAAAGATCATGGATGAATCAAACAACACAAGAAGAGGACTGAAACTCATTCACAGAGCTTGCATTTTCATTTCCAATATCAAAATACATGCATTACATGAATAGAAAAGCATAAAATATGTTGTAGTCTTGAAATAGGTCTGGTATTCCATAAAATCACTTTCTAAGGTGAAAGAGGGATCCTGCAAAACATAAAAATGTCCAACAACTTCAAAATGAGCCAAATCTGGCTTTTAACAATGCCCATTCAAGCTCAGGAGAGAGAAACATGGGAAAACATGAGAGCAACTTCAACCACTGACCAAAATGTAATAAAACAACATGGGCATCCTTAAAAGTCCATTCCTTGATGTTTTTGACCATGCTGGGAGAGAATACGAGCCATGTTGCATTAAAAATGGTGGTTGAAATGTCATTTTTGTTCATTTCCACGTGCCAGAGGTGTTTTCAAATTTTCTCTCTCCAAAATCCACCAAAACACAAAATTGACCCTTGGAATCATGTAGATAATTTCACCAGATTTCCATTGATATAAAGAATGCAAAAATGAGCTCTGGATCGAAAGTTATGCTCATTTGAAAATTTAAGGCAAAAAGCGGGCCAAAATGGGTTGGTGGGCCGAAAATTTGAAATTTTCCCACTTTTTGCATTTGGGAAAATTTCCCAAAAATCTCCGTACACCTGCCATCTTGGTGCCATGTGGCATGTCCCGATTGGATGTGGGCCTCTTTTCTTCATTTTCCATCATTTTGGCCTTTGGAAAATTTTCCAAAAATTCTCGCCGGTTGGATAACCCGAGGACACGTGGCAGGATGTGGTTCGTCGTGGGCCTCTGCTCCCAAATTCTCCACCGCCCTCAACCATTTTCCCTGAACAGACACGTGGTGAGATCCCATTAGATGCGGGCCTTTATGCTCATTTTTCCCTACGGGCTTGCCTTGTTTTTTTTGCCGCCACGTGGACACGTGGCATGATTTGATTGGCCCAGGTTTTGGGGAGGGATCTCCCTTTCGATATTTCCTTTGATTTTTTTTTGGGAAAGAAATTCCCAACTTTCCTCGTGCTTCGTTGGTCTTGGAAAACGTGGCGAGATCCTATAGGTTGCAAGCCTTGGGGAAAAAAATTAACTTTGTGCCCCGCCAAACACTTTGCCAAATTTTCTATCTTCCTCCACCTCTCAAAATTCCTTCGGCCTAAGGACACATGGCACAATGTGATTGGGTGCGGGCCTTGGGGCCAAAAATTTTTGTTTGCGCCAACACTTAGGAAATTTTCCTAACTTCTTCCCCTTGGACACGTGGCACGATCCTATTCACTGGCGGGCCATCGGGCCGAAAAATTCCTTCTGAAACCTTGCCAAACACTTGGTAAAAATTCCAAGTTTACTTCTGCCTCCGCCCTTCGAGGACACGTGGCCTCATCTTATTGGCTCAGGTTTTTCTAGGGAAAATTTCCCACAAAAGCTCTGCCGAGCCATAACTTCAAAAAGACATGGAGTTAGGAAGAAAACTTTACCTTTATGGAAAGATGAGAAAAAGCTCTATCCGATGGTGCCATTTCTAAAAGGTTTTGAGTGCATAAAAGGTAAAAAATTATGACTGAGGCACAAGAGAGGAAAGAATGAAGGGATTTATCCAAAAATGAGCAAGGGATTCATTTTTGGATAACAATTCTCTAAGTGGAGAAGCCAGGGGGTGAGATTGTCTCGATGTTAGCGGAAGACTCCTCCATAGGTGATGAAGTAGATGAAATATGTTCCTCTGTGGGTGAAGGAACATGGGGAGGTTGGTTACGATGTGGAAGGAGGATTTCAGGCTAGGATTTCCTCTAATGAAGGAATGTGAGGTAATTGGGAGGTGGCAGTGTACGTCATTAAAGATAGCGTGAACCTCGCGGGTATGGGTATCATGAGTTGAGGTCTCACTTTGGTTTGATCTGAAGAAGGGGCATGGTTGGGAAATGGTTTCTTGAACATGTGTAGGTTTTGGTCGGTAGGTGCATTAGGATTATCCATAGTTAACTTGCCTTTCTCAAGTATTTCTTGAACAATATTTTTGAAAGTGATGTAGTGGCCATCACTATGACCCTTTACTCAATGATAGTTACAAAAGTCATATTCTTTATACCATGTGGGCACGGGCGAGTATGATCAAAACCGGTGTGTGGTTTTATGGGTGAAAGGGTAATGACACGGATTTGATAAGATTTTCTAAGATAGAAGAGTAAGGTTCCCCAATTGGGGTATATTTCCACTACTCTCATCTGAATTGAAAAGTCTGGATGGGTGAGAGATTAGATGAGGGGGTAGCTTGATTTGATGGATGAGCTAGGCCAGCCTTGAGTACCACTGCATTAGTGGTGCCCTTAGCCTTTGAATAATTATTTTGTGGTTTGTAAGAAGAAGAGGTATCATTCGACTTGAATTCCGAATTCTTATTGCGTAATTGGATTTTCTTCTCTTCGATGGCCCGAATCTCTAACTTTCGTGCCATAGTGAATGCTTCATCGAATGTTTGGAAGGTTTGGACCTGAAAGGTCGGTGAGATATGTCTAGCACAAGCCCGTGTAAAGAGCTCGACGAGTTCTGTTTGTGGTAGTTGGAAGGTGAGTTGGTTTATCAAGCTATGCCAACGAGTGAAAAAAATATTTGATAGATTCATCCTCATACTGATGCGTGGAGCATAGGTCAGTCATGGTAACCTTCTCGATGATATTGATAGAGAAATGATCCAAGAAGGCTTGGGCTACTTGATTGAATGAGAATATGGAGTGTCTAGGTAACCCACTATACCAATCTAATGCAAGTCGATCAAAGAGACATGGGAAAGGTTCTCAAGAATAAGGTATCATCATGAGTGATCGAGATAACACCCATGTTTGAATGACTGTAAATGCTGATGTAGGTCTTCTTTGCTATTGAAACAATTGAATTTAGGAATTTTCCAATGCACGGGGTATGGGCGGATAGGAATGGGTGGGTGGATGGGCTCATTGAAAATATTGTCATAGGTGAGAGTGTTGTGGGAGTCGGAAACCGATGCCTCTAATGTCTGCATATTGTCTAACATCAATTTGATTAGGTCATTAGTAGGTTGTGATGATTGGGTGCCTCTGTAGCGTGTGAGATTTGGTTTTGGGAATATAATGGGGGTGGCACTCCAGTGTATGGTGCTGCCATGTAGGTTGATTGGGAAGAAGGTAGTGAAACAAGGGGTACATACCCTGAGTGAATAATGGAGGAAACAGGAGGTGACGATAGTATGTATATGGAGGTGGAAGGGTTGTGGTAACCCTAGTGACAATGGGAGTTAATGATTGTGGAATGGAAAGGACCATTTTGAAAAGGGGTAGGGGTCACCGACATGGGAGGTGGTAGTGTAGCTACGGGTATGTGTGAGACATTAGGGGTGGATGAGGTTGCATTTTGGATAGTTGTCGAGGGTATGGTGGATGTGGCGGGTGTAACAAAGGTGGCGAGGACGTGGCGGTCATCATAGAGATATAGGACCTAACTACAAAAAATTGGGGGTAAGGTAGATACACGGGAAACACAAAGCCGAGATGGGGCCGATGCAAGAGTGGGAATGAGAGTCGGGGGGATAGATACGGGCATGCCGTATATCAACTAACCTGAGGCATCTTGAGTGGACAAGTGCGAAATATAAAATTGCAAGGCGGCAGGGTTTTGGTCAAGGAGTCGTGCGAACTCCTCATCTCCGGTAGCAATAGTGATAGGTTGGATGGGATCCATGGCTGATGATAAAATGGAAGGTGGTGAGGGACTATGTGGGAGTGGTTTGCGCGGTGTGAAACACAAGTACACTTGCTTGTCTTCGGGTCAGCACCATGTGAACCAAGATCGATTAGGTAGGGCTACTTCTCTATAAATGACATAGAAAATAGCAGAGAATAGATGAACCGATGGTAAAAAGTGGGTTAGGTACCAAATGGTGGTTGGAAAGTGAAACAGCTAAGCGATGTCGTTAAGGCAAACCGACGCGTCGGTCGGGGTAATCGCTGCACGGTCACTATAGAAAATGGTCGGTGAGTGAAAACGGGCGAAGGAAAATCGCGGAGGATGCCAAATTTGATGATGTTTATGACGTCAATGAGAATAATGGTGGATGGGGATCTGTGAAAAGTGGAAGAAAATGAATAAAATGTCCTTTTGGGTAGGTTAACAAAAGGACCTAGAACTGACATCGGTTGAGTATAACTAATGACAGTTCTTCGTAAAATTGAAATGGTGATGAAAGAATAGTGGTTGTGAATTAAAATCTGATGTAGAACCAGACCTAGAATTCTGAGAATGATGATGATATGGCCCAGGAAAACTCAAGTGAAGCGAGAATACACTAACTGTGATGAGGACCATGTAAGGATGAACAAGAGAAATGAAGAACATGATCTCTCACCTCAAAACGTAAGCCAAGTAGAAACACTAAGAAAATGCGATCCTAGGAGTGCCTTTTCTATTATGTTTGTTTAGCTTATGCTATTTAAGGATTGACACATGAATTGTGAAATATAATTTTTTTGGTGAGGATGGCTTCCTACAAAGAAGGAGATCTAAAAGGTGAGGTTTCAAGTATGTTATGGTGGGGGCGGGCTTCGCTCTGAAGTATGACTTGACAGAGCAGTGAGCTGGGGAGTACCTGCCAATCCTTAGATCAGTGCAATCATTGATAGGTGTTCCTAGGAAATATGTTGTTTAAGAATATGTGTTTGTTTTGAATTTGTGCAATTTGGCAAGAATCAAAAAGAGAGAGGGATGTTTTTCTATGATTCATTTGTCAACCATCGATTGGTTATGACTTCCAGTGTATAGGTTGCCCTCAATTAATGTCGTCACTAATGTGATAAATCAGAATGTAATGCACTTATTTTTAAGCCCAAATCGAAGTGTGAAGTTGGATGACACAATAAGATGAAGAGGAAGAGGGATGCTCTTTCACTACAATGCAAAAAACATGAAGAAATGGTTCTTTTTAATTACACCAAAAGAAAAGTTTCCTTTAGAGCAAATAGAAAGAAAAGGTGGGTTACCAAGGAAGAAAATTAATGTGTATGCTTTTCAAAAGGAAAAAACACACAATTTTTTTCTAGGAATGAATGAAATGCAAGGAACCCCGAATGGGTCCCACCAGGCGTGCCAAAATGTTTCACTTGATTCTAGATCGTTTCTTTGAAGTATTGACGAAACAAATAGGGTAACAGGCGTAGGAGGAATACTTCAAAATCTTTGGTTAATGGGTTGTTGCATGTGTATGAATTATGAATCCACAACTGATTGTGAGAGCTTCCTTTTGGCTAGGAGAAATTACCTATAATGCAAAGCAAGACCACCAGAAGGAGTTAAACAATATATGCAGTGAACTACCTAGCGTATGCTAGATCCGGGAAGTGTGATACTTCCTAGATGGTTGTCAATCCATTGTTTTAAACAATTTAATGCGGTAAATAAGGTAAAAACTATTGTATTTCAAAATGATTTAGGTATCTCACTTAAAACACAATAAGAAATAGATCTAATTTAACAGGCTAGGTTAGAATAGGGTTCGAAGGTCAAATAACCGGTTACGGGTCTCTGCAGTCCGACGAGAGGTCTCAGGTAGATCATAGGTGAATGAAGGTGAAAGGGAATTAGGTGGGTAGGTCATTGTCCTGGGTTGTATAGGAAAATACAGAGACCAATGTCGATTAAGGGTGACTGACGGTGGTTATGTGTAATAGGTTCGATTCTTGTGGAGTTCGGGAATGCCATAGAACAAGATTTAGGTCTCCTTTGTGATTGCACAAAAGACTTTGGTTGGTTGGGATGAGATATTTGGGAGGGATTTGGTGAGGTTTTAATGGGTATATGGAGGGGGAATGTTGAAGGAGGTCAATGGATGGCTAGGTAAAAAAATGATAATATAGTGATGAAATGGAATAAACCAGAGAAGTATAATGTTTACTTACTTGGATTCTAGTCCTTGATGCTTGTGAGTGAGGGATGGAGGTGGTGATGAGAGGTTTTGAAGGCAACAGGTGGTCACCCACTAAAGGAAAGCTTCGTGTGGGCTACATGTACATTCCTCTTTGCTTGGTTAGATCGGATCATTCTTTGGGATTCTTTGTGCATAAAACGATGCTTGATCTCCTTCCTTGCATGCATGTTCTCATTGGAATTCGCTCTCAGAAGATGCGATATCTCTTTGGGATGTGCTAATGTTCACCAAATTGTCCAATCTTTTTTTTTCAACATTTTTCCAACCTTGAGAATAAGGTTGTTTTGGGGTTAAAAGGGGTAACCGATGGTGGTTCTAGCTTAACCAACGACGGTTAGGGGTAACCGACATCAGTCAAGGTGGGATTTCCTAGGTTTACTAAACTAGGAGATCCTCTTGATTTTCTCAGATCTCATGCCGTTAACCCACATATTGAACTGGAAGCTTCGTGTAAGCATGCGGGGATGTGGTTAGAGGGAATGTAGGCATTGATTTTTAGGGTTTAGGTAAGTCTCAGTTAGTTATGGCAACTTACTAAGAATAGGTCTTAGGGTGAGTTAGCTTGATGAGGTGTCCAGTGAAGTGTATGTGTGGATATTATTTAAATTAAGATATTTAAATAATAAATATATTGAGGATAATGAATTAATTTAATTAGATTAATTAAATTAATATTAGTGAGGTGAAGGGGGCCATGGCTAGGTGAATGTGATGAAAGGTACTTATTTGTCGAGGGACCAAAGGGGAGTGTGACCTAATTTTAGTGTCTACTGAGTCATCCTTAGGAGGAATGAGCACCTTTGGTGGTTGAAGAAGGTATTGTTTTAAGGCTTCAAAGGCTTTATGGCATTCATCATCCCATTTGAATGAAATGTCCTTCTTGAGAAGATGATGTAATGGTTGAAAACGGTTAGAAAGTTGCGAGATAAAAAAACTAATGGATTCTAACTTGCCTTGTAGGCTTCAAATTTGACAAAGGTTAGTAGGTGGAGGAATTTCTACAATAGCCTTTACTTTAGTGGGATCGACTTCTATGCCATGCAAAGAAACGATGAAACCAAGGAGTTTTCCTGAAAGTACCACAAAGACACACTTATTTGGTTGAAGACAAATATAATACTTGATAAGGAGGTCAAAGATGACCTTAAGGATGGTCAGATGTTTGGATTTGGAAAGAAGATCATCTACTTAATCTTCCAATATGTGATGCATGATGTCATGGAATATGTAATTCATGGCTCATTTGGTAAGTAGCACCAACATTTTAAGGCCAAAAGGAATGGCTCGATAATAGAAGGTCCCCGAGGGGTGATGAAGGTAGTCTTATTTTGATCTTGGAGCAAGTAATATTTGATTGTAACCCAAGAAACCATCCATGAGTGATAGCATTTCATGGCTGACGGTGAGATCAACTAGTTGGTTAATGCATGGTAGGGGAAAATCATCTTTGGGATAAGCTAGGTTGAGATCATGGAAGTCCATGCAAATGCGAAGTCCCCCTGTCACCTTTGTGATAAGAATGATGTTAGAAATCCATTAGGGATAATAAATGGGTAGGATGAAGGAAATTGAGAGGAGTTGAAGCTCTTATTTGACTGGAAGAGCAATGTGAGGATGCATTTTCGTAGCTTTTGTTTGATGGGTTTGGCATCAGGAATGGTTACGATATTGTGGACCATAATTTTTGGGTCAATGTTGGGCATATCGACATAGGACCAGGAAAAAGTCTTGCTATGGTTTGTAGTAAAGAGGTGAAAGCTTCTTACTCAGTAACATCTAAATATTGACCTATCTTTAGAATGTGCGGGTCGTCCGATTGTTAATGTTGATTTCAATGGTCGATTCATTCAACATGGTTTGTGTCTTAGAAGGTAATGACCGGTGAATATAAGAATCTTCCACACCAAGGTAAGTGAGGATGGACTCATCGTCTTGACATTGATCGACATTAATAGAAGGTGTATCGTCATCGATCATGTTAGGGTGCAGGAATGGGAGAGAAGAGGGAGCCTCACCATCACGTTGATAGGTTAGAGGTCCCATAGAAATTGTGTTTACGAAGAAAAAAATTTAGGAGGAATATATTCGGGATCTACGGACTCGTGGGTGAAGATGGTGACGTTGGTGAATGGGGTGGAGATGGTTTGTCTTCCTCAATGAGGTCGACATGGGCCTTCTTGGGAGGTAGTACGGAAAATCTAATGCCACTACAGTCATTTTATTTATGGGTGGTACAAGAAATGACAATATAGCGGCCCTGTTTGTAAAAATTGAAGCTAAAGTGTTTCCATGCGCAATGGTGAAGGAAAGTGTGAGCTAAGCGATAGTTAGTAAGGGAGTGTAAGTCAGATGAAAATGGTCATATTTGGGATGGAGGTTTGGGTTTATAAGTGGCAATATCAAGTCCCCCATACATTAGATTAGTTTGCGGTATGCACATTTGGTTGTACATATGGGAGGATATGATGTTAATACTAGCACCACCATCGATCATAACGTGTCGTATGTGTATATTATCAATAAAGATAGAGATGAAAATAACGGGATCGGGGTCATCGATCTGGAAGGGGTGATATTTTCATCGAAAATCTAAGGGTAGATACTTGGTGAGCAGAGGAAGGTGAAGAATTAGTGAGAGAGGCTACGATGAGTGGTATTGATAGAGGTTACGGGCGTGGGGTCATTTGGTAAAACCTCGTAGATTGAAGGACCTCCATGAGGGCTTGATGATGTGACTCGAGAGGTTTGGATGAGGTCATATAAAGACATTTTGAGGGAGGATTGGTGTAATTGTTTTAGCATTGTGTGATGTGTGACCCCATCAGAAATAGGATACACGGGACCTTGAATGGTGACTTTGGGTGTGGGTACAGATGGTATGTTGGGTACAAGGTTGGTTGATGGGCTAGTTTCCTTTTCCTTTCCTTTGTCTTTCTGGGCACAGGTGGTAATGTGGATAATGTTGATTTAAAATTTTTGGGGTGGATAAAAGGGTTGCGGGGTGGAGATATTGGTATTTGAATAGGTAATGGAAGAGGATTTGGGGAAATTGTGGGGTTCTCATCAAGAAGATTGTTGTCGTCAAAATTTTCTTTGGGAGGACATAATTAGACAAGAGCGGTTTTTAAAGCCTTACAATTCTCTACATCGTGTCCTGGCACACGATGGTAGGTGTAAATTTTAGTTTTGTCAAACCCTTTTGGTTTGGGTTTGAGTGGGTCATAAGGTCTAAGAGGTGGTAATGTGATGACAGAGGTTTCAAGGAGATTGGTTAAAATCTTGGCGTAGGACCCCACTAATGGATCGCAATGGGAGGTGAGTGTGGGTTTGGGTACAAGTGTGGCTAATTGTGAAGGAAGAGGCTTTACATGATGGGGAACGGATTGGTCCACTAGTTTTGTATGTGGAGTGGTCTTAGGTATTGGATGCATTTGTTTGGGTAAAGGTGGGGTAGAAGAGTTGGCGATGGAAGGTTTGGTTGGTTTGACTACCTTATTAGAGGGTAGCAGATTCTTAGGTTTGGGTTACACCTTCTTAGGTAAAGGTGACATGGGGGTATGGGATGCGAAAGGAAAAATAGATGGTGGAAGTGGGTGAGTTACCCATGGGGATAATCACGATGCAACAAATGTAGTCGTTGGAGAGATTGCGTGGAAGGAGTGAGTGGAAGAGAGGAGAGTGTCATGGGTAGTGAAGATGTTATGGAAGGTAGTGAAGGTATGGGTGACAACAAGGGTTATGTGGATCACTTGGGTATATTAGAGGGTCGTGATGAGGAGGTGGGCTATTGCATTCTTGGTTTACTAGTGGAAGAAGGTTGCTTGGCAGGGTCAAGGGGTGAGGTCCTAGGATGCACGAGAAGGGGTGAAGGTGACAATGGTGTGGTAGGTGAGGTTGGTGTGTATGAGGCCTAGAAGGTTCGTTCTTCCTTTTAGGCATATGAATGAGATTAGTGTTGGTTTGGGAAGATGTGGCTAAATCTAATTTGACGGGTGGATGAGTAAGGTTCGATGTCGACATGAACCCTAAGTTAGTGATGGCTTTAGGTAAGGGAGATGAGATAGGCATGGGTAGGTGTTTGGGTATAGGTGTGTGTTGGGTTATGGGAAATGACATGAAAGGTGTTCCAATAGTCATGGTTGTGTTTGGTTTGGTCTCTTGAAACACTTTTGGATAGATTGTGGAGGTGTTGGTGAGTGACAATTGTATTTGGGTTGAAGAAAGAAGTAGAAGACGTCCCTAAAGTAAGGCTCTATCAACATAATCCAGGTGATCGGCCAAGCATGAAAATGGTACTGCTGTAAGTGGGGCTGATGTGGATCGAGTAACAATCCCCTGTAAAATATGTTTGAGAAACAAGGAAATGGTTAACTTTAGACTCTTTAGGTAAGAGAGCCGAAAGTAGGTCAAAGGATCTTGGAAGGCTGATGGAGAATGGTCACCTAAAGGAAATGGTGTTTCTACAGGATCCTCTATGGGTAAATGAGATGATGGGAAAGATGAGGTAGAATCTCCTTGTGATGGTGTAGGGAGTGGAAATGCGTACCTATGAGTAGGAGAGGTTCTATAAACAATTGCTCAAGTAATTTGAGAGGAAAGAGGGAAGAGTACTAATTATGGGCTCTTTCATGGGAGAAAGTGAAAATGAAGGGGGTTCCTTTGTGGGTGGAGGTGTGGATGAAATAGGTTCATGTGTAGGTAGGGGAGTTTGGGCTAGGATTTTGTCTATGGAAGGAACAGGGAGAAATTGGGAAGTAACTAGTGTTTCATCAAAAATAGCATGGACCTCACAGACATTGCTATCATTGGTTGAAGCATCACCAATTTGGTTGGAAGATGGGGTATGATTAGGGAATGATTTTTAAAGATATGTAGGTTTTGGTTGGCTAGTGCATTTGGGTTATCCAAGACTAGATCTCCATTGTCTAACATTTCTTGGATGATATTCTTGAAGGTGATGTAGTTACCATCACTATGACCTTTGACATAATGATAGTTGTAAAAGTCATGTTATTTATACCACGCGGGCGTGGGGTGATCAGGGTCAAAACCAGTGTGTGGTTTTATAGGTGGAAGGGTAATGACACCAACCTTAATAATATTTTCTAAAATAGAAGAATATGGTTCCCCTATTGGGGTGTACTTTTGATGTTCTCGTTTGAACTAGAAAGTTTGGATGGGAGAGAGATTAGAAGAAGGTTTGGCTTGGTTTGATGGGTGAGAGGGTCCAACCTTGAGAACCACGGTGTTGGCAGATCCTTTGGA
Source organism: Taxus wallichiana var. yunnanensis (assembly GCA_018340775.1). Lineage (NCBI taxonomy): Eukaryota > Viridiplantae > Streptophyta > Pinopsida > Cupressales > Taxaceae > Taxus > Taxus wallichiana. The sequence goes on from CM031240.1 coordinate 106,274,080, forward strand.
TTTTGAATAGTTTTATGGGGTTTCAAAGATGAAGAAGCATCATTTGATTTGAACATGGTGTTTTTGTTACATAGTTGAATTTTCTTCTCTTTGATAGCACGAATATCTAATTTTCGTGCCATGGTGAATGCCTCGTCAAAGGTGTGGAAGGTTTGCACCTACAGGGTTGGTGAAATGTGTCTAGCACAAGCCCGAGTAAATAGATCTATGAGCTCAGTTAGCGGTAATTGAAATGCGATATGGTTAATTAAGGCTGCAATGAACGAAAAAAGTCCGAGATAGATTCGTTGTCATATTGTTGAACGGAATTGAGATTAGTCATGGTGAATTTCTTGACAATGTTGAATGAGAAGTGGTCTAAGAAGGCTTGGGCTACTTGATTAAATGAGTAGGTGGAATGTTTGGGTAGCCCACTGTACCAGTCTAATGCAGGTCCTGTTAGGGACATTGGGAAGGTCCATAGGATTAAAGTGTCATCATGGGAAATTAGGTAACACCCATGTTTGAAGGACTGCAAATGTTGTTGTATGTGTTCTTTACTATTGAAGCGGTTGAATTTTGGCATTTCCCAATGTACATGGTATGGTCAAATAGGAATGGATGGATGAATGGAATCATTACAAATTTCATTGTAGGTGAGAGAATTGTGAGTGGAAACTAATGCTTCTAGTGTCTACATCCTTTCCATCATTAATTTGATGAGGTCATTGGTAGGTTGTGATAGAAGGGTGCCTCCTATGGTGTAAGAGGGTTGGTGCTAAACATGTGATGTGGGTGGCATTCCAGTGTATGGTGATGCTGAATAGGAAGGTTGAGAATGGGGAATCGACATGGAGGGCATATACCCAGAATGAATGAAAGACGAGATAGGGGTTGTTGATAATATGTATATGTAGGTGGGGCTAGTCAAAGTGACTCTAGTAGCGATTGGGGGTAGAGACTGCGGGATGGAGAGGACAAGATTATGGAATGGGGTAGGGGTCACCGACACCATGGGTGGTTGTGTTGCAATTGGTATATGTGAGATAATGGGTGTAGATGGGGTTATGCTCTGGGTGGTCAATGAAGGAACAACCGATACTATGGGTGCAACTGATGTTGCAGATGCAGTGGTCATAGTGGGTGTGGGGCCTAAGCTGCAAAACCACTGGGGGTAAAGTAGGTGAAGGTAACGCCGAACTAGTAGGGGCTGATGCAGGAGTGGGGATAAGGGCATGAGAGATGGATACGGGCATGCCATATATCAACTGACCTGAGGAATCCTGAGTGGATGAGTGGGAAAGATAGAATTATAAGGCTATGGGATTCTAATCGAGGAGTCATGTGAACTCCTTGTTTCTTGTAGCAATGGTGGTAGGTGGGGTCGGATCCATGGGTGATAGGATAGAAGGTGGTGAGGGACTAGGTGGGAGTGGTTGATGGCTAGTGTGGAATATAAGAGCATTAGTTTGGCTACGAGTCAACACCATGTGAATAAGTGTTGACCTGGTAAGACTGTATTCTGTAAATGACACAAAAAACAACGAGAATAGAGAAAAATGAGGTTAGGAGGGTGAATTCGGTCAAGGTTTGGATTTTGAAAACTAAACACAGACACCGATGATGGTTGGGCTAACCGGTGATGGTTAATAGGGAACAATGTCGGTCCACAAGAACCGATGCTCATTCATGTGGAAAAACACTAGTTTTAGAAAGTGAAACAAGACTGATGAATGTGCAAGAAAGTAGTGTTGTATGATAGTAATACCAATAGGAGGAAAATATGTTAGTGCCCTGAGGGCCAAAATCATAATAGAATGAGTGAATGAAGACTGTCTCGGAAAAAATACCCAGAAAGATAGAAGCTGACACCGGTTATGGTTAACTGATGATGGTCGGATAAAAAGCGCGATGGTTCTTTGGACCGATGTCGGTTAATATGAAATTTAGAGAGAATGAATAAAACTGGATTTTGTGCGTTAAATCAAGTGAAGAATCAAACTCGGGAATATTATAATCGGAAGGCGGGGCCCGACACACTCATATAAAGTCAGAATACTCTAACTATGATGGTGGAGTGTGCAAGGAAAAATAAAAATGTAGAATCATAGCCGCACACCTCAAAATGTAAGACAAGAAGAAATCTAAGAAAAACACAATCCTAAGAGTAATTTTTCTTTATGTTTGTTTAGCTTATGCTATTTAGAACTGACCATGTGCATTTAGAACAAAATTTTTGGTTGGGAAGGCGTCCTACAAAGAAGGAGATCTAGAAGGTGAGGTTTCAGGTTATGTTATGGTGGGGTGGTCCTTCCTCTGATGGGGTATTGGACAGAGATAACCAGTTGGGGATTACTTGTCAATCCTATGATTGTGTGATCATTGACATGCATTCCCAGGTAAGATGTTGTTTAAGAAGGTGTGTTTATTCAAATTTTTGTGTAGTTTGGCAAGAGAGAGAGAGAATGTGCTTTCTATAATTCTTTTATGTTAACCATCAGCTAGGCATGACTTCCAGCATATAGGTTGCCCTTAGTTTTATTGTGAGCTAAATGCAACATAAGAAATGCAATGCGAGTGTTTTAAACCCAAATTGAAATATGATATTCAATGAAGCAAAATGATGAACATGAGAGAGGGTGCTCTTTCACTAAATGTAGAAAGAAAGAAGAATGATTATTTTTAAATGCACCAAAAGAAATGTTTCATTTAGAGAAATTAGAAAGAAAAAGAGGATTACTAGAGAAGAAAATTTAGTGAATAACGATTTAGAAAGGAAACACACAAGATGTAACCTATATGAAAAGAAAGGGAACCCACAAATGAGGGTACCACAGCGTGCCAAAATGTTTCATCATTTTCTTTACGCTTTGAATGTGATGAAACAAATAATGTTATGGGCTAAGGAGAAATACTTGTTGCGATGGTTGATTTGGAGGTTGTGCACGTGTTCTGATTTCTTGATCCGATGCTGACTGTGAGAGATTCCTTTTGGCTAGGAGGAACTACCTAAAATAGAAAACAAGACCACAAAAGAAGAGTTAAATAATATATGACAGTGGAATGCCTAACATGTGCTAGATCCGGGAAGTGTGATACTTCCTAGAGGGCTGTCAATCCACTATTTTTATAAAACAAATTATAAAATAACTGAAATACGTACATAAATGAATCTACTAATAGTATTCTGATTTGGGTACCTAAGATCACTATCAGCGTCGATCCAATTAAATACTAAAAACTATGCGGGTCAAGGTCTTTAAGTCAGGTTGCAAGTTATTCAGGTGGTCTGCAGGTCACAAACAGGGTCTTAGCAGGGTTGGGTAAGGTGTTTGGGTTGTTTTGGTAGGTAGGTTGGTTGTTGGTTTACACATTGTTGGAAGACACAAAGAGCGGCATCGGTTGGGTATGACCAATCATGGTTAGGAAGAACCGATGACAATTATGGGTAGTCCGCGTCGGTAAAGGTGGGATGATAAAACTCAATAAGATCTAGTTGTGGGGTTTGAGCTGAGGTTAGGAAAAGATGACAAAGGGAATGACGAGGTATATGGGGATCTTAGGAACACTCAGAGATATGTAGAAGTTGGGTATAGGTGGTTTTATGGTGTGGGTGGAAGAATGGTTGAGTTTATAGAAAGAGGAATAGGGGGGAAAAGGGAATGCAAGTAGAAAAATGATATCAGAGATGACAAAAACCTTTAAAACAGGACAAGGATGAAGTAACACAGGTGATAAATGTACTTATTGATGTTGCAGGTCCAATGGCTAGGTGGTGGTGATGATTGATCGGTGGGATGGAGCTTGGTGCTGTAGGGGTGCTTCCTGAATGCTACTATGAGAGTGATACCTGGATTTGTCTTGATGTTGGTTATGGCTGCTTGGATGTGCAAAAGAGCTCTAGTTCTTGCTTGCATGTAGATTTCCTTTTACTCTCAAAATTCAAGAATGTGGATAACCTCCCAAAAAGGTTACCAAAGTGAATAAATGGTCACTGAAGATGGTTCCTGGTTGAACGACGTCGGTTTAGGGATGACCGGCGTCGTTAAGGTGGGATTCCCTAGGTTTACTAAAAATGACAGATCTTGTAATCATTTGGGCCAGGTTTGTCCCTTTTCTTGCAGATCAAAATGAATGTTATCTTTTTATGAGCTGGGAATGTGGTTAGAGTAATAATAGGCATTGATTTTTAGGGTTGAACTAGGTCTTAGTTAGTTATGGAAACATACTATGAATAGGTCCATGGTGAGGTGTCTAGGTGAGGTGTGCATCCACTTAATTAAAGTAATTAAATTAATAAATGGGGTGAGGATGGGTATTAATTTAATTATAGATAATTAAATTAATATTAAGGTGGGGTAAAAAGGGGGCCATGGTTAGGTGAATATATGTAAGTTAGTTATTCAAAAGGGGACCAAGGGGAGTGTGACCCAATTTTGGTGTCTACACTTTCATCATGGAATTCCTTTGAGTTGTTATGCCGCCCACATTATAGCCATAAAATTGTGATACTTACGCCTTGTTTCCATTTTTAAACTTGATCTAAGTCTCAATATTTTATTATTGTTTGCTTTTGCATAAGTAATAACTTATTGATATACTTAGGCTTAGTTTTTGATCCTAACATTGTCTTGAGGTTTTGAGAGTGTTGTCGTTATGTTGTTAGCATTGTGGTAACATCATTTCGATACTAAAATCTTTCTTTTCTTACAAATATTGATTGAAGTGTCTAAATAGTGTCGTTATTATGCTTGCTGCTCATATTTATAACTTCCATTTTCAAAGATTTGGATTTTATTTTTGTCTAAAACTGATTTTAGTATACCTTGTTTAGAGATCGCGTCAATACTTTCTTAGTATTTAGGTCTTGTTTATTTTGAACTTGACCTAAGTAGCGATATTGTGTTGTTACTATCGGTGTTAGACCTATCTTGGAAAATGTAGGGAGTATACTTTGTTGTGATTCGGTCATAGTTTTCTACCGATTGTTGATTCCTAGTTACTTCTTGCTATGCATTGCCTTTTCGGCGTGACATTCTTTGTTATTTAGTGTCCTTAGTTCATACTTCATTGATCCTTTGGATTGGTTACCATTTGTTATAGGGCATTATTTGTGATAATTTTACTTCATTATGCTTATGTAATTTTACCTAGGGTCCATTTTAATCCAACCTTAGTGAAACCTAGTCTTTTATGCCTCCTATCACAAGGAGAGGGGCATCGAAAATTAGGGTCCAATCCATTTATTTTTCCTAAGTTCATTATTGTGCATGTACACATTTGTCAAACCTTAGAAAAACTTCTCTTATCAAGCAACTCTTGCATCGAATTAAACATAGGAAAAGAGTTTCCTTTGTGTCCTCTGTGTTGCTCAAAATTTGATAAATTTTTTTGACATCTATAACTATAACTTGTTGTTCAAACCTCGTTGGATTATCAAAATTGTATCATTGTGATCTTTTTTTCCTTGGATCCTCTTTGGAAAATCACACTATCCGGTTCTAGGCATTTTCAACAATGATTGATTATCACATGGCTCCTTATATGTATGACAATAAGGAACTTAGGTTTTGACATTCCCATCAAAGGATGCCTATCACGACTAGACCTCATTTGGTTCTTTTGCTTAGAGAAACCATTCACTTACCTCTTCCCCCATCTTCAACTCATGGTAAGTGGTTGTTAGGAAATCATTTTTAGTGTTCACATATTGGTAGTGTTTTAATGTGTGTGGTAAAATAGTATTTACTTGTTAGTAGGTTAATAGAATACATTGTTATAATAACAATGTATTACGTAATTATATGGTTGTACACGTAGTATTAAAACAGGTTTGAAGTTCCTATTTTGTAGGAGGTAGTATTCCTATCTCCATGGCTATTTAATAGCCTTTGTATTGATTGTATTACAATGTTGAATATATTATTATACTTTGTTTTTACTTTCTACGTGTTAATTTGGCTCTCTGGTGCATAGAATCTAACCGAATTTAAGATTTGGTATCGATCAGATTTAAATCCTCTCTCCGTGATGATTTTTTGAAGTATAGCCAAGGGTAGATATGTTGTTTGCTATTTCCTGTGTATGCATTTTTTAAGAAGTGGATTTTTTACGTACGTCCTATCTTTTTGCCATAGTAGTTTATTTGTATTTGTAGTCTATTAAACTTATTTGCATCTTCTTCCCTTATTTTTTGTCTCATCAGCCATTGAAGAACTTGTCTTATACATCGAATACAATCATATCTCCAGAAGAAGGATTTAGCCAAGTATAAATTCTTGCAGTTAAAGAAAAGAAAGCATGATTTTTAGCCTATTGGGTGTAAAAAAATCAGTCACGAATATATTTTTTATCACACAATTAAATAAAAAAACTATACCATTATGAATCTCTATAAATAAGCTTTCTGACACATTAAACGGTTTGCAAATCGGAGCTCTAGTTATCAAGTTATGAACAAATCATTGCGGGTCACTTCAACTCAAAATCAGTGTGAGTCTTCTCACAACCATTTTTGATTGGCTGATTATTTTATATTTTTGCAAAACTATAGTTTGAAAAAAAAAAATTCTATAGTTTTTGCTTAAATAATTACAAATTGAGGGCAATTAATACATTTTTGCCAAATTAATATTTTTTCAGTGTGAGTTCTTTGAAATTTTGGTATTTTTGGAATCCTAATTTCCTCCCAATTCCAATGAGTGGTCACACAATTAATTTTCTCGCCATTTTGAGAAAAAAATTTAATCGTTGTGTCAATTTTAATTAAATTAGGTCGTTTTAGGAAATTGTATCCTCAATAAATTTTACACGGTAACTCAAATCGAGTGCCATTTTTTTGCAAAAGTGCTTACTTTTTCATTATCTTTGCATTGATTATAATTTTGGGGTAAAATGCCAATTTTGAAAAATACCTCTTTTTTGGCCATCTAGTGGGCAATTCCTCATTCTGTTTTTTATAACTCGAGTATCATTGTGTCCTCAATGCCAAAATTTAAAATTGTAAAGGAAGCATTATCATTTGGAATGCGACATCTAATTTTTGGGGATGATTCTTGATCTCCATGATCAAATCCGGTTGAGCTAGCAACATGACACTAGAGGACGAAGGAATGGAGGAAGGAGGACGATCAATGCCTCTCTCAAGTTACCAATGATGGGGCTGAATTTTGGTATAGTGGCATCTCTTTTTCAGTTTGATTTGATTTGATTTTTCAAGTGCTCTGGTTGTGTGAATAAATGGAAATTTCACATTGTGGGGGAACATAACACCAATGTTCCATTTCCATTATGCGCCTAAAACGACTAAAGTCAAGGGTAACTTCCAGTGGTAATGGAAGTTTCCTATGTTGTTTGAGATCGAGTGACAACGATTGATGAAAATGACTACAATTAAGAACATTGTGATTCTTATAGAATGTGATGTGAATTTTTTTCCAAATTTAGTTGTTTTCTTCGAATGGTGTGTGGTTTCACTCTCTTGCTATGATTTAAATGTAGAAGATGTGCATTTTTGGAATCTATGAACAATTGTATAGGAGGGAAGGTGATTGCACTATGAATGTCGCATGGTCCTTTGACTGTTGTACTTCATTGGAAGACGATCATCCGGTGAATATATTAACACGAAGAGGTGATCATGGTCAGTTGGTGAACTAGAGAGGTGATCATGTGCAACAAGATCCAAGATAGTAGTATGCATACCTAAAAGTATGTGGATCCATAAGATTCTGTTTCCATTTTTTCAGATGTGCTTTTTCCCATGTAAACACTAAGGGGGAATTTTAGGAAATCATTATTAGTGTTCACATATTGTTAGTGTTTTACTATGTGGTAAAATATTATTTACTTGTTAGTAGGTTAATTTGTTAATAGAATATATTGTTATAACAACAATATTTTCCATAGTTATAAGGTCAAACTCGTAATATTAAAACGGTTTTGTAGTTCCTATTCTATAGGAGGTTGTTTTCATACCTCCATGGCTATTTAATAGCCTTTGTATTGATTGTATTACAATACAATCGAATGTATTATTGTACTTTATTTTTACTTTCTATGTATTAATTCAGTTCTCCTGGTGCACGAGACTCTAAACCAATTTAAGAGTGGTATGATTCGATTCCTCACCGGTCTTCTCGAAGATTCCAATCCAAATGTGTCTTCTAATTTTTCTCGGTCTTCTTGAAGATTCCAATACAAACTATTCCTATAATATGAATCCTAAATCATGGTCCTCCCTTTCTTCACAAGACCCCACTTATCACTGATCGTCTCAACAACATCTTTTCCTTTAAAGACTGTGTGACTCCAAGTACCTTCAATCGAGACTTCTAATTTGACTCTTGAGTCATGGTCCTCCCCTGTCTTTGCAGGACCCTATGTTTTAGTCACCTCAACAACCCCTTCCTCCATCAAAGAGCTCTCTAACTCGAAGTTCCTCTAATCAATCATCCAAGTTGACCCCTACGTCACAATATAATTCTTGGATGAATGATCTTATTACTTTCTCGCAATATGTCATCTTCTAGGAAAACCTATACCAAGCTATTTCAAAGCCATGTCTTCTTCCACTCGTGAGACATCCAAATCTAAGTCTACTTCATCTCTCAAGTCATCTTATTCTATCAATTAGAATCCAATCCCTCTTTGGCCCTTGGGTCATTTTGATCATACCTTATTCCATATTCATCAATCTTCTAAAAATCGATATTTGTGTCCATGTCGAACCATTCACAAGAAATGATGTGCTAAGATATATTTTCGACACACTATCCAATTCCTTTATGGACACAATAAGGTCAAACCTTCCCCTCATTTACATCTTCAAACATCTTCTAAATATTCCACACTTGTTGGACCTATTTCTTCAATCAACCTCTTATGGTCGACCAACAACACATACCGATCGATTCATTTTAGAATGAAGAAGCGATTGGAGAATTTATAGGGGATTATGAAAAAGAATTCTCTTTAAACCTTGATACGTTCACGTATTATGGGGAAGAGGTTGATTCCTTTTATCACGAAACAAAGGAAGACCCTAGGATCATCACACTTGAACCTCCTCTTATTCTTCCATCTTCACATTCTTCATTGTGTGATGAAATGCCTGGGTCTGACATTGATCCATGGCCTATCTTCTCATTACCCAATCATTATTTATCTATCATGATTCCTCAATCACAATCTCACCTTGGGTCACCACCTAGTAGCCCATCGTCTTCTTCTATATGTGGGCCACCTCCAAGAAGCCCTTCATCATCTATTTAGGGGTCACCTCCTGGTAGCCCGTTACCTTCTATTCTTGGGCCACATCCTAGTAGCCCTTTATCTTCTATTTGTGGATCACCTCTAGGTAGCCCATCCTCTTTTATACTTGGGCCACATCCTAGTAGTGCTTCATCTTCGAGTATGGGACACCTCTTGGTATCTCGTCCTCTTCTATACTTAGGTCACATCCTAGTAGCCCTTCATCTTCAGTCTATGGGGCACCTCTTGGTAACCCATCATCTTCTATATTTGGGCCACATCCTAGTAGCCATTCATCTTCATTCTATGGGACACCTCTGGGTAGCCCATCCTCTTCAACTCTTAGACTGTATCATTTATCACATCAATTCTAAACATCCAATTTATTCTCCCACTTCTTGGGATCAGACAAGTCACGTATTAGCTTATAGGAAACCTAAACAATTTCTTTATCAAGCTAAGATAAAAAATTCCAAGAGCTCCAAAGCTCCCAAAAATTTAAACAATCATAAAGTTCATAATCAAACGCAATTCAAGAATGCACACCAACGTAACCATTGAGTATGTCACAAAGTGTACAAACCTCTGGATAGGGAACTCAAGCTCCCACCTAAGAAATCTATGTTTCAAGATAAATCACAGTCATTTTTGAGGATGAACTCACCACGATCATCGAGATAAGAGATAATATGACTCTTGATAAGAAAACACACTTAATCTCCCTTATCAAGGAAATCATGAACATTGTTGTTGGATCTTATCACACAAATTGACATTGGTTGCTCCCAATTTCCCAAAATATAGAAAATAAAAAAATTCAACAATACAAAAAAATGAGAAAACATTAAAGCATTATAAAAAAATCAAAGGTACAAATATCAAACATTGCAATCAGGTATTGTATACACATGGATGTTCTTTCTTCCCTTTCTTTCCATCCCTCTGCAATTCATCCACCATTTTCATCCCTTTGATGATATTTTGGTTAGTCTATTCACGCATTTTGTGACATTTATCTCTATGGTATCCGTTTGTTTGACCTTGGTAAATTAAAGAATGACTGACCTCATAGAGATCTTATCACAATCAACATCTAATAAAATTGTTGTGAAGAAATTTTGGATGTATTTATTGACACTAGCCAATGTCGTCATCGTAATCACTTCCACATCCTTCCATCAAGCCATAAGTGATTCTTAACCCCTTGTCAAAACAATCAAGAGAGATGAAATAAATTTTCAAAGAAAGCAAAAAGCAAATTTGTATATAACTCTCTCTTGGGGTATTTGTAATAATCTCTATCGGGGCTATGAATTCTTGACTGGTAGTAGATCAATGTTGCAATTAGAATCAAATACATCTCCATCGGGGCTATGGATGCTTGGTGGTAGCGGAGAAATGTATGGCTCTCCTTCCACCATCCATTCATAAATCAACTTTGAAAATAAATCATTCCTACACATTGGCTAAGGTGTCTTCACTTGTTGTCTATCAAATCTTCCCTCCAAGAGGTAATTAATTTCCATGTGCACACACTGGATCTCGATGAGAAAACAAGATTAATATGTTACCAAGTTTCTTTTTTTGGACCTTTTTCAGACTCTTGCTTTAGTCCATATCTTGTCTCATGATTTGTGCCTTTGGCTAATCACTTTTTCATCTCTACACTTCTAGCAACATTTTCCATATCCTTTCATAACATTTTCTATTTTTCTACTTCATTCAGAACATCCATGTGTATAAGATTGCCTTTTTTCCATGTTTGAGGGAAATTTTTCCCTTCTTTCACTAAAATAATCTTCTACTTATTTCTATCATGTGTTTCTTGGCCAGCTTACACTAGGGGCATGCTTTCTCCTTCCTAGCACGTCATTGGTTTAAGTTCATCATCATGTTGAACCTATCCATATTGGCCTTGATCCAACTTCTATGTGTGAAGATTTTTCCTTTGTATATTCCCATATAATGTTGGGGAAACTTTGCATCTTCACTTTCTTGCACATACATGTGGCATTCTACCCTTGTACATCTCACTATCGTTAGGGGCATCACATTTCTTTGATTTCCTATACATAGCTTTGAAAAACTTCCTAGAAAATCACAAATAAAATCATATAACTTTTGAAAATCCCAAAACATTCAAATATGTTAGTCAGAAAATTCAAAACATTTAGATACATTTCATAGAAAACTCAAAAATAATATAAATAAAAAAAAATCCAAAAAATTGGTAAAAGTCATTAAAAATCCAAAAAATTGTAAAAATTCATTTTTTTTTTTTCAAAAATTGGTAAACAACATGCATGTAGCTGAAGCCTATATCAAATGCATTATCCTCGAACATCGAAATTTGTCCTACAAAAACATCTTTCTTAGGTTCTTGCTTGTTCTTGTCTCAAATGACTCGTGGATCATTGTGATCTACCTCCATTAACAAAGGTTGGTTCTAACTATGTCAGTACCCTCGTGCAACAATGAGTTTATAGAGGCTATTTCATAGCGCATGAATGCTTTTTCATGGGACTACTTGTTTCATCCATTATTACCCTTTCATGTATCCTTGTTTGGGCACCATTTTTAACCCTTGTCGTTAAAACACGAACATTTGGGAACTGAAGCTTGATAACAAAAACATTGGTGCAACTGTCTTGAACGTTGTTTGTTTGAGTATGTGTAATTATACTTGTTTCTTTGTTAGGTTAGCTGGTTTAATTTCTTGTATTGCATTGCATTATGTATGTTGCATGGAGTTACACATTTTTAGCAATGAACAAATGTTAGTAATATAGCTTTTCATGTTATTTTACACTTTTGTTTATTTTAATAAGGCCGATGATTTAGATCATAGGGAAACGTGATGAAATAAAGTTGTTTAATGAAAGATTGGATGCACTAGCTAGTCATATATTCTTCACCATCTTACCTTATCACTATTCATTTTTCTTCTTAAACACCGAGGGAGTAAAAATCATTTTTATCCCTATCTTATTTCTTCTATCCGTTTTATCAAAATTTTCAATAAATCGATTGAATTCTTCTATCACCCCATCGACACTCGATGGGGAATCCTTCATTCTAATAATTTTTCTTCTAAATTTTACTTGTTTGCACTTGTCTACTATGTTTGAAGTGACGCCACTTACTTCACCTCAAATAGGGACAAATGTAAACACCTAAAATCTAGTTTTGCAATCTTATTGCTAAAAGCACACTAATTACTCTCATTCTTACCATTTATGTTATAATTAGTGATTTCCCTTAATTAACTAATGTTTCTATCTAACTTGGTTAATTAACAACTCTTTTTGATTACCTAGCCTCTTTCACATTCAGGATGTCGATTTAAGATACATCGTAAGTCATAATCCTCTTATGAGTAAAAAATTAGCATTTATTAGCGAATTAAGCCTATTTACCATTGTTTTGATCAATAGACCCTATTATTGGCTCAAGCCCCTCTTCCAACCATTCAAAATCACCCCTTTTCCCTCTAAGAAATCTCAAAAGGCTTCAAAATCTTATCCTAGCCTCTTAATTAGTCCTAATTGGTCAATTAAGGCTCCTCACATACTAATCACTTGTTAATTCACTAATCATGATTAACAAACCTTAATCTACTTTGTACTTTTAGTCCCACATGCACCAAGATGCAAGTTTTCCTCAAATGGAAAACTATAAAAAGGACTAAGTACCTACCTTCCAACTTTACACCATGTTTTGAATAATATTAATCATATAAGAATTATGAGCCTTACTTCCTTCTTGTATTAACTTGCTCAATATTTGCATCCAAATCTCTATTTTGGTTAGTAGAGGGATAAATAACATGGAATTTTAGTCTTGTGTTAGAGAGATCCTCTCACCATTTATGGAGTAGCCACAAATATAGTTTGATTTCCCTTAGATCTAATTAGGTATATGTTAAGTAGTCAGTTCACATAGTAAGGATGCAAATAGATTAAGTGTTTTGATTTCATTTAGTTTACATTGATGCATGCTTTTAAGCTTTGATCTTTGATGTTTCATTCTATAGCTTGAGTTTCACTCTAGGCTATTATGGTGTTAGCCTTTACTAGTTAGTCATATCACAAGAGTTTTAGGGCGTTATCGGTTAGAATGACAATGAAAAGAGGATACATATGAAAAACATGATGTAGTACTATGTAATGATGCTAGAAATGAGTGGGGGAAATATTAGGTGTGATGCCCCCTAGGATATATATAAAATCAGTGGTCAAGTAAGATCATCTAAAATATCATCACTTTCATTGTTGAAATCATATTGAACAACACGGGAAACTTGATAAGCAATAGTCTTTGGCTAGTCATCCAAATAACCACGAATACGCAAGTTATACATTTTCATGGCATATTGTTCATTGGTAAAGGGAGGCAATAGACACCCATGAGTATACCAAATAGTAAAATTGGGTGAGTAACAAAGAAAAGAGCTATTAAAAATGCGCACAGTACCAAATGACATAAGAAAAGCTATATCAATATGACTAGGATCAAGTGTTCCTCCAATGTAATCTAACCAAGATTGGCCAAGAGTAAGTGGAGAGGAGGTATGATAACGCGTAAGGTGAACAAAAAGATGAGTGTTTTCCATAGGTAGTAGTGAGAATAACAGAGCCATGATACAAATGTGGATCGTATAAAGGAGAATGGAGATCTTGAAGGAAAAACCAAGCCGAAGGAGACCATCGTGTGAACATACAAAGGATTTGCAAGAAGTATCAAGTGGTATGTGCTCCCAATAAGAATCATTCATGAAGAGAGTACAAGTGAATGGTGGGTGTACTGATGGTGATGGTGGTGGAGGTGTGGAAGATAGAGCGACGTCCGTGGACTGGATAGGCCCTTGATATGGAATAATAGTAGTAGTAGTAAAACAACATAGAAGGAATTGCATCTATCATACAAATGACACCCTCAAATGGTGATGAGTGAGGTGGTTTTTCCACAAGTTGAGGTGATGGAGGGGTAAGTAAAGAAAGGGAACATTTTAGAGTAGACCCCATATAAAGTATCATAGCATTCATGATATCAGGGGCTGATGATGAAGTAGGAGGAACCATATCAACCATACAAATAGTGGCATTAGAGTCATGTGGAGCTTCGAGAGGTTGTGATATGAGAGCAGAAGATGGGGAGGTAGGAACAAACATTGTATTAAGAGAGTCAACTATATATAATGTGGGAGAATTAATGGGCAAATGTGAATGAAAATGCCTTGTGATTCAGCAATGGGAGGAGTTGTAGCTATGTAGTCAGATTGAGGAGCTTGTGCTTTGTCTAGAATATGTGCTAGAATGTTAGGATCAATGGTACACATATAAGCAATAATAACGTCATCTAAATATTTATGATCTATATCAGAAGATGGAAGCTGAATAAGCAAAGGGAAAGGTCTATAGCTAGAAGGATCACGGGGTATCAACAAAGTCCTGAAAAAAATTTGTCAAATTATATGATGATTGGAGATTCAAAAGGATGATTTTTATCCATGATAAGATTCGGGTTCACCAAAATGATTAACTAAAATTGGACTAACTATGTAGTGTTAAGGTAGTTAATCTAAGCTATGAACAACTATAAATGTAGTAAGGAAGTATGCTAATGATCTAAAAAAATATAAAATGAAATACTAAACCCTAATGTGCAAGAGGGAAGAGGAAAGAACTTAGCTGAATAATAGAATCTTGTCAGACTGTGTCGCAGTGATAAGCAAAAAATTAGAAAGCAGGAATGACTATGCCAAGGTCTCGTAGAGGAGAGATTTGGGTGATGTGGCTGGATTGGAGTGCCTGGGAAAGGACTAGGGTGCCCATGGGCACTCGATAAGTAAAATAGGCACCTTGTGTCCGGGAAAAGGTCTAGAACTGGTCTTCATAGGTCCAGGAGATGATTGTTATCCTTTGCTTCTTGTTGCATTAATTTCTTTGTACTACGCCGAATGTTCCAAATATTCCAAGAGGAAGAATAACTGCAAAAGACCCAAAAGGAAGTATCAAAACCCTAAAAAGAAAGATGAAAATGAATGGGTCAGACTGACCTCAATTGCCACAATAGTGGGCTTACTAAACTGAGCGTTGCACTACATTTTGGACCCAAATGTAGTTCTGGTGAGTGTGTCCATGTCGTGCCCTAAGTTCTCTTGTGCTAGTCGCACTTTGTGAAATAGTGAGCAATAACTAAATGTAGAAAATGTAATAGAATGTGTGCATGGAATAGAATAGAATCCCTCCCCCTATGAAGTGTGATGCAAATGTCCTAGCTTGTGCCTTGATGATGGAGCTATGTGGATGCCAATGTAATAGATGGATGCAACTCTAGATGGAGTGATAGTAGTAAATGATGCTAGGTCCCTCATTATGGTCTCATAACTTTATATTTATAGGGTTCTCTTGCTCTAATTTTGTAATTAACCCCGAAAAGGCCAACCAAAAGAAAGATAAAGATGAAAAATGGCTAGAAGAGGCCCAAAAAGTGGTGGGAAAGTGATAGAAGGATCGGGGTCCCCAGGTGGGACTAGGGCACCCATGGGTGCCCTAATACTAAATTTGGGTGCCCCAACTGAGGCTAAAATAATGCGGGATGTTAGAAAATGGTTGGGCATATGGGTGCAATAGGTCACAAATTACGAAATAAAATAAACAAGATGGCCAAAAGGATGGGGGTTAATTAGTAATTTCTTCACTCAAGAACCTTCTAAATAGTAGTATGAGACCGGGATAAATAAATGTCTAAAGTGCATGATTTTGTGACTACAAAGTGAGTAAGTTTTGGATACATTCCCAATGAAAAAATATCTATCCAATCTATCAATGTGTCACTTATTTTAGAGGCATAAAATGAATAATTATCCATAAAATCATCCCTTTTCCATGGTAGAACATCCATTTTTTCATCATGGTCTATTTATTAGTTTGTAATGATAGTATATTATTGTGAATTGAAAATTGACTCTAGCATCCATGACATATAAGTGCTTATTTCTAGGTTAGATTCCCTTACCTTGTTATTGATCCCTTTTAATTTCATAATGTAACACATTCGTCTACCTTAAGTCCCTAGAGCCATATGAATGCAAGTAATTGTATAAAATCTAGAGAACTTGGGATATTAAAAGGATAAATCATGCATTAACTATAATGAAAAATAATTAAGCTCTACTCACATTTTGTATATGATGGATCTATCAAACAATGTTTATACAATCTTGTAGTATCCAAACCATTTTATTTGTCTATTTTACCATATTTTTTCCACCTTACTCCAATCCAATTACTAACTCTACAAGAAGGAAAGTTTAGATGGGAAGAGATAACAAACACTACTTTAACCCCATCTTTTATATTATTCTTAAATTGTTAATTAAAAACAAATTGAAAGGAACACTAATTAATTAGAAAAAAACACTTTGATTTTATTATTTTAAAAAGTATCTATTTTTATTGTATAAAACAACACAAAATTTTATTGCATTATTACATCAATTTATCTTACTCAACATAGAAACAACACATTACATTGTGTTAGTAAAAAAGTTAAGTAAAATTACAAGTTGTTTTAAATAACATAATTTTAAAAAAGGTGAATATAATATTCATAATTTACATGCGTATAAAATGAAATATAATTCATTGACCTATTATACCGAAAATGTTTACTTGTTGTGGTATCAACACAATTGCATTGACATAATAACAATTATAACAATATTTGGTGTTGTGTAGTTTTCAATAGTATAACCATAACGAAATTAATCCATAAAAATTACAAGTGAAAACTATAAAATCCTAAATCATATTTTCACATGACACCCTAGACATCCAACCAAAAGAAACCAAATAATCATTACATGCACATTCATTACTATACACTTTTATATGCCCCAAGAAGAACCCAAATTATGCATGCAAAGTGTACATTAAAAAAAAATACAAATACCAATTATTTGTGAAACATTTCTAGAACATACTTGTTAGAATTTACCAATGACTTATCAGTTATTACTATGACACTTTACCAACTCTATTAAATATGATAACAACTGAAAAATAACTTATATGCATTGAATTTATTTGAGTTAAATTTTCTATTTGACTTTTCAACACAACTTACATGTATACATGTTGTGTGATTTATGATGACATACATATATGGTGGTACCCCACCCACATTTAACAACATCAAAATGCCTACCTAATATGCAAAATATCATACTAGTAGTTCACATGATGGTAACGATGGAAGGTGTTATTGATTTGGAGTGATGTCTTCTTCATAAATAGCTCATTTATTCGTTCATTGAAACCATGAAATGATTCACCCCACGTCAACACTTTTTACCCTAGCCAAGACCACTTAGTAACAATGATGAGGAAGAGGAAGAATTTATGTACTTTCCACAACAGAATAACAACCATTCTCAAGACTTAGAAAATAAATAAATAAAACTAACAAGCATAGATGTACCCATCCCAACTTTGTCAAACGCATTAAGCACCTCCATCAATGCACCACCATTACTATTCTCCTCCTCCCTCATCATCATCAACCTATTATACACACCTAAAAATGACAATTTTTATCTAGTGCTCACAAATTTGTGGGGCCCACGTCTCTCCACTAATCAAAAAATTAATAATGTTTAACATTTTGATTTTTTGATTGGAAGAGAACGTGGATCCACCACATTTGTGAGTGCTGATACTGATCACCCACCCCCTCCAAAAAATAAAAATAAAAAAAATCATCAAACCCAATAAACTTAGTTGTGATATCAATATGTGTCTAGATATCCTCACACTTGATCAACCCATTAGCATCTCTATCAAATGAATTGAACACTCTTTGGACATAATCATGATCATACTTTCTCACTTCCGATCCATGAATTTTCATAAAAGTTTCTTCACTATTTTGCTCCTTGCGATTTGAACTCTTCAAAACCTTACTATAATGCAATTATAATAGTGATTGGATTTTTGAACAAGTTTAGAGTGATGCATAAGACGCACTAGGCATGCCAAACATGACCTCAACCTTTGGATTATGCCATGGATGACCTTTGTATCTACCTCTCAAACTACCCATCCCTTTAATTTAGTGTTGCATAAAGACTCATTTCCTAGCAAAAAAAGTGTCTTAGAGGTTGGTACTTGTCTTAGAGATTGGTACTTGTTGGTACTCATCTCGAGACTTTCATTTTTATGTTTTCTTAAAAAGAGATATTTTATACTCTTAACCTTATAGGTAAGATGAGATATCAAAGATAAATATCAATACAATTACTTTTATCCTTTATCAACATCTAAGATTTTAATTTAAAAAAGAAATATTATTTTTCTTAGAGTGTAGATTATTGATTTCTCTAGAATTTAAGTACTTCAATAGTAGTACTTAATATTGGGACTTTCAAGACCAAAGCACACAACAATGCAAACAAGAACAACGATGCTACTAAATCGCCACAAGAAAAATGTAATGTACACGCTAGTAAAATGTTGACAAAGGTGAACAATGTCAATGTCTCATGAGGAATCCCATGTCTTGACTATAGGTCAAGTTGTGTGTCAACATTCTACGGGAAGGATATAAGTCAAGTTATGTGTCAACTAATGTTATCTCTCTAGAGAAAGATATGCCCATTTAAAAATTAAGGGCACGGTTGAATAGTATGCTGACATGTGTTAGCCCTTGATTGGCTTTCCACATGGTGACCTTTAATTCTCCTTGACATGCACCACGTGGCTCCTCCTGATTTGTTGTGGAGTCAGGATTTTCCTATGTGTTATTCGACAAATGTTTCCCCTTATGGCTATGTGTTCGGCCCACGTGGAATTCCTTCCATTACCCTGTGCTTCCCTTCGGACCTAAAAATTATTTATCCCACTTATTCTCGGGGCTTGGAGTCTATTGAGGCCCATCTCATTGAGTTGCGCGCAATGGTGCCATGTGGCATACCTTGGTCGCTCGATCCTTTCCATGTGGCAACTTCAAACTCCATCGTTTGTCCCTACCTTGACCCGCGTTGATTGCATCCTACCACCGCAGACCCAATTTTTAAAATCCGCCTCATTATATGGATTTCACGTCCATTGGAGCCCATCACATAGAGGAATGCCGAAATGATTCTACTTGGCTTTCCTTCCACCACTAGATCTACACCACGTGTTCTCACTCTAGCCTACCATGTGTTCTGCCTTAGCCTGCCACTCTGCCCTGACTTAAATGATAAACAATGGGTCCTATGCATTTGTCCTATGCATAGGTATTTATCAACAATGTCAGTCTACTTAATTTTCACGTAACGGTTGGTGTCATGTTGGTCGTGGCTTGCTCTACATTTCTTACAATGAGGGCGGTGTATTGAGCGGTCTTTGACATCTTGGATTGCGAGTAGTAAGTCATGGTGGCGGGAATGGCTCCCACCATGAGAATGATTAGCCACACATAATCATCCCGAGGGGTGGTGGAAGCGGCGGGATCCACCTTTATAGCATGGGCGGTTGTAGAAGGTCTTGAATGTGGCGGACACCATAATTGCCACGGTGGCGCCGGTGAGAATGTTGAAGTCTTGCATGGTGAACATGACTGCAATGAATGCACCCCGATTTTCTTGTTGGCCTTTCACTAATTGTAGCAAGTCAAAAGATATGGTGAATTTCTTGGCTCAAACTTCGCATGGACGATTTGATCAATTCTATGTTGGATCCGATTCGGATGTGTTTTTCATTGTTGTGGTTCATTTTACACAATTTGTTTGTATGCGACTAAAGCTGGTTGATCTCCTTCTAGCCACATGTCACCATTCCGGGTGACTAAAGTCTTTCTCCCTCCGTCTACCAAAAGCCACGAAATGCCGACAAGTATGACTCATCGTGTATTGTTGGGAATTAATATTTTAAGCAATTTTTTCTATATCGGAATGTTGGAAAGGGCGATGATGTGGCGAGTCCTCTATGATGCAACTTTAAACTTAAATGCTATCATAAATGTTCGACATCATAAATGTTAATGACATCATGTTTTTTCAAAATTATGAAGGTTGTAATAACATGTTAATTTTTAGGCCAATCAAATTGAAGATAAATGCATTTTTACTATTATTTTGTTAAAAATGTACAAATTTATTAATGTGAAAAGTGTATATTTTGTTAATGAAAATAATAACAATATTTGATTGATTGAAAAGTACAAACAATAACAACTTATTAAACAACATAATATATTATCACAAAAGTTATCAACAACGTATATTATTAAGAGAAGTGTAGGACGACAGTGTAAATAGAATATGCTCTGTACACATACAAAATTTTGAATTTTTATTTTTAAAAACTATATTAAAACGACTCCATTATTAGCTGTGCTTACCACCTTCTGTGGTTAGTAATTTAAACAATGAAACGTGTTACAGCTCGTGGGGAATCTCATGCGGAAGAAACTTTTCATGGCAATAATTTCCCCCTGCAAAGAAAATGTTGTGGAAAGAAGGATAAATCGCTTGGGTGACATTATATTAATGAAGATCTGTCGGTTTTCTTGGCTACACGTTTAACTTCATTATTGCTTTTTAAAAATGGTAAAAATCTTGTCATAGACTGTTGTGGGAACTGCAGTACATTTTATACAGAAAAGTTAAAGAGTTATATTATATTAGCAAGGTTGCGAGGGTGTGTAAAAGAAAAATGTAGTTCTTAAATATAAATCTTCCTATATGGTCAAATTATTACTTAAATGTAAATCTACATTGTTTATAGTTAGTGAGCAGAAACTTCCATCCGAAAGGACAGCTTAAGTGCAATAAAATGTATGCGTTTAATGTTTATTTAATACCTGTAATGTGCAGAGAGGAGTTGTCCATGCTAACTGGTTACTTTATATATTTTGAATTCATGAAGCGAGGCTAATATTTTGATCTATTGTCTAAGTATGATCCGGTGCATTAAAGGCAGTGTTACGGATTGGAAGTTTGAGATATCGATGTGGTATCTTGCTTATTATATTGTTACAGAATTCAAAGTGTTGAGAGTTTTATATTAAACGTCATTCCAATGTCCTAGTGACTCTTTTCATTTTCTCATTATTTAATTGTAAGTGTTTTTGTATCAGAATGTAAATGCATCTACTCATCGTGGGCTTGCGGTACACTAAATAAAAGGAAAGCTTTCATGATATTTTCATTCTTCAATATGCACAATATCAAAAACAGCAGTCTAAGTATTATACAGTGTTTTAGTGAGGCAATTAGTTGATGATTTATTGTCTGTTTTATATGATTTTTGTGTTAGAATGAATGTTCGATGGAGTAATAAAGAAATTTCTAGTCTTCTTAGAATTTTGAATCTTTATTCTAAATGCTTGAATTAATTGATTTGGCACATTCATATATGTGGCACTAATCCTTCTTTTAATTGTACTAATTTATTAATGTATAAGTGTATTTATAAACTTCTGAAACTCAAATTAACATTTTATGGCAGTGCAAAAAAAAACAATCGGTGGGAAGAAAAACAATAAAGAAACCAAAACCTAAAATAGACCCAAAATAGAGGTGATGAGGGCCCAACCCCAGAACCACACACTCATGGTTTTGGGGGAGCAAAATTGTGCATTCGCCATTCTAAGGTCCCAGAAATATAAACTCATGGTTATGGGGAACCGTGTGAAACACAAAGGGGTAAAGGTAGAAAAAATGGAAAACACACTAATAAGAGCTTAAATTAGATTGATGATTGACAAACACACAAGTACCCTAGAACAATGTAATTTAGTAAGTAATATATACCCTCATACCAAAACTAGGTATATCAAAGTAAACCGAGAGAATTAGATACAATTTTTTTGGTGCTTTTGAAGCTCTTTGAACTCCTCCTATGTAATGTAGAACCTAAAAATACATATATGCCCAATCCATTTATAATGTGTTAAATATGAAAAATAAAAACATGAACCGATACACTTGGTCGGTTGGTCGTTTGGTAGCGACCGTTGAATGAGTTCCCAAAATCTCTCGGATATGTGGTTATGAACCTAGTCCAAGAATAAATGTAAATGGATGAATATAACAATAATAATCTAATGAAATTGAGGAAAGAAAATTTGGAAATGATACCCCTAATTTTGTTGCATAATGTGAGGGCACACATGTACGAGTTCCATCATCTCTAAATATTTTACGAATATAATCGACTTGCATAATTCCATCTATTAAAAATTATGGAGTTTAAATAGGTTTGATTTTCTTTGAGGCTTGTTTAGCTCTTAAAGAGTTGAATAATTATTTCAAGTACTACAATAATTTTAGCTAATATAACACTTAAAAAACACTAAAATTCAGGCATATAACACCAATTTGTGATTCAACAACATTGATGTTTTTGTGTGGTAGTTGTTGTATAACACTAAAATCTAACACCAAAATTTGGTTATGGCATATAACACTCGATAATATAAAACCAAACCAGTGCTACATTCAACACCAAATTTGGTACCGGTATATATATGGTGTTATATGTCACAACCGATTTTGATGTTAGATTTTAGTGTTATACAAGCTGTCACACAACTAACACAAGAGTTATTGAATTACAAATTGTTATTTTATGACTGAATTTTTGTGTTTTTAAGTGAATTATTTAAGTGTTATACACATTTGTTGTTATCTACTTATATATAATTGATTTTGGTATTTGATTGTAGTGTTAGAGACAATATAACTTCATAGCCTCATTTTAAACTATCACCAATGGAACCAAAGTGGGCTTGTGATTAGTATTATAAAATAATTTAGCTTTAATCTTGTTCCCATAAGTGGGTTTGCAAGAATTTTATTAATATCAAAATGAGAAAATAAATTAAAAGGGTGCCTAAATGCCATTATGTCCAAACCACATGATTTAATGACTATGCTCCATAAAAGGCCAATCTGCTAACTAATTACATTATAATAATTCCTATAAACATCTGAAGCATTTAGGTGATTGGTAACCAACATATTCTACCGAACTCAAATATCATGGCCAACGAATGTGAAACGTCACGTAGCTTTCAGTACATCAAAAATTAGAAGATTATCTTAACTTCATGATATAACAAAAAGATTATTCAGCTTCATGATATGTAAAAATACTATTTGAATGGAACATAACATTTCATAGGTGAATTTTAATAAAATACTACCGAAACCATTTTAAATATCTTGAAGGCATATTTAAAATTTTAAAACAATTTTTAAGTATTACTTTTTTTTTTTTTTGTTATTAATTTATTTTAAAATACAATATCAACTTTATATCTATATCCAATAATTATAAGGTGGCAAGCCATATAAAACCATTTGCAAATTTTGTTTATCATGTTTACTCTATTTCATAACCTGGTGTATTAGTCATAATTTCCATGATTTTCACCCATGTGAGATGACTTAATTGTCTCATCTGTTCTTGGATCACATCATAAAACTTAGCAGAAACCATTAAATCCCCTCTTTATCTTTCATTTCACCCAAACCCAGCAGCCAAGTTCTATATCACAAATAAAATTAACCTTTAATGATTTGAGCATCCCGTTTTATGGTTCATTTTTATGTCTTTGATCAATGATCTCACATGAGCTAATAGATGTTTCAACATTTAGAGGGTTCTCTACAAGATCCACTTCTATTTGAAAGATCACCCTTTGTTTCCTTTGCATAGCCAATTTCTTTCTAGACACATTCATTCATCTTCTTCACTCAAATCATTGTTGATGTTGCACTCACCAATTTTTTTAGGAAAATATATTCCCTTTTCTTTCCATATGGAAAGCATGCACTCTTCCCACCTATCGTATTTAAAACCATTTGCATATTTGTTTGTCTTGTTTACTTAATTTGATAACCTAGTGGATTTGGTCATAATTACCTTGATTTTCACCCATGTTAGATGAATTAATTATCTCATATATGTTCCTATTGCATCATAAAACTTACTAGAAACCATTAACCCCCATGTTTTGTGATTTCACCCATACCTTAGCACTGAGTTCCTCCATAACCAACTTGTATTGCCTTGTAGGGAACCTTTGCTCATGCAACCTTAACTACTTCCCTTACCTATTAAATACTCTTGTTCCATCAAATCCAATACATATATCTATAAGTCCCTCTATAAGCTATAATTTCTCTAAGTTTTGAAGGCAAAATTAAAAATAGAGTTGAAATTGAAAGAAGAAATAAAAAAATGCAAGTCCAAACTTGAAGGAGATGAGGAACTATTGAAGAGTGCAAAATTTTTGGTCATATTTAAGGAGACCGATTTGATGAGATTATTTGAGAAAATGTAGGGATTTGAGAGAGATATTTTAGAAGAGTTTTTGGTTAATCTTGAAGAATTCCACACAAGGTAAAAATGTGAATATTTTAGTGACTCTAAAATAATAAGTAAAATGACTGGAATCCACGAATACATGTATGGGAATTCAAGATAGAATTACTTATACCAATCTTTTACAAATAGCTAATGTAGAGGAGGACCAAATTCCTTCTTTATCTGTCAATACTAAAAATTAAAATAAGGGCATAAATCAAAATACCCTACTTGATCCACAAAATACTATAACCTATTGGATAATGAATTATATCACTTATGAGGGGAAATATAGTTTTTTTCTAGGGGGACGATGAGAATGGTAAACCATTTGAGACACTCAACCAATAAAATGCTCGTGCAAAATCAATCTACCTAGGTATTTATACGGCACATTCCAATTAACGGCCAATAGGTTGTTTAAGGAATTAGACCATCAAAAAATCATGGCCTGATGTAGCTTATTTACTAACACTGTTTTCTTAAATAGTCCTAGGGGAATAATTATGGTAGAAGTTTTTAAACAAGAAAATGGAAGAAGAAATTAAAACATACTAGGAAAAAATTCCTTCCCATAGTATAGATAAGTCAAAGAGAAATGTCACTAAGGGTTGGGATCAAACCAATACTTCTCTTGAGGCATTTCCTTCCAACGTTACCAAGGAGAAATCTCTAAGCAAAAAGTGGGGAAGCCTAAAAACCTATAAGAAAAAGGACACTTCATAATAAAATCATTGTCAAAACACCTTCAATTATAGAGGAAAGTGAGGAACAACATGAATTTATTATGTTGTCAAAAGATGAGTAGGAAATAGTTTCCACTCATTCCTCCCATGTGAGAAGAAGTAGCAGAAGGTTTCTTACAAAAGAACCTATCCTAAAACCCTCACTAATAAAATCTAAGGATAGTAGAGAAACTTTCCCACAAGAACCTACTCCTCATTCAAGAGTGAAAGGATATAGGGTCATTAGGAAACCTCTTACGCAATAACTTGTCTCAAGATAAAGTTAGGGAAAAAGAGTCAACAAAGAGGAATCCCCAGAAGAACTTTCCCTAAATAACAACTTAAAAGGATTAGAAAATTAATTCTCCTTACAGATGAATTGGAAGAATAACTCAAATATTAGGATATTACAAAAATATTATAATCATTTAATCAACATCCTCCAATCAATCAAGAATCACCTAGGCCTATAGACATGCAAGAAAGAGTAGAGCTCACAAGCGAGCAAGAAATTGTAGGTGCTAAAAAAGCTCAAAAACTAGTAGATTACGGTGATATTCTAAGATATATACAGATATGGAATCATAAATAGTTGTCTTTTAACCTTTTACGCCTCACAAGTAGACAAAGGAAATTTAATAATAATGGAAGAAGAAGGGCTTGCATTATAAGAATATCTAACATAGGACCTACATCCACACCAAACGTTAACCTTGTTAAGAAAATATCTATCGATCAAGCTACAAAAAGAAGAAATCCAATTTTTGAGACAATATCTAGCTGAGAAACAAATGAAAATTATTGAACTACAAAAGCAAGTTCAAGACTCAAAATTTGAACAATAGAACAAGGATATTAAGTTATTGAGTATAAAATAATATCTAGTTCTTAACAAGAAAGGGACTCTATTGAAAATTACCAAGTTATTTTGGAACTAACTAAAAAATACCAAATATTAGAGAAAAAAATAATGAAAATAAAGACAACATTTTCAATCTACAGAAAGAACTTTAGGAAGTAAAAAGTTCAATTGTAAATAAAAGACACTCAAATTTATGATTTAAATCGACTATAAAATCTATTAAAGTGAAAATATCTCATCCAATCTTTTAATAGAAAATGATGAGAAAACACATTGAATCTGAGAAAATTATGAATATTTGGGAAGAAACTAAATCACAATTGAAAATTCTAAGAAGAGAACTAAAAAAGCCCCAATGGGAAAATCAAGAATTAGCATAAGGACTATCTTTTTCTTATCGGTATGTAGAATCATTGACATCTTGTAGTCTATCATTTATTTTTAAAAGAACAATTTTGTAGGTGGAAAATGTTAATAATTCACAAAAAATTACCTCATGAGCTGGAAACTAAAGTAAAATTCTTGAAAGCATACTTTACCAACACAATAGAGCAATAAAATCAATTATGTGAGTTCTTCTTGCATGGTTACCTTTTGGGGAACATCATTGATTTCATGATAAATTTATAGTTCAGAGAGTTAGAGTTGATATGTTTTATATCTCTTTGTCAAAACCAAATCCTATGGATGAAGGAATAAGAAGCTTTCACCAGTTTAGAGATAGGCACTAGCTTACTCATGAGGTCCGAGTACTGTTGTCACCTTTCAAAATTTCCCTTCTTTCTTCAAGACAAATTTTCAAAATTTTAAAGAAGTGTCCTTTGGAAGTGTTTAAGTGAAGGGAAAATTTCAAAATTTAGAAAAATTCAGTCTTTGGGGTCATTTTTAATGTTTTACGGCTAAGTTAGACATTTTTGTCCCACGTGTCCCAAGTGTCGGTAGGCCTCTTGTTCACAGATTTTACGCTTTACCTGCATCGCTTTACCATCGGCTAAATCGGCTTCACATGTCCCGAGTGTCCCTACATCCCATGGACCTTCTGTACTCTCCAAACCCAATTTTTCCGCATTCTTCTTAGATCGGGTATTTTGGCTCTGCATGTCCCTCGTGTCCCTGCATCCCATGGACCGTCTGGGCCAATTTGTTTTGCCTTTTCCGCATTTCACCTTTTTGAGTCAATGTGGGAGTCATTTATTGCACATTCATTGTCTTCTCTCTCCATCCATTCAAATTCATGGCTATTTAAAGGAGTGTAACCATTCTTTCATTCACACACTTTCTTGCTCATTCTCTCTCACTTGCGTTCTTGTAAAATAAGCCATTTCTCATGTCTGTGCCTCTATGTTTTCTCTTGCAGGGATTGTTTGAATTATGATACACTCAATCGAAGGTTGTTTCTCTCCCTATCTCTGTCACAATGAAGATTCAATACAAAGGGCATGAGCATCTCTCCTCATTAGAAACCTATGTGCCCTATGTCGGGGATAGTGAAGCTCAACACCTCGACCTTGACGACTTTTGGAGTAGGCTTGGATGCGATAACCCTACTCCCATCACCCAATTAATCAAAGACAACGGAATTGCATTTGCAGGGGGTTTCCCTATGTCTATCCAGTGCGTTGATACTATGCTCACTTGTAGGGCCTGTTTTAATCCAGAGTCTAAGGAGATTGTTGATATCCATGGTGAAGTGGTTGCACGACTGGATTCGATGCTATTTGTGCTGCCCTACGCATCCCAGTGGTGGAAGATGCTCATACCCTCACTCTTGCTCAAGCACAAACACTATTTGACCATGACAAAGTGATAGATACAAGACTAGGGTAGCTAAATCATGGCTAAAGAACCCTAAGAAAGGAGCATCCAGACTTTCTAAGTCATTGTTCAGGGTTGATTTTAAGGAAGAAATTTCAGACATCATCACTCTTCTTGCTAGGATCATGGGAATGCCCTCTACAAATGAGTTTCACTTTTGGATGTGTCCCTATATCAATATCATTTGTGAAGGGAAGCAAAATTTTAATTGGGGTGAAATAATATGTGAGAACCTAATAGAACATCGATCAATGTTCAGAGAACTCAGACATTCTACATGTCCTCCTATCTCATGTACACCATTGCAACATCCAGGGAATGGCTTGGTTTCTCTTTCATCGAAGATAAGAAGGATGCTCCTATATATGAATATTGTCCTCAATTCACTCTCAAAGTCAACAATCATCACTTCAAGAGATTCAATGACGCTTTCACCATGTATATTGTGAGGCTTTTGGAAGGAAATACTGCTTGAATATTTTCCGAGGAAGTGAAGACCTTGATCTCTGAATATGGGAGTTTCTTCACTCAATTTAGAAAGTTTTCATACATCAAGGCTAGCTAGTTTTGAAGGCCTTCCTCTAAAGCTTCCTATGTTTTGTAATGAAAAAATGGCCCTTGTTGAGATTTGTAGACAATTGGACAAACTTCACAGGACTTGCAGAGATAAAAAGATTGTTGGCATCCATTTCCCTATCACCTTGGGAAATTATACATGCAAGACAACCCTAGATGCTCAGAACATTGATAGAACCATTTCTCCTCTCACCCTTCATCACTTCAAGCCTAGAACTTGCTTTGATATCAAGGGATATATTGCTAAGAATTTCAGGATGGGTTTCTATCACCTTGCAGATACTGAAGATTATTGGGTTGATTGCGTAGATGACTTTGAGGCCAGGAGAAGGTACTTTGGTAGACTTTCTCTTCAACAAATCATAGTTTTCAATCTCTAAAAAGTACCTGATAAGCTCCAGGATGATGATGAAGACGTATAATCCATTGAATATGAGAGGTCCATCAAACACACTCCTCTTGAAACCATTGATTGGTTTGTAAGAGAGCAGGATGATTTGAAAGAGGTGATCAACCCTGTTCTTGTAAGAACCAAGCTCTGGTTTGATAAGAAGATGCAAACCTTTAGGATGAGCAAAGCCAGTCTTCTTCACAAGAAAATTCCTCTCCTAGGAAAGAAGAACCTACGCTCAATGTTGAGGTGCCTAAACAGTCCACTCCTTCCTCTTCAACAAAGGTATACATGAAGAAAGGAAAGGCTATCAAGCAAGAGTAGATTGCAGAAGAAAAGGAAGAATTTCCTTTGGAGCATCCATAGGTTCCCATAGGGCTAGAAGATGTTGTTGTTTTGAGTGAGGATAACAATGAAGAGATGAAAGAAGAGGAAGAAGCCCCTGTCAACACTGCTAAGATGGAAAATAAAGGCCAAATGTTTGAGTCTCTAGGTTTGGTGGACCCTTCTTCCAAGGATATTTCTGAAGATATGCCAACTTCTCCATTGGAGACATTTGTGGTGAAAACATTGAGTACACTTGCACTTGGACCCATTGCTCCTTCCTCTTCCTCTTCCTTTTCTTGGGTTCAACCATTCGTTGATAGCAAGAAAAGGAAGTCTACTTCTCAAATTATGGTTCCCAAGTTTGATGTTGTGGCAGCCTTTCTGGTACTACTCCTCCTCCTCCGAAAAGAAAGAAAATATTACCTCAAGGCTGGTGTCAGATTCTAAGGGCCAACAATTCATGGAGATTGCAAAGCCTAAGGTGGACAAAGAGGAGAAAGACCTTCTAATTTATGACTTGGAACTCACAAGGATTCCACTTGGAGATTCAACACCTGAAAGTGAGGTTCATAACCTCAGAGAAACTGTGACTAGAGTTATTGAACGTGTTGAGAAGGGTAAACAAATTGTGGAGCAATTGGAGGAACAGAACCAAGTTCTTTCAAATTTTATAAAATCCTTGTTGGCAAAGGATAAGGTCCTAGATCCAACTCCACTAACCACTCTTCCACCTCCCATAGTTCTCAACAAGGATGAAGTTCAGACCATCAAATATATTCATAAGTATGCCACCTATGGAAAGGCCATTGAATCATTGGTTGATGATATGACAGTGGCAGGATTGAACTTCATTGAGGAGGCCTTCAAGTCATATGAGAAGGTATCCAAATTATAGTTGAAATTCACCACAACACTCAGTGGCTTGGAGAAATAGCTAAAGCTATGGTGTGAATGCATCCAGGATATCCATTTGATGAGTAGGAAAAATGAGTAGATCTTGTTGGCAAGCAAGGTATTTGATGAGGCCAAGAGAAATCTGTCAAGACCCTGGGTTTTCAGTGTTGAGTGGAAGATAAAATTTTTGGAGGAAGCATTAGGAGAACTGAAAAATATGTGGCAAAAAGGAGAAGCTTTCAAGGCTTTTGTTCTGTCTGCCTTCCAAGATATTCATTGTCAAATCTAGAATGAATCCTTAGGTGATCACTGCTATGCCCTTAATCATATATCTTATATTGGATGTATATAGCCGACTTATGGCTATCATAACTTCTTATCATTATGTATCTCTTTCATATATGTTATATTTTCATTAGTGGGTCGGCCTTGGTGTTGGCCATAGCATAGGAATAGTATATATAGGGGTTAGTAGGTAGTAGTTCATCATCATATTCGGCATTTGAGTCTTATTTTTTGGTTTGGAGGTTGCCCCCTCGAAGTGGCTAAGCTATTCTTCTTGCACATTGAGATCATTTATCTGAAATACTATGTTTATTGGTGTTATATTGTTGTTGATAATCAGATTTGTACAAGTAATTACATTACAAGTGGTATCGAGCTTGAACTCGCCAATATCTTTGCGTTAAACCCTAATTGTGAAGGTTCATCCATATCTCAAAATCGGTAGTGTATTTTTGTCGGTGGTGTGGCGAAATCGGTCAACTAAGCTTCCTCCAAGTTTTAAGAAATTTTGACTTGATTTACAAAAGTTATAGTGGATTTATGTTTTTTTAATAATTCGGCTACCTAGGGTGAAATTTGTGGAATTTTTCAAAGTTATTTACATTTCGTAAAGAAGATTAAAAATTAGTTTGAGTTTGTTCTTTGAGTTTTATAAAATTTCAAACTTGATCCTTAAATATTACCATTTTGGGGCATCATTGGGCCTTGACAAGAGGTAAAAAAATCCTATCACTCTGGGTAAAACATCGATAAAGATGAGATAATAGTTGAGGAGTTAGAG
Organism: Taxus wallichiana var. yunnanensis; assembly: GCA_018340775.1. Taxonomy (NCBI): domain Eukaryota; kingdom Viridiplantae; phylum Streptophyta; class Pinopsida; order Cupressales; family Taxaceae; genus Taxus; species Taxus wallichiana. Next base: position 106,305,329 of record CM031240.1, read on the forward strand.
TCGAAGGGGTATCTATAGAGTCCTCGGGGTTAGGTTTACTTCAGTGACCATAAGGTCACCTATCTTGAGTTAGAGTCACGAAACCTCGTGGGTAGAGTGGCTAAGAAAGAAGATGTAGAAAAGATTGGAAAATGATTGGAGGATTTCATTCACCAAATTAGCTACAATATCATGGGTCATAATATCCTTCCTAATTAGCCACAACTCAATCATACTCATATTAACTAGGGTGGATCTTTAGGTCAAAGTAATAGACAAACTAGCCAAGGTGGATTTGTAAACATGACCAATCCAAATACAAACACTCTGCAAGCCCGTAACATGATTCCAAAAGTGGAAATGTGTAAGTTTGATGGAAAGGATCCACTTAATTGGATTAACCAGATGGAGAATTTCTTTGATATTCATCAAATTCCATCGGGACAAAAGGTTACCATGGCATCATTATATCTTGAACCTGACCAATTCATTTGGTATCAATGGTTATGTACTCAAAGGAAAAAGAGTGGCCTCAATGTTACATGGACACTATTCATCGAAGAGTTCGATTGCACTATAGTTCTAGTGTCTCAAATAATTATTTGATCAATTAACAAAGCTCGCAAACAACAGAGGGAACCAAAGATTACATCCATCAATTCCAAAACCTTTCCTTACGGGTGGAAAATATTCCTAAAGATAATTTGAATGACTTATTTCTTGGGGGTCTTAAAGAACAAATTGAGACTAAGGTGTGTATGTTTAATCCTCATAAGGTTTCAGACTCTATGATCATGGCATGTAGGGCAGAGGAAAAATTTCTTTCCAGTAGGAAACAAACTGTTAGTAATATCAGAGATCGTAGCACCCTTCCACCATCATTCCCTCGGCTAGTAAGACTGACACCTCAACAAATTGAAGAAAAGAGAGCCAAAGGGTTATGTTTTAATTGTGACAACAAATTTGGACCAGGACATAAGTGTGCTGAAAAGAAGTTGTTCTACATTGAGGGACCTACTGAAGAAGAAGAAAATGAAGAAGATGAAGAGGTAGAGCCAGAGGAGGAATTAGGAGATCCCCAACCAACAATATCATGCCATGCAATTTTCGGTATTAGCACTCCCCAAACTCTCAAAGTAGTTGGATTCTTAAAAAATGGAGGGTAACTATGTAGATTGATTCGGGAAGTACTCACAATTTCATCAATCATAAGTTGGCGGACACTTGAAGCGCTTTGTTTATCCGGCTCCATAATGTCAAGTGATGATCAGCGATGGGAAAACATATTAGTTGCTCAGAAAATGCCATAGCATTAATCTCGCCATGGGAGATTACTTTCTAACTAGTAATATGTATGCCATTGCCATGGGAGGAGCAGACATTGTGTTAGGAGTTCAGTGGCTTACCACCTTGGGAACCATTGAAATGAATTTCCAGGAGTTGTTCATGCAACTTTAGTCAGAAGGGAGGAATTTTAAACTAAAAGGAATGAGAGCAAAATCCCCACAGATGGTAAGTTCTCATCAGATGTAAAATTTCTTAGAAAGGGTGTAGAAGGGTTTGTGGCACAACTATTTTCATTGGAAGCACATCATTCCAATACATTTATACCCGTAGATATGCAAGTAGTTATAGATGAGCACTCAATGGTGTTTGGAGAAATGCCCAAGGGCCTGCCTCCAAAAAGAGACCATGACCATGCCATCCAGCTAGTACTAGGGAGTCAACCACCCAACATCAGACCTTATAGGTACCCCTATATGCAAAAGAGTGAGATTGAGAAGATAGTTCAAGAGATGTTAGAAGTAGGACTTATTCGTCATAGTCAAAGTGCTTAATTTTCTCATGTAGTGATGGTATGGAAAAAATATGACAATTGGCGCATGTGTCCATATTATAGGGAACTCAATAAATACATAGTTAAAGATAAGTTTCCTATTCTGTAATTGATGATTTGCTAGATGAGTTACATGGTGTTGTTTACTTTACAAAACTTGATCTTCATTTTGGATATCATCGATTAGAATCGGGGACGAAGATATTCATAAAACAGCCTTCGAGGACATATGAAGGACACTATGAGTTCTTGGCAATGCCTTTTGGACTAACAAATGCACCTCTACATTTCAAAGCTTGATGAATTCCATCTTTAAGCCATTTCTTCAAAAGTTTTTTTAGTGTTATTTGATGATATATTAATCTATAAAAAACATGGGAGGAACACCCGCATCATGTAAATAAGGTGTTGGAAACTCTCAACAAAGCATCAAATTTATGCAAAGCCTTCTAAGTGTTCTTTTGGTGTAAAGGAGGTTGAAAACCGCATGAAGCAAAGAAATTGAGCAGGCAGACCAACATCACAGTGAAAGACATTTTGAAGTCGGTGATTGGGTTTTTGTGCGTTTACAACCATATAAGCAAATGTCCTTAAAACAACTGAAAAAGGATAAAAAGCTTTCACCTAAATATTATGGTCCTTATCAAGTGTTATAGAAGATTGGAAATGTAGCATACAAACTGGAACTTCCTCCGGCTACTCAAATTCATCCAGTCTTCCATGTATCTTGCCTAAAGAAGGTAATTGGATGATAATATCAACCCAGATTGTGTTACTTGAGCTTGATGAAGAGGGAAGAATCATCCTAGAACCAGAATGCATCCTTCAGACACGCACTAAGTGATTGAGGACAAGGGTCATCACTGAGTATTTGATCAAGTGGAAAAATCTAGACAATGAAGATGCAACTTGGGAGGATGCAAATTTCTGCAGAACATCCAAATCTTCTCAACATTGGGGACAATGTTGCTTTGAAGGGGAGGGCATGCTATGCCCTTAATCATATATCTTATATTGGATGTATATAGCTAACTTGTGGCTATCATAACTTCTTATCATTATGTATCTCTTTCATATATGTTATATTTTCATTAGTGGGTCGGCCTTGGTGTTGGCCATAGCATAGGAATAGTATATATAGGAGTTAGTAGGTAGTAGTTCATCATCATATTCAACATTTGAGTCTTATTATCTGGTTTGGAGGTTTCCCCCTCGAAGTGGCTAAGATATTCTTATTGCACATTGAGATCATTTATCTGAAATATTGTGTTCATTGGTGTTATATTACTGATGATAATAAGATTTATACAAGTAATTACATTACAATCACTTTTCTATATAGGAGATCAAGGCTCAGTTTAGTACCTTTGTCAAGGAAGATTCAATGTCTAAAGAGAAGATGAAGGAGGTTTGCTCCCTTCAATCAGCTATCACCGAGGAAAATAAGGAGTTTCTTGAAAACACAGAGTTTGAGAAGGATATGGAGAATTTCCTTGATACATGGACTCATGCCACTTCTAACACCACCATCCCGAAGTGCATGGAGATAGCTGAAGCATTGAAAATATTTAGACATCGGATTCTTAATACAGTTGGCACTCCTAATCCTCCTTTGGATGTTTCTACCTCGAATCCTAAGACACTTCCTCTAATTTGAAGTTGTTAGTCATGATGTAATATTTGGTTAAGGACCATTCTATTAATGTATTTCTTAAGTAGTCTTTAATCTTTTAGATTAAAATAAGTTGGAACCAAATGTAACTGTTTTTGTAAACTATTTAATGGGCTCTCCACACCATTATTTACACGGTGGGACTCTGATAATTTTTTTGAAATGTAAAGAGAATTAAAATTAATCAATACAGAAGAATTTCCCTTGTCTCTAATTTTCATCTACTGTCCTTTTCTTTCTTGTCTAAAATTTTTGAATCATCAACCTTTCATGTTAAGAAACTTTGTGTTCTTATGATATGATTTCTAGAACTTTGTGCTTGTGGAATAATATCTGATGTTGTAAATGTGAATGATTCTATTCTATATCCCTCTTGCTAAGTATGTGTAAGGTTATATTCGCTATCTATATTACCTGAAAGTATTGTTATATTCTTCCCTTTCAGTTTCTTTGTTCTTCCATTCTTATGTATTGATAATCCATATTGGTATAAAACATTTCAAAATATCAAAAGTCCTCATCAATATGAAAGTTGTATATTTGTATATAAGCTTTTGCTTTCGCTTTCAATAAGGGAACCTCTCCCATAAAGAGGAGGGACTCACTGTCCCCTGACTATTGATCACTATAAAGTGCTAATTCAAAAACCAATAGTACCCCAAGCCCAAATATTTTATTACAACATTTTTCAGTTAATCTAAAATGAAAGTGTGGGGGAATTTTTCCTTTAGGTGGAAGGTGCATTTCTTGACTTTCAACATTTTTATATAGATACTTTCACTTCTAAATTCTCATCTTGTATAGTGAGATGGGATTACATGGATTTTTATATGATGAGAAGAGAAGTTATTTCCCCTACTACTCTAACATGGATAGCTAGAAGAGAAATATCCATCATGTAATTCATGAGATAATTTGGGAAAGAATGCATAAGAATGAGGTTATAAGGATTCCCATACTCTTATATCCTATGTCGATTGGATACAATGAGGAGATGAAGGTTTAGTTCGCTTCACTCTATGGGAGCATAAAATTAGAAAACATAAAGGGTACAGAATTGAGAAAAAACTATTTTTCCATTATATCTTTCTAAGTATGATTTGATGAGACTCCATGATGAATAAAGAGAAAATGAATAGCTTATAGAGGGACTTGTAAGAGTTTAGTTATGGGAGAGATGATGAGTCCCCAAAGTAGCCTATTTTGTACTCCTTTTTACCTATATTATGTTCCCAATCTTTTTATCATCTGAGGAACATCAAAGTATATCATCTAAGTGCTAGAGTTCATATTAGGAGTGCTAAAGTTTCTCATTTGAGTATATGAGTTTATCATTTGAGAGACAAATTCTATTCACCGAGTGTTGGATTTCATCTAAGTAACGTCAAAGTCTATCATTCGAGTGTTATAGTTCATATGAGGAGCTCAGGAGTCTCTTAACATGTCTATTTTTGGATGATGTATCATGTAATCTACAAAATTATATTAAAACCTTGTATAATCTATATTATAACTAATGTATATTGTATTGATATTGTCACTGAGGCATAATCTAGTAAAAAACAAGATTTAATATCCTGAGTAAAGTTTATATATTCCTTGTCATTTGAAATATTATCTTTTAAAGCTTTATCTAACTCATTGAGACCTAATATTTGCATATTGACTCTTGTGAAGCACTAAGAAGGGTTCAAACCCTTGGTACCCTTTTGGAGACAAATTACAATCACCAACATTTGAGAAATTCAAAAAAGAGGAAAATGCATAATGTTAAGCCTTAAATACTAGGAGGAATGATCAACACAGACTTGTAGGAAGAGTGGAAAAACGTACATCTCTTTCCCCATTATCACCTTCTAACCCGTATAGTCGCTCCAATAGCTTCTTCATCTCTTTTCCATATGTACTTAGATCTTCACCTCCCTCTCCATTACCTTTATCTTCATCCTGTAATATCCAAATATAAATATCACTACTCAATCATAATATCATTACACTAATCAATTCCATTTCACTCATACATTGGTAAGAAACAAAAATGGTCTAAAAAATAGAGAATGAATATTTCTATAGTATGCAATATTTTAAGACTCAATCTCAGTCTTGTTGGTTTGTGTCACAATAAATTCACCAAAATAAAACTAAACTTTTAGAATCGAGAAAAACATTAGTGTCTAAGTCTACTCCTTTTACTCTCAATTTCTTTGTCACTTTTGTTAAATTACTCCCTTAGTTGTTAATGTAGTTGTGGGAGCTACCCCATATTCAACAAAGAACATACACTCAAAATAATTAATTCAACATAAATTCATAATGTAAACATTACAAATATATAGGAGATCTATTTTAACTCCTATAACCACTCCAAAAACTACTAACACTAATCTAGGAAGGTTGGTCTAACAACCTAATTTGTCTCACCTAAAACTCTACGTGAGTTGTTCCTAATATTAAATTGTTTACCATATGATAACACTAACACAATTATTCCTAACATTCCCCCATTAGTGCTAACATGGGGAGAGGAACATCACCCATCCTTGGAGTTGTTTCATAGGTGCTCCCCCTCAAGATATATAACGATTGGATGTCGGTTACAACCAAAAATACATCCAAATACAATTTCATCCTCATTATGATTTTTCAAAACTAAATTATATTTCTTCCCCCTTTTGAAAAAGTACCAATACAAAATTTTCCTTTATAAAAAAGTAAAGGTGCTCGAGATGGTTCAAACCTTCTACCACTCGCTCCTCATATGCCTTTGTGAAAAGGATAGTTTACCACCAATAATAGATGCTTCTAGATTCACTTGAACCATCCAACGTGGGAAGCTTCCAATACAAAAGATGAAGAAATTTATTTGGAGGATTTTGATGCCTAGCACGAGATTTAAGTGAGTTTGTTGTCCACCGTTGGGAAGAGAGAAAAATTGGGATCTCCACCATCTATTGAAGGTTAGACTGAGCAGTGAACGTGTCGTGGGATCAATAGTCAAGCAATTATGCTCGTGAGGGTTGATTCATATCGAGACGTGACCAAAATTGGAGTAGGGTCTCTAGAGTTCACCCAAAATCAAGATTTGTGGAGAAATATCTTGTGGGCTATGTATAAAAATGATGAGATCAGAGCCATGATCCAATGCACATATGAGATTAGTTGTAGAGGAAAATATGCCACATGGCAGTGAGACTTGAAGGCCGAGAAAGGATATTGTCAAAATGTGTAACTCACTTCAATGTAGCTCACGGGGAGGGCCTTTTTGTTTTAAATGTGTTTTCACCAATGCATCCAATGCATGCGAGTTGGAGCTAGATCTATAACAAAACGTGTTGACCCGATCCTTTGTCACCAGTGAGTCGAATCCATAAAACAAAAGAAGATACAAACGTTTGCATAGGTATCTTATAGAGTTGGTCCAAATTTGTTCACAGTGTTGAAGCTCGGGGATCACAAGACAATGGAATAACTTGCTAATTCAATTAGTAGGTAGGATCAAAGGTCGCAATCCCAAACATAAAGCACCTTGTTGAGTTTCTGAAGTTGTGTCAGATCAGAGGGAAAGATCTGATGTAATGTATAAGCTTTAGATTAAAGTTGGTACTTGTTGGATTACTCCATTTTATTTCAACATTCCACGACCATTCCCCTGCCCTGTCTATTAGGATTCCACACTTCCTCTGCACATCTATAAATTAACATGTATGATATGTATTATTCAGTGATTCAAGCTTAATCATTTTATATCAGTGGTATCAGAGCGGCGGTTTAAAGCGGCCTGTGCGCAGGATTTTAGAGGAGTGTTGTTTATTGTGTGTTTGTGAGTGGATAAGCAACCTACCTAGAAAACAAGACATCCTAACATCCACGCCTACTGACCTACTCACTTTCCTATGCCCTACGTGGAGGACTGTTTGAAAGAAACGTGGTAATAAGAGTTGGTGCAGGTGCAGGTATGGGAGATTTGGAGGTTGTTTGAATTTTACTTCATTTTAGGGATCGCAGAAAACATCCAATGTGGAGGACTTGTGCAAAGTAACCTGCCAGCTGTAAAGATCCCTGCGACCCCAGACCTGCGACATGGGTGGCAGTTTTAAAGACTCGTTGAAAAGATAAGTTTCCATCATTTCCATCCATGTGAGATGCGAGGAATTGAAACTGTGACCTCGCTGTAAAATGAAAATTTGTGTCCCACTCTGAAATGATGGAATTACCCAACACCTGCGTGAAGCTTAAAAACAATTGCTCGGTACGTTGAGTGTAGAGGATTGTTAATTTATCTCTGATTTACAGTGACTTGTTTTTTCTTTTTCTTTGGCGAAGAATTGCAACAAATGTGGAGGAAATATTTTTAAAATGAGTTGAAGACCTGTTTCAATAGGAGAAAACACAAGCTTACAACCCAAACTTCATCAATTCTACTACAAGAACACGAGCAACCAGTCAATAAGGTAAAGCCTATGATCCCGTGTAACAATCTGAGCGCATGAAAATCGTGTGCCCGGAGAAGCTAGTAGGAATGCAAGCAACCATAGGGACGTGAAATCTTTGAGAGACTCAAGTCCATCCCAAGAGAGTATCAGTTTCTACTTTGAGTTGTTAAAAGTATCCAAAACTTGCAGATTTGAGGACAAAGTGTGCATAAAAGATTGCATGAGTGAGTCTTGTTCGACATATGGTACCAGATGGAGAAGATTTGTGCCAAGCTTGAAGAAGGCTACAATGTAGATGAGGAACTTGATATAGAACGCCCACAAGAGTGTCGGCTCCACATTGCACGAGCATACCAAGCCCAAATCTTCATGTGCAACTCATGAAACAAGAGCACATATGGTCGTGGTGATTCAAAAAAATCTAGAAGACATCTTCACCACAAGAAGCGAGAAAGGATGCATCGCGACTCAAAAAGATGATGACTCGGAAAATGTACCGAGAATCGAAGACGAAGATGATGATGTTTCAGGGTTACTTTTGTAAAAAAATGAAATAAGGGGTGGGGGAATGTTGGATTTTTCCATTATCTTTCCACACTCCATGACTATTCACATGCCCTGTCTATTGGGCTTCCACACTTCCTCTACACATGTATAAATTAACAAGTATGATATATATTATTCCATAATTCAAGCTTAATCATTTTATATTTGTACTTTAGATAAGAAAATGCCAATTTGGGTTTGTTGGTTGATTTAGATCTGAGTTGATTTAGAGGAGAGTGAAAACTGAAAACCGAATACGAATACCTCGAAACCGTTGTAGGAAATGGTTAAACTAACAGGAGCACATACAAACAATGAAAACAATGAATAGAATGGATGAGTTCTTCCTAATTTTATTGTTTACCATGAGTTGTTCCTAATATTATTGCTTACCATATGGTAGCACTAACACAATTATTCCTAACAATAGTTTTTGGATGAATTGTCTTGAAATAAAACTTGGGTGACTACAAAATCACTTCTTTTATAGGCTCATACAAAGAAGTTAAATTGGTAAGAAAAAAAAGGTCTAAAACAAAATCCAATAAATATTTCTACATTATGCAAGGGTTCTAAGACTAAATTTCAGTCTTATTGGGTTATGTTACAATCAATTTACAAAAATAAAACTAAACCTATAGAATGAGAAAATGATTGTTGTTTAATTCTACTCCTTTCACTCTCAATTGTCTCAAAACGCATCTCAAATGACTATAAAATCACTTCCTTTAATAGGATCATAAATTTCACCATCCTCCATAAAATAAAAACACGAGAGGTACAATAATTGAGGAAATTAATATAATCAAATTCACATATACAAAGAGAATGCATAACACTTATAGTAAAAATTGCGGTATATATTCTTTACTGAGAATATCAAAATAAATTAATATATATCTAAAATTGCTTCCAATAGAAATTTATCTTGAAACCACTAGACGCAAATCAATTTTGCTAAGAAACATAACATTGTTAGTTTATTACATATAAAGAAGTTAAACAAGAGCAATGTTTTCAGTCCCGACTCAATTTCATGATATTTTTAGAATTATTGTACAAAATACTTGCACAATAATTCAATCAGTCATTTCAAAAAGGAACATATTTTTAGATAAATTGGTGCAATCATCTAGCTTGTCCTCATAAGGAAGAGGAACATCTATCAACACTTTTAGTACACAAACATTGACATCGTTTGGACCAAGCCTCTCTCCATGACATGTCTCAAGTGAATGTATCCTTCCATGTCCTGTAACTTTTGATGTGATTGAATATATCATTTCCACTTTATCACCCACTAGAAATTGATTTTTCTTCAAACACTAGCACAAAAAGTAATATTAGTATATTTGAAGTAAATAATAAGTGAAAAATAAAAACTCATATACACGAGATTAAGTCCAATATACTTACCATGCCATCTTTTTCTACAAAATTATTTTTCTCACCATTAGCATGGTTGATATAGGTCTCATCACGAGCATTACCTTTTCTTCCACCTATATCTTCAGATCTTTTCATTATTTCCTTATATCACAAATGAGATAAAATGAGTCAAATGAGAAGATTCGTATATAATCTAGTTCATATATATATATAAATATATGTGTAATGGTGACATCTATTCAATTTTACCTCTAACGGATTAGGCTTTGTATCTTTGATTACATGTACTAATAATTGGTGCAACGAAGGAGGAAATTGCATTCAATTTTCATTCTTCTTAGATGAGAATACCTCATTTTTTCATAAAACATTTCCATCACCCTCATCTAATCAAAACTATAGATATTGCAACATGTGACTATTTCTTGGCTTGTAGCATATGAATATGTTGAAGGTGGATATTGTGACCTCCCTTTCATCATCTCATTATGCATAACATTTGCTTTTTTCAAGCATAACACATAATTTGTAGGTGATCTGTTATGTTGTTTATTCTAAAAACAAATGATGCATGAGCATATAAGAGTATCAAGGGTCTTCAATGATCCAAAATAAGACCATACAAAAATGTTTCCAAAGTGTACTTCTCATTTTTCTTTCCAATACATAGTCATGACATAACTCTCTATTTTGGGGATTTTACTAGGAAAGAAGAGTAAAATCCTAACTCCATGATATATGGCAATGCCCAAGAGGTGTATTATATGTTTTGGATGCTTTGATAAGGGTTTTAGAACATTTTATTCAAAAGTAATCAACAAATCAATAGAAAAAGGGATGTTTAAGACTCCAACATAACAACATTAGTGCATGGATTTTTATTGATGAAACTATTGGAGGAAGAACTTTTTCCTATCTTGAATCATTTGAGTCTTCATAGCATCTTATTTTTTCAATAGACGTGTCTCATAAATTGTAAGTTCTCTATTATGTTTCTCCTCCTAGAAAAAGGTCAAAGATTTCCAAAAATCATGTCATTTTAGCACCAATTAAACTTAAACCACGATCATTTATATTAGGTAGAAGAATGTAAAAAATAAGTATAGAATTAAAAAAAATTAAAAAAATTTCTCTTCTTACTCTCAACCCTTCTCTTCCAAAATCACATTGAGATGTCATTGAATTAATTGATTTTTATCCCCCGCTACTCCTTTCCAAAAAATCCGTAGAATACATACCCTCTTTTAATGCATTCCAAATCTTTGGATCCAAGGACGAATTTTATCCCTTTCCTTCAAGAATCATGTTTCTACACTTACACCTATAATTATTTGTGATTTTTCATATTCATATCTAGAGAATATTCATGATACCACCCAATCTATACTATCAAACATGTTTTCCATTTTTAATAACAAGCTCTACATGTATTTTGTTTTGTTGTGATAATGTTTCAATTGTAACATCCAAATGTGACCTCAATTTCACCCCTAATATTGTGGTTGATCTTGTAGCATGTCTTCTTGCATGAACCCCATCTCTCACCTCAATCACATAGGGAACCTTCCCTTCCTTTTCTCTTTAATTACATTATTTCAATGTGGCCCTATACAACTCTTGATAAAAAAATTTTTATAGATATAAACAATGACTTGATGTTGAATCATGAGCATGTAGCTCATTTGACTCAGTTGCATTGAAATTTTCAGGTGTTGTGGCTATAAACCTCTCTGAAGAATCCATAGAAGGAACCTAATTAACCATTGAAGGTGTTGTGGATAAGTTATTTGTATTACATTTCATCTTTTTTTTTGTTATAGGTGAAGATGGTACTTGATTATTTGCACTAGGCTTCATGAGACCATTATGATTATTTTCCCCTCCTTCATACAATTTCTTCAACTATTCATATAATACTCACAAATTGGGGTCAAAAACTTGATTTAGAAGTTTGGGGTCAACAAATTGATTTAGAAGGGGTCCATGTTCATCATTTAAATTAACATGTTCATTGGTGTCATATCATTCTTGAATTGTTTCTTTTGAACACATTGTTTTTCGAGAAGATGCAATTTCTTTAAGCTCTTTTTGATGTTTACCCTTTTTGTAGACAATGTTTTTGTCTTACAAATTAGAATATATAAAAATAGGAGGTATACAATAATATTTGAATTAATTATATACAAATGTAAATGACATTCAAAATATTGGAGACATACAATGATGACTTGAAATTGTTAATTGGTATACTAAGCAACATTAAATATTCATTATTTTTCTTAATATTCTCACTACAAAGATGTTCATAATTAGTCATTCGTTCTTGTGCATTATCAAAATCATGTTTCAATCCCTCATTGATTTGAACATCACCCTACACACAAACATAAAATTAGAAGCATAGTCATTCATTTCATGCATCAATGGAATGTAACAAGGATAAGATAATTAAGTAAAAAGATAATTGAGGTTATTTATATTTATAATATATTTAGGAATTAAGATCTAATATTCATGATATGACTTTAAAAAACATCTAGATGAATATTATAACAATGGCACCAAAAAGAGAAACTAAGAAACATCAAGATGAGCATAATTGATTGTTATTGCACCACATAATGAATTTCCTTGGGCCAAAATAATTCCCTTATTTTCAAGATAATATTCATATACATTGATAGTTGTTCAAGTATGCATGAATTGATGAGCTAAAATAATTAAAAAAACATTTCAATTTAGAGAGGAAGGTCATCATCATCTTCTATGTCATTTGAATGGAACTCTTCATCACTCATGATATATTCCTCTATTTTAGTATCACCCTCGTCATCATTTATTTCATTACCCTCCAAAACATCAATTTCAAGCTCTTCATTAGGCTCTGAAGTCAATTCTTCAAATTATCTAATTGCTTCTTCATCGTGCATCAACTTCCAATGTCTGTTGTAATGTATTGGTATATTATCAATTATGCATTGCGTGAAAATCCATTAAATAGAATTTTGATGGAGACTTTATTTTAATGACATTAGACCATCCATGATTCATGACATAATTGATAAAAAATTCTTGTTTTACTTGATAAGGGAACACATATGGTTCATGTATCTGTGACAAAAACTAGATATTATTAGCAAGTATAAATCCATGCTCATTATGATGTGTTGTAGATGGTTTTACCCATTTACATTTGAATAGTATAGGGTTATTTTCCCCATAATCAACTAAAATGATATAATTTATGGTACTAATATAAATTTTATTATAAGAACCATGTTGAAATTCAACACTCACAACACAATCAAAATTTTCGGTCCCTTGGTCTTTGTTTTCCACTCTAAAATTATTTCTATATGCACACATTCCACTAAATTTGGAATCCATAATTAACATAGGATTTGAAAGTTCATATTATCCCATAGGTATATCTTTACCTTGTTTTTGTGTTTGATTCATTGCACCAATAATCCATTTATCAAAGGATGGAAATTAAGATTCTTGAATCGGTACATCTTGTTTACACTTTCGAGAAATAAGCATTCCCATCTATATCTTGACTATATTGACTACAAACATAATAATTGTAAAATATTTCTAATATTTTAATAGAAAAGAGTCAAAATAATTGAATTAAAAATTAAATATTAAAAGCTTCACTAATATATAATTTATTCACTGTATCACTTCTCTGTTGTAGACATGTTTTAAAGAACATAAGAATGTATCACATTTCTTTCATTATGTGATAGTTCAAAATGGGTTTTCTTTCCCTCTAGAAACTCACCTAAAAATATTTCCTCTTCTTCATCATCTCGTACACATAGAATTACACTTGTAATTTATTTCATATACTTTTGCAAAATCCGATGGCCTCTTGCATTATATATCCCTCAAACATGCAACCTTTAGGTCATTCCTTATTATGAAAAATTGTTTTCAAAACCTTCATGTCATCTTGTTCTTAATGGACCTAAATATTCAAGCTCCTTATCTATATGTATTATAAGATGCATAGAAATATTAAATATTACTAGTGGAAACTCACATCCAATAAACAAAGGACTTCAAGAACCTCTTTCCTCAAATAATCAAAATTTTAAGGATCTAACACATGTAAACTCATACTTTTTAATAGCAAGCATAGCCTTATGATTGTTATTTTGGTCCCTTTCTATAAACTTGATATGACTATAATAGGTGAAATATCCTCAATAGAAACATGATAGTCAATACATTTTGAACCTTTAATATCATCTTCACGTCTTAATGAATTGCTTGCATATCTATTGGGAAATCATGTTTGAGACAACAATATTATGAATTTTCAATTTTGTGCCTTTATCAACACATAAGGGGCAAGTGGATTTTTGAATTTTCCATTATTAGGACTTTTATCCCAAATATTTTGATGAATCTTTATTTTTTTCAAATATTTTCATGCTAAAATTATATCATGCCCACAAAAATATTTTTAAAATAACCTAAGATTTTTTTTTTATCACAATGCATGAAGTCAAAAATGTGTCTAATTGGTGAGTCTCGCAAAGTATGGAAACTCTTAGAATATGCATAATCATTTTACAAAAGTATCATTCAATGGATCATATATACCATCACAAATATCACCACTTTCCATAAATTTATTTCTTATTGTAGAATTCTCCGTTATGTATTCACTTGTTATTGTCGATGGGGATTTTGAAACTCTATGTTCTATCAAAATGTGATTATTATTCTTATGATATGGATGATCTATTTAAGGCAAGCATGGTGTCAACAATAAATGCACTTATTCAAATCTCTTGAGTTTCACACAAATGGATTGATAATGTAAGAAGGACATACAATATAGTCATGAATAGTGAGCCCAAATAAGGTTCCATATGCAGGAAGGTCATGTATTGCAAAAGTAATGTTACCCTTTCTTGTGAATCTCAAACAAGAACCATCTAATGTAGCCAACTTTAACACAAACTCAATACACTGCGAATATATTGAACTCAAAGAAAATAAATATTCTTCTTCATTATTGAATCATGAATTACAATGCTTCATAAATAGGAAAACAACTCTCAACTTGATTTGCCAAGCAAACTCTAACTAACTTTGACTAAATCTACTCTAGGTGGCGAATTTACTATTTTTAGTAGTTTACTAGAACTTGTTATTCTTAGTAAGTTTGCATGCTTATTCGTATGGGCACAAAAATGCCACACATCTTCTACATGCCTAAATTAGAGGAATTTCCAACTTTCTAACCTACTATGCATTCAAGAGACTAAAATTAACTAATGCCCTAAAATAGGAAAAACTAAATTACAACTTAGATCCTAATTTTTGCCTTCAGATGGTGGATTTCGGGCCCAAAAATGTGCCAAACATGCTCTAATTGGTAGGGTGGGTTGACTGGTGTGTTCGTCTCATCAAAATAGGTGGTTTAAAAAAATGACTCAAACGGACACCTGGAGCACAAGTTATGACCTTTTCAAGTTCCTGCTAAAAATAGTGCATCATCATCCCTTAAAGATTGAAATGCATTAAATCCATCCTAAAATTATTTTATCTCATCATATAATTGCTCCAAATAAACATCTATTATATCGGAAGTTACACTTTTCTTACTTGGTATAATCAATGAAAGTATTAAGAAATATGACTTGGTTTCTAACCAAGGAGGAAAATTGTAATTTATCAAAGATCGTAAGTAGACCAAGTAGTGCTCATATTTGAAAATTACAACATCTAAAGCCAACTCAATCCTTATATTTTGTTGTTCTTGTGAAAAAATAGACCATCTGTTATCAAATTCCATCCACATTTGAGAATCGTAAGGATGACGTTGTTTTCCATCATGGATCTTATTTTGGGCATACCATTGCATATGTTCAGCAATTTTTGGACACTTATACATTTAAAGTAACCTTTTCTAAAGGGTAAAGTGAAAAATAACCGTTCTTGGAGAGTTCGATTTCAAATATGTTCTATATTGTGCTTCTCCACATATTGGATAATGGATATCATTTGCAATTGTTTTGTGAAATAGCACACAAACCTTCATGATGCATCAATTTGTTCATAACCTAATCCTAGCTTGGAAATAAAATATTTACATTTATAGCGTGTGTTTGGAAATGAAGATCAATTTGTTAATAAATCATTTATAAATGCTAGCAAGTTATACACGCTATCATTTTTTCATCCATGAACCACTTGTAAATTTAGAATGTTTAGGATTGTTGATAAAAGAATTTCCTTATAAGATGGATACATAGGTTTGAAGCTTGATCCATTAAAATTTCCCATAATATTGTATCCTTATCCTTGAAATTTATGTCACCCTCAAAATGAGTTGCACTTTTTCGTTAGGTAATTGCAAAACATCATTCACCAAGTATAGTCATTTCCATCCCTTCATCTATGTGCTTTCCTTCATCATGACCTCTCATATGATACAAATCAAATTCATCAAGATAATCATATTGAGGCCAAGGGATAACTCTAGAGTTCCCATAATTGATTATATTCCCACAGATGATTTCCCTTTTTCTAACTATTCCACCTTTGCAATGGTTATACGGACATGGATATTGAGTAACATTTTTCCTAGAATTCTTGACCTCATCAAACTCATGATATTTTTCATCTATCAATATTTGAGATTGAATCATATTTTAAGCTATGTAATAAATGATAGATAAATATTTAAATATGAACTTATTATATCTAACTTAAATCCACTTCAGCCAAATATAGGTTAGATAACTGAAATTTTGGAAGGTGAGGTTGTAGACCTTAATCCAAGCTTATATGTATTCTTATCTAATCTTGTATGCTAGAATATTGGGACATTGATTATATGTATAAAAGCTATATTACACAACCGGTGAAACTTAATATAGATTCGGATAACAAACAATCATAATATAAATTAAATTTCAGAACTAAACAATTACTACAAGTAGACATGTAACATATTCTAAGATGGAAACAATTTTTAGTGTTTGGGCTTTATTTCCTCTATTAGTAAGACACCAATTAAAGGTAGTTTTTATTACTATAAATTGCACTCATGGGAACTCATCAAGTTGTCTCCCCAAAAATGCTAGAGTTCTCTAGAGAAGCATCAAAGTGTCTTAGAAAAGTACTAGATTCCACTAGAGAAGCACCAAAGTCTTTTAGAAAAGTGTTAGATTCCACTAGAGAATCATCATAGACTCTTAGAAAAGCATTGGAATCCACTAGAGAAGTGAAAAAGTCCAGTAGAAAAGCAAAAAAATATCTTATAAAGGTGTCGAGTCCATTAGAGAAGTGCCAAAGTCTCTTACAAAAGCCCAAAGTCTTTTTAAAAAGCACCAAAGTCTCATTATGTGAATATTGTTCATATCTTGGATAATATTTGGAATCTTGTGGAGTAATTCAAGCTATATTTTCTACCTTTGAAGAGTAGGGGAGGTTTTGTTAAGATTCCTTGGAAAAAATATGAGGCATGAGATAAAATTATCACAAGTGGAAGTGAGAAGATTTCCATTCTCTACAAGTCTTCGAGCTAAGTATACATGTTTCTGTTGAGAATAGTGGAGTGAAAGAATTTATTATAAGATTCTCTTTGCTTATTCCATTGTTATTTTGATTTTTACTACTAATAACATTTTTTTTTCGGTTCAAAGCAAACTCTTGATTTGATCTTCACTCTTCTTTGTTCATTTTTTTATTGAGCCCTTGTTTACTTATTAACTTTTGGGAGACTACTAATTGAGAATTAATAGTATTCTCGGTCTCACAAATATTATCCAATTTTGTTTTATTTAGTTCTTGATTTTAGTTTTTAAAAAAATTGTATGTTAGATATCCAAGAATGAATAGAGTTGTGGTCCACCATGTATCAATTTTTTTGATGAAATCAAGATTGTTAAGCCACAGTTTTCAAACTAAAGTTGAATTTTTATTTTGACATCATAAGAATATTGCTAGAAGAAGAATATTGTTGCTAAGAGTTACTAAACTTGATGAAATAAATAAAGGCATTGGGAAAAAATTCATTCGTTCTCTATTGATTCTATTATTTTCTACATGTTTCCCCTTTTTCCTTCAAGTAGACTAGTACATGTGGCAAATATGACATCTCATGGTCGGATCATATTCATGTACACTTGGATGAGTTTTGGAGTTGAATTTGTCTAGCTTGACCTCTAAATTTCCTTTTAAACATAATGCCTCTCTTCTAAAACCCAAATATTATGTCCATGCAATCACCAAGATACAAAAATTGGTTCCTAACTCTTTTGTTGTTTGATCTCATGGTGGGATATTTGCATACCTTGAAATTTTTGAAAGGATGGGGTAGAATGGTAACTAGGGCCAAAAGTAGTAAATGGGGAATTATGGAGGATGATAAGTCAATTTTAAATAAATGTTGAGTTCAACCTCGTTCATTTTGGAAAACAAAAAGATTTAGTGAACTAGAGAGCCATATCAATGGAAGAATAATTAATGAGACATGTTTAAATTTACTTATATGTCACTTGAACTGAGTTATTGTAGATATAATGATGTCTCACTCCATGATTCTACCCATGTAATGTATGATTTAATCTAGTTACTTAATAATCATTCATTGGTTGTAATTTTTATATGTTGGGTATAAGAACAATTCTCATTTTTTTCCATTCTTTATGTGAAAGATGTCATTGAAGGCTTCATTTATATTTTCATATAGGAAATGTAAAATTTGATTTAAATCAGTTAATTATGGCATGAGTTGTAGGTATATACTAAGTTCAAGGTAAATTTATTCTAGTTTTATATAGTAAACCTTTTTATCCATACATCTACTCTAATCTAATCCATCTATCTATTTTTTCACTTGTAATTTTCAATCTAATCCAATGTGTTATAATTATGAATCCATTTATATCTCACTCATATACTTTCCAAATATTAATTGGGGAAGTGGGGCTTTCATCTGCTTCTCAAGAGGTAAGTCAAATTGTCATTATGTAGATATTTTACGGTTTGAACCTAGGTGGAGAGTTTTAAATACTCATAATACAATTTGGACTACCAACTCACTCACGATGCTTCTACTTATTGTGGAACTTTTATTATTAAATCATATATAATCAAATTTCACCTCTTCAAAGAGAAGAGACGTATAGTCAGTCCCTAATGAATATCAAAGTATAAACATAACAATTTATGACTAGCTATCATTAAATATAAACCTCTCTAGAAATATAACAAAGACATATTATTTTTCCCAAGATCCCTAATAATAAAAAATATATTTAACTTTATGGAGGTAATAAACATTGATTATATTATTACACATATATTAGCTTCCATGTTTAAAAACTTTACACTTTGAAGAATAAGATTGATTAATAACCTTAATTATATAAATGCCAACATGATCAAAACCCATTGGTAGGGTGATTTCCCATCAACAAGAGGGTTTTTATTCGCTCATCCTAACAAGCATGTGTATGTCAAAGTTGACCTCACGAAATATTTGTGAGACCACCTAGATATTCATGTTGGGTCCATGCATATCTCTCAAAGGTAGTTTATTTTACCCTCCCTAACACGTGTTTTCGTTGTCAAGCCCCGAACCACCGCATTCGGGATTATCCGCTTCTAGCTCATTCTAAGCTAATAGTGCCACAACCCACGGATTCCAAGCCCAAGTTTGACCCTCCGATTGATAGTTGGACTACGGTAGGGAATAAGAAGGGATCCGGTGTGAAACCCACTCAAAAGGTTCATTCTACCCCCTCTCCTTCCCATCCTCCATCCAAGGATGATTCGGGCTTGGATCCACTCCACTCGTCAGTTTCCATTCCTCCCAAACCCTCATAGAGATGGGTTTTTCTTTTAACCTCTAAAAATTCCTGGAATTTTTCTTCAATCTCTCTTCCTATGTGACGCTCTTGTAGTTCACCTCGAGATGTGTTCCACAACGTGCGAGGGGATAATGGGTCCAAATTCCGCTCCATTCAAGTCAAGATTTTTGATTCAGACAGATTTACCTTGCCAATAAGTTTTTGTTATCGGCTCGAGAGGATGGTTTTGAGGATGCACAGAGGAGTTTGACATGTGTGAATTTTCATGAATTTCATCTCATGGAATGTTCAGGGTATGACAAAGCCCTCTCAAATATTCTATGTTTGTTTAACTTGACAACGTATTGACAATTTAGATATTATTTGTTTACAAGAAATTAATTTTTTTGGTTTTTTACTTTAGTATACTCTATCTTGCATTGCCCAGTGCATTTCACGCATTTTCACACATAACACATTAATGGTAAAGGCGGTGCTAGCATTTCCATTATGCCAAAATTTTCATCCTTAATCACCTCCTTAGGCTAGGATCCTGCTAATCGGGTTGTGTGGGTGATTATGACTATTAATGATATTACTTTTGGTATTCTCAATGTTTATGCCCCTAATGACGGATCTGAAAGAATAAATTTATGGAAATGGTTAGGTGATAACTTACCTCTTTCTTATTAGTTGGTGTGTGGTAAATTTAATATGATAGAGCATCCAGATGATAAATGTGGTGCCCTACCTATACGTTTGGTGTGTGTCAACGAGCATGCACACCTTGGTATTTCTTTAAAAGTTGTGTGGGACTCTTTGATCCATTGCAAGAGACGATGGCAAGAGTTTAAATCCCAAGCTTGGTATATTTTGACCAATCTTTGAGAAGGATATGATCAATTTTTAAAACTCCTAAAGCTGTGTTCTTATTTCACATCATACTTATTTTTTATTTTGACATGCAAGGCTCCTCCATTATCAAAGTATGATATCATGTGTTTTTGTCATGTCACCACCCGATTACATTTAAGGTTTCTTGTGGGGGGCTCTCAAAGTTCCCTCTAATCAATTATATCTTAATCTCACCTTCTTGAGTCACCTTAGGTTGGTCCCACTAATTGTTAAGGTTTGGAACATGGCACCATGTCCACCTTTTGCTACCAGTTGGATCTCATGGTGGGAAGCAAAGAATTCAACGCACCACCCGGTTTCTCCTCCGATTCAGAAAGTAGGTGGTCCGAGTCCATAAGAGAGTCAATTCATCTTTGCACAAAGAATTTAGATGGATCTCTTTGTCATTGGAGGTCAATCCTTTTGATATTCCTCTTGATTGTGCAAATGAAACATGACACAAGCTCAAGCTCATCGAGTCTCATTCGACCCGTGATGCTCAAATTCGGTTAAGGCTTCATTGGCTTAAGGTGGGAGATAAAGCCTCTAAAATATTTTTCAAATCCCTCCGCACCAAACATGCTCATTAACAGATCAAATATATCTATGATTCACATCAACGGCTCATGGAGCTCCCGGATATCTCTAATGCTTTTATTGAGCACTATCATATCGTCGGTTTTTCAAGATCAAGATGTTTCGATTGAGCGAGTTGTTACCTTGCAGAAATGTGTTGATGTGGTGCTTATTAAGATTTCACCTAAAGAGTGGGTCTGATGTAATTCTCCACTCACCTTAGAGGAGCTTCATAAAACCTTTCTCTATTTAGGCGATGACAAGTCACCCGGTCCGGATGGGTTCGGTGCAAATTTTACAAATCCACTTGGTATTTTGTGGGACCTGATATGCTTCGTGTCTATAATGAATCTCTTCAATGCAATTATTTTGGGAGTTTCATCAATCAAGGCCACATCAAGTTCATCCCTAAAGGTGGCAATCTAGAGAAGATGAATAATTGACGTCCCATCACCCTATTAAATGTCTCTTATAAAATTCTTGTCAAGGCCTTGGCTCTTCAAATAGCTGATTTGTTTCCCAAAATTGCTTGTCCTAAACAAACTGGCTTTGTTAAAGGTCGATACATTCTTGATAATATTATAGCTATGTGGGAAGGCATGGAATGGGCCCGAGTGTCTCTGCAAAGGCCTTTATTTCTCAAAATTGACTTCGAGAAGGCTTATGATCGTATTGAATGGCCATTTATTTTTTTCATCTTCAAATCCCTTAGATTTAGAGACTTCTTCATATCAAATCAACACTCTATTTTCTAATGCTTTGGCTCACCTTATCGTCAATGGTCACCAATCCACTACTTTTTGACCTCTTCCATTCTATCAAAAATGAATGCCCTCTGCGCCAACATTGTTTTTTTTCTTGTTTGACACCTTAGGGTATCTTATTGCACATCATGCATCTTTAGGTCACATTCGAGGTATTTTTCTTATTAATCATGAAACACAACTCATCAATGGTCACTTTGATGATGGATCCTTCCTTACCATTGCTGAGTCTGAGAATATTGCAAATTTTTTTGAATGCCTTGATACGTTTTGTCTATTGAGTTGTGGAGCTTAATTTCTTAACATTATCATGCTTTACAAAGTTGTTGGAATACATAGTAATTGGCATCGGTCACTCGGAGATGGAATCGATCATGGTAAGGAGGAGCCCACATCAGTTAGGGTAACCAACATCGGTTTCCTATGTGTGAATGTTTATATTTAGCTCACAGAATTAGATTTGATCTTTGTTGTAAAGTTTATCTAATTGTTGTAAACGCATAGCTAAGGTGCCCTAAGTTGGTATATGTATAAAGGCATGAGAATTAGGGTTTAGAAGGTGGTGAATTGCATTTGTTGAATGTAAGTTTCCTTGGAGAGAAAGAAAGAGTATCTAGTGAGGAGAAAGCATTGTACATCCTATGAGGTGTGGAAGATCATAGATCTTCATTGTATTTCCTCTATAAATAATCTGACTAATAGGATTGGCCATTTCTCGGTGGGTGTAGCCCACTTTGGGTGAACCACGTTATATCCGTGTTATCTTTCTCTTGTTTATTTTATC
Source organism: Taxus wallichiana var. yunnanensis (assembly GCA_018340775.1). Classification (NCBI taxonomy): domain Eukaryota; kingdom Viridiplantae; phylum Streptophyta; class Pinopsida; order Cupressales; family Taxaceae; genus Taxus; species Taxus wallichiana. Next base: position 106,328,024 of record CM031240.1, read on the forward strand.
TTCTGGTTAAATTCCATGTTTATTGTTGGTATGATTTAATTGATTATATATCTATACAACATTGGTTTATGGTTTAACCCCAACAACTGGTATCAAAGTGGGGTTTGGAGGATTTGTGTGTTGACATGATTTACTCTCAGAGGGTTTTTTTGATTGAGTGGGAGCACAACAATGATAGAAGATAGAAAATATAGAGTAGAGAAATTTGACAACCGTAATTATCAATTATGGAAGATGCAGGTGGAGGATTATCTGTATCAAAAAGATTTATATTTACCATTGGATGAGAAGGAAAGGCCTGCAAAGATAATCGATTTAATAATGGAAGATTCTTAAAGAAAGGCTTTGGGATCTATAATATTGAGCCTAGGGAAATATGTAGATTTGAATATAATAGAAGCAAAAACCACGGTAGATTTAATGAAAGCTTTAGCAAACTTATATGAAAACCTAGTGTATCGAATAAATTTTATTTGATGAATAAATTATTTAATTCTAAAATTCAAGAAGGTGGATCTATGTCAAATTATTTAAATGATTTCCATTTTATTATTAATCAATTTAAATTGGTTAATATTTTGTTTGATGATGAAGTGAAAGCACTTTTATTCTTATGCTCTTTTCCAGATAGTTGGGATAACTTGGTAATGGTTGTTAGTAATACATCATTTGCTTCTAATATTTTAAAGGTTGATGATGTGGTTAGTATAATCCTGAATGAATAAATACACAAGAAAAGTATAGGAGAATCATCATTTGGGAATGCTTTGAATGTGGAAAGCAGGGGAAGATATAAAGAGAGATCCAAGAGCAAGAAGAATGGTAGAACAAAGAATGGAAGATCTAGATCTAAATTCAGAGATATAATTTGTTGGAATTGTGGAAAGAGAGGACATGCAAAGAAGGAGTGTTGGTTCAAGGAAAACAAAGAGAATATACCAGACAAAGGTAAATAAAAAGGTAAAGAGGAAAACATTACAAGTGAGGTAATGCAAGATGCTCTTATTCTCTCCTTGGATAATAAAGTATAATCATGGGTTTTAGATTATGGAGCTTCTTTCCATGCTACCCCTAATAAGGGTTATTTCAGAAATTATGTTCAGGGTAATTTTGGACATGTTTATTTAGGAGATGATGAACCATGCATGATTATTGGTAAAGGTGATGTTCATCTTAAATTGCAAAATAGAAATACATGGGTATTGAAAGATGTGAGGCATGTGCCAAGCCTCAAGAGAAATCTAATTTCTGCATGGCAATTAGGAGAATCTGGATGCATGGTTACATTCATAGCTGATTCTTGGAAAGTTTCCAAGGGATCCTTGTTGTAGCAAGAGGAAAGAAGGTAGGAACATTATATTTGTCTACCTATGTTACTGATTCCTTTTATGTGCTATCTACTTCAGATTCAGATGCAAGTATGTGGCATTATCGGCTAGGTCATATGAGTGAATAAAGGAATGTAGATCTTAAAAGAAAAGGGTAAGTTACCATATTTGAAACATGTAGATCTTGATTTTGTGAGCATTGAATATTTGTAAAGTAGAAGAAATTGATATTTCTTAAGGTTGTGAAAACAAGAAGGAACAAAAGTCGATCTTGTTCATTCAGATGTTTAGGGACCATTCGAGTTTCTTCTCTTAGAGGATCCCAATATTATGTGAATTTCATTGTGATGCCACAAGAAAGGTATGGGTTTATTCTATTAATCGAGAAATATGATGTTTTTGAGACTTTTAAAAGATGGAAAGCTCTTGTGTAAAATGAAACAATTTTAAAGTTAAAGTGTCTTATATCCGACAATGGTGGTGAGTATTGCATAAGGCTTTCAATGATTACTATCCAGTGAATGGAATAAGTAGAGAAAGAATGGTTCCTAGATTTCCATGGGAGAATGGCATTGCTGAAAGAATGAACAGAATAATCATGGAACATGCTAGAAGCATGATACTACATGTTGGTTTTCCTTTAAATTTTTTGGCGGAATAATAGATACGAATGTATATTTAATTAATTGTGGGCCTTCAAGTGCACTGGATGGTGGAATACCATAAAAAGTGTGGACTGGAAAAGAGGTAGATCTTTCTTTTCTTAGAGTATTTGGTTCAGAATCTTTTGTGCATGTTGATAAGGAAAATAAGAAGAAATTGGATGCTAAATCCAAAAGATGAACTTTCATTGGTTATGGTTCTGGTGATTTTAGATTTCAGTTTTTGGATTTAGAAGATACTAAGATTGTTAGGAGCCATAACATTGATTGGAATGAAAAGAGAATGTACATGGATCAGGTTTTTGTATCCAAGAATGAACCAGAGAAGATTTTGTCGATAAAGATGCATTCTCGGATTTAAAAACAAAATCCACGACACCCGGTGTCGATCGAGTAGTAGAATCAATGTCGGTTGGGTAAACCGGCGTCAACTACACAGACAGAATTGGTTGTGTGAACCGATGTCGAACACGGAGGAACCAACGTCCGTTAAAGGTGACCGACATTGGTCACTGTCGAGAGATTGAAACGAATGTGTAACAGAACATAATGAGCCCTAGGCACCCCAAATCTCAGTGAGAAGGTCACAAAGGGTAAGTAGACCTCCAGAAAGATTCACTCCTACATTATATTATTTATTATTGAATGATAATGGTGAACCTGAGTGTTTTGAAGAAGCAATGCAGCGTGAGAATACCCACATGTAGTGGGAGCATGACATGAATAAGGATATGGACCCTTCGAGAAAAGAATCGGACGTGGGATTTAGTCAAGTTGCTAACATGTAAGAGGACATTTCAGAATAAGTGGGTTTACATGATCAAGGAGGAAGAGGGTGGAAATAAGAGATATAAAGCAAGGCTTGTGGTAAAAGGATTTGTACAGAAAGTAGGTATTAACTTTGGTGAAATATTTTCTCTTGTTGTTAAAATGACTTCCATTTGTATTGTTCTTAGTTTGGTTGCAGCAGAATATTTTCATTTAGAACAGCTTGATGTTAAGACGACTTTCCTTCATGGTGATTTGGAGGAAGAGATCTATATGAATCAGCCACTTGGTTATGAAGTCAAGGGTAAGGAGAAACTTGTGTGCAGATTGAAAAAGAGCTTGTATGGGCTCAAGCAAGCTCCAAGGAAATGGTATATGAGGTTTGATAGTTTCATGCATGAGTATGGTTATATGAGATGTGAATCGACCATTGTGTTTATTTCAAGAAGCTTGGAAATGGGAGCTATATTATTTTGTTATTGTATGTGGATGATATGCTTATTACAGGATCTAGTATGCAAGACATTGGTGAGATTAAAGAAAAGTTAGCTCACACATTTACAATGAAGGATTTGGGAGTTGCAAAGAAAATCCTTGGCATGCAAATTCACAGAGACAGGAAGAACAAGAAATTGTATTTGTCTCAGGAGGATTATATCAATAAGGTGTTGAAAATATTTAAAATGCAGGATGCAAAACCTGTAAGTACACCTATGGTTGGACACTTCAAATTGAGCAAAGATCAATGTCCTACATCACATGAGGAGTTTGAGTACATGGCACAAGTTCCATATGATTTAGCAGTTGGAAGTCTTATGTATGTTATGGTTTGTACCAAACCAAACATTGCACAAGCAGTGGGAGTTGTGAGCAGATTTATGGCCAATCCAAGTAAAGAGCATTAGAAAGCATTCCAATGGATTCTCAGGTATTTAAGAGGGACATCCAATATGTAGTTATGTTATGAAGGGTTAGATACTTCTTTATATGGCTATGTTGATTCAGATATGGCTGGAGATTTGGATGGTAGGAGAAGCACCACTGGATATGTATTCATAGTAGGTGGGACGACAGTTAGCTGGATTTCAAGATTGCAGAAGGTTGTGGCCTTGTCTACTACAGAGGTTGAGTATGTTGTAACTACAGAGGCTAGAAAAGAGATAATATAGATGAGAAGGTTCATGGAAGAGTTGGGAAATGAGAAAGAGGATTGCAAGTTATACAGTGATAGTCAAATTGTGATTCATCTGGTAAAGAACTTAGCATTTCATTTAAGAACAAAACACATTCAGTTGAGATATCACTTCATACGACATGTGTTGGAGGATGAGCAGTTGAAGTTGGATAAAATTCATACAAAAGAGAACCTTGTAGATATGCTAACGAAGTCATTGGAAAAGAAGAAGTTGGAGATTCACTCCACTTCTATTGGTCTTTGAGTTTGAGACTTGAAGAGGGAGAAACAAGCCAAGGAAAATGATTCAAGGATGGAGTTGTATGTGCAGTGTAAAAATTTATCTCCAAGTGTGAGATTGTTGAGTTGTGGAGCTTAATTGCTTCACATTAGCATGATTTACAAACTTGCTGGAATACACAATAACCGGCGTCGATCACATGGGGATCGGTATCGGTCAAGGAAAGGAGGAGCCTACATCGGTTAGGGTAATCGGCATTGGTTTCCTGTGTATGAATTTTTATATTTAACTCACATGAATTATATTTGATCTTTGTTGTAAAGTTTGTCGAATGGTTATAAATGCATAACTAAGGTGTCTTAAGTTGGTATATGTATAAAGTTATGAGAATTAGGGTTTAGAGGTTGGTGAATTGCATTTTTTGAATGTAAGTTTCTTGGGAGAGAAAGAAAGAGTAGCTGGTGAGGAGAAAACATTGTGCATCCTGTGAGGTGTGGAAGATCATAGATCTTCATTGTATTTCCTTTATAAAGCATTGACTAATAAGATTGGTTGTTTCTTGGTGGACGTAGCCCACACCGGGTCAACCACGTTATAACCGGTGTTATCTTTCTCTTATTTATTTTATCTTCTCGCTTAAATTTTGTTTTTATTGTTGGTATGATCTAATTGATTATAGATTTGAACAACACTTTGGTTTATGGTTTAACCCCAACATTTTCTTGCCTTGGGATGCAACATTCAAATGGCTAAGACTTTGGGCTACCATCAAAGTTGCTTACATATCCCAAACTGGTTGAAAGCTTACCCTTGGAGATGGATCAGCCGTGGCGAGTAATTCAAATTTTTGGGAATTCCTTTTGCCTTTGCTAATGACTCCACCACTTTGTGGAAATATGTTATTAACAAAGTGGAGCTTAAGGTGTCCTGGTGGTCTTCAAAACATCTATCCTTGGCTGGTAAATTCCAAATTTGTAATAAGATTCTTTTTGCCACCCATGTGTATTAATATGCTTGTTGGTTTCCTTCTTGCTCTTCGTTCACCAAACTTGCTAAGTTGTTGTGGGAATTTTTATGGTGTAAAACTAGATTTCACTGAGTGGCCTCTGTGGTGTGTTGTCTCCCTTGTGCACAAGGTAGTATGGGAATCATTGATGTCTACCGGAGAAGTGTGGCTCTTTGTTCTAAATGGGTGGTTTGATGTTTTCAAGTAACCAGATTGGAAAATCTTGTTACAACACGACATTATGTCCAGAGCTTCGTATGGAAAGAAATGTTGGAATAATATCGGGTTGCATACGCTTATTATCACTAAGGTTCCTATCAAAATCACCAACATTTTTGTTGCCAAAAGTATCTGGTAAGCTTTTGATATTTTCAAGCGATGGATGAAATGGATTGGAGATGGTTTTTGCATAGGGATTTCTTTCAATTTTGAGAACCTTTAGTGGTCTCCCATCATCACCGATTATAATCTTTTACTGCAGAAAATTTGGGCATCAAAGCTCTCTGGCTTTCTCGCAAGGGCATTCATACCATTTAGGATTTGGTTACATGCAGAGATTGGGTGCCTTGGCCTGAGCTTAAATTTAAATTCAATCTTTCCAATTCATACCTCCCCTTAATCTATAAAATTTAGGAACTTTTTCTTGATGTTATGCTCCACAAGTTGGGGCTTAAACCCCCAGTCTTGGTGGTGTGATTGGCGATGGAAGCAAGAAATTTATTTCCTTCGCTACAATGCTAGAACAACCTACCATTTTTTGAGTCCACTCGCCCGCCATCATTAAGCTCAATGCCCGATGGGGTTTACAATCTGCGCATTCCACTTGGCTTCGTAGGCTTTCCCATACTTGGAATCCTCTTCTTGAGCCCAAAGTTAATCAATTCCTTTGGTGTCTGGTCTATCAAGGTCTTCCTATGGGTGAACATCTCAGTCATATCGGCATCCCTAATCCTAAATGCCCCTTCTATTCCTGCCCTGAGTCATTTAAACACATATTTTGGTCATGTTCTCATGCCCAAGCCATATGGACTTGGATCCACTCCTTATTCCATCCCTACCATCCTGAATTCTTTCATTGGCATCTTGCTTTATTTGGAGATTTTAGTCCTTGGCCTCATTATATTGATACTCTTTGGAAATTGTTTTGTGCCTATATTTTGTTTCATATTTGGAAAGCTCGCAATGCTTTAATCTTCCAACATGATCAATCTGTTTCTTTTTTCCACTAATGAAAAAGTGGTGATATTTTCTACTATTTACATCTGATTCAAGCTGCCTGCGAAGGCTACCCGGAGTTCGCTCATTTACAGGAGCTTCGAATCATCCTGGGAGTATGCCTTGCATTATGAATAAGGTCCCATCGGATCCTCTCGCCACCACCACCTTGTCCTTTGCTGCTACGATGACCACCACCTATGGGACCGTGTCGTAGAAGCCTCTCACGCAGCTACCATTATGCCTCTCCTCGAGGCTGCCCTTCAGCTCTGTCCTCATTTGGACCTGGTTAGAGCCCCCTCTAAGGGGGAAAGGTGTTGCTAATTCTCCGCGATGGGGATCTTTGTTGCGAGAATGCATATTATATCTAGTTAGCCTCCCTCTCGATGGGGAATTATGGTTCCTTTACAAATGCAGATGTTAGACCATGATGGTTGGCAGGTGGATCCTCCTTTAGCCGAACCCAATAGTGGAGTGTTTATCCCTCCTCAAGATGACCCTCCTCCTCCTCCTCCCGGTGTGCCGCAAAGCATGTGCTTAATTCTGTTGGTGTGATTTATTTCATGTGCTTTTATTATCCCTCTCGGCATTTTACTGTCGGCCGACGTGGTATTTTCTATTTTGTTGTTTCCTCGTGACTGTTTTATGGGACCGTGAGTTTTCCGTGCCGCTCTCGCTAATATAACTCTTTTTATTTTAATTTAATATAAATGGTAGTTCCAAATAGCAAAATATATTAAAATACAAAACCTTTAACATTCATATTAACACAATTGTAGAACCCCGACATTGTAAATACTAGTTTATATTATTTTTGTGATGAATGCCATCAAAATAGAATGGTGGGGTCAACTCATTGAATTTGGATCGACATACGCATTATTATCCTTATGAAGCATATCAATCGGAGATGCATAATTACATTATATCCCATGTTAAAAGAGGATGATTGTGTTGGTTGGGGTTAGTTTTTACAAATGGAGCATAATTTATATTCCCTGAATTTTACTTTTGCTTAGATTTTAATTGTGCGAGATCAATTTAACCCTACAATTATTAATAATTATTATATTGATTTTTTTAGGTCGCTTTTAGCGAAACATTATTTTACATCAAAATCTAATACATTAATTCATGAACATTATACATCAAATTCAAAATTATTCAAAACAATAAACACATATCTAATTTTCATAAATGAATATTATAGAAATATCAAGTAATCTAAAATAGGTGGTTTTATACATATACGTTTGATTGAATTCTTAGCATGTCTTGAGGTGGAAAAGAATTTAAAATGCGAACTTTCATTAGTGGGTGTATTCTATTATAGCATTAAATTTTTGTAACTTTTAATTAAAGAATTTTAAAAGGACAATTTAGGTTTGAGGCTTCAAAAATGTGCTCTCTTATCTAAATTTACTATGGAATTCTGTAATTCGATCTCCTTCATTAAAACTTTAATAAAATAATAACTCTTTATAAGTATAATAGAAAGGATTGAATATTTTGAGGGGCTTGTGTTATCTCTTTATAATTTTGGACTTATTAAGTTCTTTGCAACCAACAAACTAAGTATAATGCATGTCCTCAACTTTTTTTAATGTTTGTATTGTATTGGAAAACCACATTAGTAAAATTATATGTAATATAAGGAATATTCATGTAAAATTGTCACTCTCAATATAATTTTATTATTTATTAAATATGTTATTTTTAGTTCGTATTTTTTTCAAATTTTATTAAGCAAAATGATACTATTAAAATATCTTTAAAATCTACAATTATTTTAACAAATTTTAATATAGTTTATCTATATTAATCTGATTTGTACACAAATTTATATAAAAAAAAGGAAACCGACATTTCCACTTAGATACATGGATTTCAACAAATTACAAATATTTAACCTTAAATTTGAGGAGATATTTATCTCAACACAAACATGATTGCTATATTCACAATAATTAGCAAATTTTTAATTAAATCTTTAAAATAATAAAATTGTTTGAGTTTTCGCTAACTTCTATTTATAATTTAAACTTACATTTTAAAACAGACAAACCCTTAACATATAATTAATACATAGAGAGGAGGATCATTAAGTGTATTACAACAAATGAAAATTTCCTCCTATATAAATATTTCAAGCCTAGAATGTTAGGAGTGAGACCCTCATAATTTGCATGCCTTACTCATCTGAAAGATCATTTCGATTGTAAACCACTTCATCTCATATGCTATATATGCCATTTATAAAGCATACAAATAAATAAACTGCCATTCAATGTATATTCTAGTCATGCATCTTTCATTGTTATGTTATGAAGCGTGTTTTTGTTCACTCACGGTTTATATGATTTAATTAACAACGTGCGTATCTTGTATGATTTTAGAAAAATTATAAAATAAAGAATTACACTAATCAAAAAGATGTCACAAATGGATGGAACCATTCACCACTAATCAAAAAGATGTCACAAATGGTTTGTTTCAAAGAGAAAACGGATAGTGAACATGAAGTTAGTATCTTACAAATTTATGGTTTTTCGTGTTAACGATATTTCTTTACATAAAAAGATAAACAAGATGAGGTTAAATAACTTGCACAAATAAGACACTCTAATGAGAAAACATTATGAGCACCATATAAGCGTAACATGTTGCGGTAAAAATAAAATTTCAAGTGAAATGGGTCTATAATACAAGATGTACCATATAAGGTGAACGAAAAGTATTTGAATCTTAACAACGAAGATTAAGAATTTAGGAGATCATCTAATATGTGTATTTATGTGGTTATTTTTAAATTCATTTGAATTTTTGTCCATCAACGTCTAGTATTTCTAATGTTTGTCTGTGTTTCTTTCTCAAAATATTTTTATTTCTTCACACTTTTCTAAAAATGTTTTATTTTCTTCTTCTAAATTTTTTGATGTCAAGAAATCATAGACTTTTGCAACAATGAATTAGTACAAAGTTGAATAAAGAAATATTGATTTACAGAGATAGAGATAAAACAAATATACAAAATACCAAACATGAAAGAGACGAATACCAAATTTACATTGTAAACCCCTGACTAAGTGCCTAAGGAAACATCTATGGTGCAAGATATCAAACATTTATTAACTCAAAATAAAGAGATTCTTCCGAAAGCAGTTTGGGCTTTTTCGCTCTATCGACAAGGTTGTCCTTTAGCACCTACTCTTTATGTGCTAGCAGCTAAAGGTTTTGGTTTCCTTCTTGCCCATGCTCGTGATCAAGGGCTTGTGAAGGGTATTCAAATCCCTTCTGTGACTCCCCTTCAGCTTTTCAATGGGCATTTTGTAGATGACTCCTTCCTCACGCTCCTGGAGGAGGAAGCGAATATCAACAATGCCATGCAATGTTTGGATACGTATTGTTTAGCTTCAGGTTCTAGTATCCAATGGAGAAAGACCCAGTGCTTCAGGAAATCTTTTCTCCCTAAACCTGGTTGGTTGAATCGTTTTGACTGGAAGTATATCCAACATGGAGAAATTTTTAAATTTATGGGCATTCCCTTTGCTTTTGATGCTTCTCCCAGTCAACTATGGCAATATGTTATTGATAGGGTTTCCGCAAATTGGAATATTGGATTACTAAACCCCTTTCGCTTGTAGGAAAATTTCATATTTGCTCCAAGATATTGGCAGCCGTACATGTTTATTATTCTTCTTGTTGGGTGCTGGCTAAAGCCTCTTATAAGCGGAGAAACTTCTCAGATATTTCCTTTAGGCTAGCTCGGACCTTGGCAAAGGCTTTCATAAAGTTTCCTAGGAGTATTGTTGTCTCCCTAAGGATTCTAGAGGTCTTGGTCTAACTGACATTGGCCGTCAGGGGTCTGCTCTTGCAGCCAAGTGGATTATTCGAGCCTGTGCTGACAACGAAGCTTAGAAAGTGTTTATTCGTAATTGTATTTGTCAAGGCTCCCCACAAATTCGTAAAACTTGGCAAGGGTTGGATTTTCATAGCCTACTCATTATCAAAGCCTCGGTTAAGATTGTGGGCACTTTTGTTGTCAAAAGCATATGGAAAGCTTGGGAGCTGCTCAAACCCTTTTTAATCTGGGAAGGGGATGGATTCAAAAATGGGCTATCAATTAATGACCACAACATTTGGTGGTCTCCTATCTTCAATTTTCATGATGTGTCGCTTGCCCAAGTGCCATGGGTACATGCTCTTAAGCTGTTTCGTCGAGGCTTGCGCACTCTCAAAGACATCTTTTGCAGGAAAACTAGATTACTTCTCACTTGGCCTCAAGCTAAAGTCAAGTTTCAACTTGCTTCTACTGACAAAGAGTCTTATCAAGAAGTTCTTGCTTCTATTCTTGCAGAGATGCTTCACAAAGTTGGTGTCATCTCTCTCAGCCTTGGTGGAAGGATTGGAAATGGTTTCCAAATACCCCTTTTTAAATTACTCCCTAGGAAAAGGTTATGCATTGCTCACCCCTAGGTTGCGATGGTGGCCTTGCTTAACTCCAGATGGTCCATCAATTTTGGATGGTCATCCTGGGAAGCTAGATTTCATCTTTGTATGGAAGCCATCGGTCCAGCCCAAGTTAGCCTATTTTTCTTGGTGTCTGCTTTATCAAGGCCTTCCTCTTGGGTGTAGATTAGCTCATTACGGGATAGCTCCTCGGCTATGCCCTTTTGTGGGCACATTGAGACGCTCATGCATCTGTTCTGGTACTGCCCAAAAGCTCAAGCTATTTGGGCTTGGATCCACGATTTCTTTCGACCATTTAGACCAGCTCAATTTCATTAGCAACATATTTTGTTGGGGGATTCTACTTCCATTCCCCATTCTTTTGCATAAGTGTGGCATACTTTCAGAGTGGAGAACCTTTTTTTATATGGAAAGAACGCAATTTTGTTGTTTTTGCTAATTCTGCAGTATCTTTCACATTACGATAAGGCCATGCTTATCTCAATGGTGTTCTTACAAATCCAAGACCAGGCCCGCAAGGTGGATTTGGAGGTGCGGCACCCTGCACTTTTCGGATCATTGGGCCAGCACTCCTTGCATTGTGGCGTGGGAACCTCCTACCTCCCCTTCTGGGAGTGTTCATCCAAGAGGGTGTCGTGGCCGTGGTCGGTCGGTAGACCAAGCACATCGTCATCACTCTCTCTAAAGCGGACGCCTTTGAGCAACAACATAGCCTTGTTAATAGCGGTGGTGGGAGTCCCCTCACCATTCTATGCAACATAGTGGTTGGGGTTCCCACCACCACTCCCCACCTCCTGCGCAGAGAGATGGGTGGGACTCTGGAAAAGTTCCCAGGTTGGCTCTTGTTATTTCTCCTAGCTAGAATGAAGAAAAAGATGAAGAAGTTGCTTCAGGTGGACCGCCCCTTCCGGATGGCAAAGATCTTCCTGGTAGTAACTTGGAGGACAAGGGGCCACCACCACCCCCTGCCCCTATGTTTGTTGTGGCTGCCTAGTTTTTATGGTTTTCTGGAATTTTTGTTAAGTTTGTTGTTGCCCTTGGGCTTGATACTTTAGTCTCCTAGCCATCACGGCTAGTTTGATCGTGGGGTGTGCCCTTTACCACCCATATTTTTTGTGGATAGGCTGTAATATTTTATATTAAGTAATATAGACTATTTCATCAAAAAAATAAAAATAAAGAGATTACATGCGAACTCCTTATGAGCTACTTTTGGATCTCCATAAAGATAAATACACCTAATTGGCTATCTATAGTTTGGATTCCTCCTCCTAAAATAGAGTGGAAAACCACCATTAAGATTTTCCTTCCTAAAAATAGAATTCGGTTGAATTCATCTTTATCAAAACAAGGGATAGACTCTTTAATTGTTGCTTTAGGTGCTTTTCCCCAAAACCCCTACTTGGGGGCTCCATAACATGTCATCATCCCATGGATCCCCCTACGACATGAGTGGGGGCAAGCTCCCCACCCCACACTTCCCTTTAAGAAGTGAGCTACAAACCATGTCGCATTAGGATCTAAAATTAAACTTTTTGTCACATATCTAACTCTTGAAATTTGTCAACATATTTTATGAATTTTTTTATTGTTAAAAAGAGGGTCGAATTGGGATCCTAACCCATGAAACAAAATTCAAAAGTGCAATTTAGGATAAAATAATAAGGGGAGAACCATGAAACTTATTGGCTAAAATCTCATAGAAAAGCCAAGGAAATTAGAATCACGTGAAGCACCAATGGGCGATTTTTAAATTCATGATAGAGAAATGGATGTTGAATGATTTTCTTCCTCCACCATTTAACTACTCTAGACCTAAATGAAATTAAAGGGATTCATGGGCATTTGATTCATCATTTTAATCATTTTCCACTTACAAGTCTTGAGGATTCAAATAGTAATAATTGTTATATGCATATAATACTTGTAAGAATGAGAAACTGGTGCTAGAATTCACTATTACAAGCAAACATACATTATGCTAGTTTAAAGTTAAGGTATTGATGCGGGGTTGCACTTGAACTTGGAACTTTCATGAGAGAGCTTGAAGGTTTACTATTAACAATGCTTGTTTCCCAATATCAAGAGCTCAAATTTTCTCTAACTCGACACCAAACCCTTGCTCGAGGATCATGTTATAGCACCTTTGTCTATGAATTAACACCTTGAAGTGCATTAGACCTAATGCCTACTCATATATGAGAGACAAGAAATTAGAAGGATCACTTGATATCCACTAATCTGATGTGATCATTGTGTGATCACTGAGCCAATGCCTAATAGTTGTACAAGACTCATATATTAAGTTGCAAACTTGTTTCATGCTACTAAATCCACTTATGAGGTTCTTAGCATACATACCTTTCTGTATGATGGATTCCTTCTTCAATGGAGTCATGAGACCATTCACATTTGGTTGAACATGTTAAAGACATCCAACTAAGGCTTTAGGCTTCTCTAACTCTCTGTTATGGCCTTAAATTATGCAATCTTAAAACTCTATCCCAAGGACTCTTGTAGCCTTCTTAACCTCAAGTAAAGTGCCAAAAATATTTCCCTCATACTTTCAAGACACAAGTTTAATTATTTTTTGGTCTCATTTAGGCTATTCAAAATGTCTTCTAACTTTCATGCATTTTCTCAACTTTGAACTCTTCCCTCAAGCTCTTTCTTAGCTCATGTAAGCTCAGTTCAAGACCTATTATGCAATTTCAAGGGTTTCAAGTCATGGGTACATGTGTTCTAAAGCTATCTCACCATGATTCATGTGTCTATGACCTTTCATAGGTGGTTCTATGGATAATTTTCCCACTCATACCTCTTATTAACCCTTCACTTTGTGAACTATTACAGTATTTACAACCTCTCGTACAATCGACTTATACTCAAAATGAAGGAATTACCATCATTACTACACCCTAAGATCATGCAAATACCTTAAATATATCTAACTCCGCCTTCCATAATGGCCTCTATCAAGTATTAAATTCAATTTAGCCTTTGATCTGTCATACTGTACACCGTGTGCATTCTTGGAGCTCAAAACAAGCTGTCACATGGATCAATGATCTGTACTAATCTAATCATCTCAAAAATTGAGGGTTTCTCACTCATGATAAGACAGAGATAATTTACACTTTTAGACAATTTCATGGGTTCAATCAAAATTTATGGAAATCCCTAGTATGAGCCCGAGACTAGACAAACCGAGGTACAGGGGCATATTTTGAAGTTTCAAGATCAACAAAAATATAAGAACACTCCATTTACCTTCCTCTTGCTTATCCCACTTTGACAATCATCAAAAACATGCTCAAAATATCTACTGTCATTTCCTTCTCTTCGGCTTGAGACAGATTCTACATACACAGTCTTCTTTATTTTGCAAATACTTATAAAATTCCTTCAAACGAGGATGTATTACCACTTCAAATCATAATACATGTTTATTTCTACCCTCTAAAACTTAAATAATATGTGTCTCTCTCTCTTTCATTCGAATCACCTATGAATAGGTGTACATTTGCTAAGTAAAGACCTCCTAAACTGACTCAACTTCTTCTTAGGAAGGCTCAACAACCTCCTTTACATGGAAATAATATAAATATCACTCACTCACACCTATTGACCTTATTGATAACAACTTCATATGGTTATAAGGCTTTATTTAGTTTATCCTTACTCATACTAAGTCAAATTCACTCCTACAAGCACTCATTATCCTTTTACAAGCACATATTTACCTCTGTACAACACGTTTAACCTTAAAACAACTAGAAAAACATGTCTTATTGGTATCATATGACCTTATTATGCTTTGCACTTGATTCTCTTGCATCAAAGTGCCCTTGAGAGAAACCAATTTGAGCTCCTACTTAAATACATTGTAGATGTCTTCCTCTTTCTTGTCTTCCAGTTCATTCTCATTGCCTTTTCTTGTATAGTTTGTCTTTTACAGCTGCTCTTGTATTGTCTCTTCTTGATTTTGACTCGTTTTCTTGCTTCTTGCTTCGACTTGTTTTCTTGCTTCTTGGTTCATCTTTCTTTTCATGGTTTTTGCCTTCAAGTTTTCCTCTTGTATTTTTGGTATCCCCTTCACAATCAAGTTTAACTCTACCTTGTGTTCTTCATTGCCTTTATGAGTCTCCCTTTGGTTGTCATGACTCCTTTCTTGTTCTTGCTTCATCTTCACCTTCCCGCCTTTGTGTAGTTTAGCATTCTTTTTATTCATTCTTAGTGGTCATGCTTCTTTATCCTTCCTAACTTTTGTAATTACTCCTATTGCCCACTCATATTGATGAGCTTGCTCATGTGCACCACATATATACTTCCATATCTTAGTGTTTGTTCTCACCGATCTCCCTATTTTATTCTTCCTTAATGGTACCTTCATCTTAGGCTTGTGTCTTAACTCTTTCACTCTTGTCTTTTCCCACATTCTCATAATGTCTAGTTGATACATTTTGCACCACTTGCTCTTACCTTTCATTATTATATTTGATATGCCATTAACTCTGCCATTCTCATGAGTTCTTTTACAACCTTTCTTGATTTTCTCTTTTACTTGCTTTCTTGCATTCAACTTGCTTCGTATGAGGATCATATTTCCAACTCTAGTTTTTCCTTCATTTGCTAGCTTAAAGGCTTTGGTTTACTAATCCTTTCCATGGATGACATCATCAAATTTCCCATCATACCAATATTTCATTGGTTATTGATATTCCAACCTGAGATATTATTCCTTTCCTTTGTTCTATTGACTGCAACATGGTTTTCCCTAGTTGTTCTAACTTCTTCACCACTTGCCTTATCACCACACATTTATTGTCTTTCTTCAAGGCATCTACAATTCTGAGATTTCTTACTAATTTAGTAGTCTCTAAGATACCACTTAGAAAATATTTATCCTTTTTGTTCTTTTCAAAAACTGATTCAGACTCCTCACGTTGAATTTTTTTCATCATTGTTGCCAACTTTCTAAGGTTTAGGACTGGTCTCCCGAGATTTGTGCCATTCTTGACTAGGTTACTATTAGCATCTCCTTGCTTGCTTTCTTTCCTTATAGGTCTTGCATTAAAAATTCCACTTGGCCTTCAAAACCTATTTTTTCTTCATCCTCATTCTTTCCTAACAGTCCCTCATTAGCTACTGAAGTTTGACCATACAATATTTTTTCTAAAACTTGAAGTTCAGCTTCTAACTTGCTCGCATTTTCATGCATAGAGGATAATTCTGACTGTTTATCTGTTCTTCTTGTATGATCACTAAATTTTCCTTCTCCAAACATTCTAAGAGGGTTATCGAATTATCTTCCTCCATGTCACTTCTTTCTTGTTCATTTTCTTGCTTAGAGCTATTCGTTTCCTCTTGTTTTCGTTTCTTAAACTCCTTCATGAGTTCTCCTTGCTTCCTAGAGTGTTCTTCAGCTTCATGTTGTCCTTTCATGGATCCAAATAGTTCTTCTAACATCTAAAACTCTCTCTTAATGTGAGAGTGTCCACTCTTTCTTCTTTATCATATATAGGACCAAATTGGTCTTCTTCCTTTGAATTGACTTCATGTTATTCATTTGTTATTCTCTCATTATCTGTAATATTCAACATTTTATTGGTTGTACCTACATACACACATGTAAACAAATATTGAGGTAGAATAATTGATGGATTCTTGAGCCCCACATATGATATGCTCATGGTTCCTTTCTTCTCTTTGCAATACTTCTTGTTATATGACTTTTCTTGCATGCTTCCAACATGCATTCCTTCATCTTCCTTCAATAAACTTTGTGTTTCTTCAAGGTGGTAATTTTGATCCATCGTCTCATTTTCTTCCTCACATCTTCTCTCTCCGATGTCCTCTTCACCATGTGACCAACTTCTTGGTCACTAAACACCTTCCTTGGTGTTTCCTCCTTCACTTTTTTGCTCTCCTCATGTGCATTAGTGCACATCTCTATCTCTTCCTTCACTCTTCTTGAAGGTATTCTATCTCTCATCCACAAATCATCATATGCATTCATCAAATATTCACAAGAATACAACTCTCTCATTGTTTTTACCTCCTTAACCTACTCCATTGTCTCATGCAGGTATTTCTTCATAGTCATTAACATGACACTCCCTTCTTTCTCATCTCTTTCACCCTTCAAGGGTATGAGACTATGCTCAACTCTATCCTTGCAAAAATTATATACATTAGTTTTCCCATCATGTTTGGCTTTCCTATCAAATTTCCAAGGTCTACCTAAGAGAAAATGGAAAACATCTATAGGTAGAACATCACATAACATTGTATCCTTATATGACCCAATTTGAAAATCAACTATGCTTTGCTCACTTACCAGGATGTTGTGACTTTGTTGCACCCATGAGATGTAGTAAGGCTTTGGATTTATGAGCCTTCTCAATCCCAAATTCTTCACCATGTATTCTAACACAACATTTTCAGTGCTTCCTCCATCAATAATGACATCACATACCTTTCCTCTAGACTTACACTGGAGTTACGAACAAATTCCTTATTTAACTCACATCTATATCTTGACCACTCAAATTTGCCTTATGTTTCCTTGGTTTAATCAAGAATCTCTTCATCAAGAGAGATTCACTTCTCATTTCTTCATTCCTCTTACATGTCTTATCTAGTTTAGTTTCCTACCTTTTCTCAAATTTCTTAAAACAACCCATATTTCTAGAATTTATAAATTTAATACAACTTATACAATCATTACAATTACCATTCAAATCATTGAACTTGGAAATACTTTCTATGTTTTTGATCTTTGGACTTGGATTTCTTTCCTTGACAAGATGTTCAAGGGCATCCATCCTTGACTCAATTTGTGTCTTCATCTATTGAATTTGCTTCATCATTTCCCTAAGCAAACTCTCCTGGATGCCTTGCATTCTTGCATAAAATTGTTCCATTATAATATTAATATTATTTATAGCCTTTAAATCAGGCTCGATACCAATTTGATGCGGGGTTACACCTGAACTTGGACCTTTCATGAGAGAGATTGAAGGTTTACTATTAACAATGCTTGTTTCTAATATCAAGATCTCAAACTTTCTCTAACTCGACACCAAACCCCTACTCGAGGATCATGTTATATCACCTTTGTCTGTGAATTAACACCTTGAAGTGCATTAGACCTAATTCCTACTCATTTAAGAGAGACAAGAAATTAGAAGGATAACTTGATACACACTAATCTGATGTGATCACAATATGATCACCGAGCCAATGCCTAATAGGTGTACAAGACTCCTATATTCACCTGCAAACATGTTTCATGCTACTAAATCCACTTATGAGGTTCTTAGCATACATAACTTTATGTATGATGGATTCCTTCTTCAATGGAGTCATGAGACCATTTTACATTTGATTGAAAATGTTAAAGACATCCAACTAAGGATTTAGGATTCTCCATCTCTCTCGTTATGGCCTTCAAATATGCAATCTTAAAACTATGTCCCAAGGGCTCTTGTAGCCTTCTTAACCTCAAGTAAAGTGCCAAAACTACTGCCCTCATAATTTCAAGACATAATTTTAATGATTTTTTTGGTCTCATTTAGGCTATTCAAAATGTCTTCCAACTTTCATGCATTGTCTCAACTCGAACTCGACCTCAAGCTCTTTCTTGGATCATGTAAGCTCGGTTCAAGACCTATTATGCAATTTCAAGGGTTTCAAGTCATGGTTCCATGTGTTCTAAACCTATCTCACCATGATTCAAGTGTCTAAGACATTTCATAGGTTGTTTTATGGCTAATTTTCACACTCATACCTCTTATTAACCCTTAACTGTGAACTATTACAGTCTTTACAACCTCTGTACAGTCAAATTGTACTCAAAATGAAGGCATTATCATCATCACTACACCCTAAGATCTTGTAAAAACCTCAATTACATCTAATTCCACCTTCCATAATGGCCTCTATCAAGTATTAAATGTAATTTAGCCTTTGATCTGTCATACATGTATAATGTGCATTCTTCTTGGAGCTCAAAACAACTGTCACATGGATCTCTGATTGTACTCATCTAATCATCTCGAAATTTTGAGGGTTTCTCACTCATGATAAGACAGAGATAATTTGCAATTTTTAGAAAATTTCATCAGTCCAATCAAAAGTTGTGGAAAGCCCTAATACGAGCCCGAGACTAGACAAATTGAGCTACAGGGCATATTTTGAAGTTTCAAGATCTAAAAAATCTAAGAACACTCCATTTACCTTCCTCTTTCTTATCCGCTTTCACAGTCATCAAAACATCTCTGTCATTTCTTTCTCTTGACTGAGACAAAGTCTACATGCACAGATCTTCTTTATTTTGTAAATACCTATAAAATTCCTTCAAACGAGGATGTATTACAACTTCAAATCATCATACATGTTTATTTCTACCCTCTACAACTTCAATAATATTTGTCTCTCTCTCTCTTTCATTTGAATCACCTATGAATAGGTGTACATTTGCTAAGTAAAGACCTCATAAACCGACTCAACTTCTTCCTAGGAAGGCTCAACAACCTCCTTTACATGAAAATCAGATAAATATCACTCACTTACACCTATTGACCTTGTTCATAACAGATTCATATGGTTAAAAGGCTTTATTTATTTTATCCTTACTCATACTAAGTCAAATTCTCTCTCCTACAAGCACTAATTATCTTTTTACAACTACATATTTACCTTGTACAACACTTTCGACCTTAACACACCTAGGAAAACATGTCTTATTGGTCTCATATGACCTTATTATGCTTTTCACTTGATGCTCCTGCATCAGGGATGTATTCAACACACATTCAAAAGATCTAGTGGGATCTGTACAACCTCACTTAAAAGAATTGAATACATATGCTTCAATTTTGGGAGCCCATATTTGTATCATATTGTCTGTTGATTTGTTTATTCTTTTATCTTCTTATATATCATTATTGTTTATCATTCATACAACGATTGGAAGGGTATAAGTTATATTTTGAATTACCATTATATATACACATGACATGGAGCGAAGAGTAGATGAATGGATCAATGATATTTCCTTTTGGGAAGGTCTTATGACCATAAGAAATCAATGATATGATTTGCAAGGCCAATCATATGAGAAGAAGCATTGACTATGATTGTTTCAACACCAAGAACCCTTAATTTTTCAAACAATTACTCTTGACCTCCTAGTTATGTTGCATCAAATTTTCATATAAAATTTGCACCCATTATAAAGATGCGCATTAAGAAGAAACAATATCATACATGCTAAATTCTCTATCTAAAATCTAATCAAGGAGACCCTATAAGATCTTTGGAAAAATTAATTATGAGTCATTAGTTCAATGTAGCTCCCTCAATAAATAGGTAAGTATAAAAATCTAAAACCAAATATAGGCTAAGCGATGCCTCCCACCATCAAATCCTTCTAAATAAAACATTTCCATGACATCAAGAGGAAATCCATGCAAGTTTGAGGCTAGTTATTTGTAAATATATCCTATTAGAGGCTTCACCAATACTAATATCCAATGGAAGTGGTAATGATACATGCAAGTTCTCCTATATAATGGCCTTAAGTTGACATTTTCTCTTGAAAAGAAAGAAATCATAGTAGGAGACTCCTAACTAGTTTTAAATTAAAATTTTAAAAGGGGTTAGGCACAACTCACCATTCAAAGGCATCTAAAGAGAAGGTCCTGATATAGCACCTATTCAAAAGCATGATTTATACCCAATATTATTAATATGGACCTTCTCCTACTATCTTTGTTGATGGATGGAGAGTGTAGAGACACACATAGAACCTACACAACAACCGAGATAGAGAGAGAGAGAGAGAGAGAGAGAGAGTGTGTGTGTGTGTGCGCAAGATGAACACAACCAAATGTGATGAGGAGACTTATAGAACCCATGGAGCATGAGAAGTTGAAAAAAGTTCAATAATATTAAATACGAACGTACCTTAGCTGTTTTAGTTAATCCAAAAAGCTCTAATGTACACAATATGATGTTCCTTCTAACCTCCATACTAGTTGAATTTATTTTGAAAAATTCCTCCCTTACAAAGTATGAGTTCTATAAGTAGTTTTGTCTCATGCATCAAATGGCATTCCTTATTTTTTTCCCTAAATGTCGTCAATCTACAATGTTTCCCTCTAATGCAAAAATAATATTATGCCCCCAAATTTATATTATGCATCAAATTTCATTCGTTGTTTTTTCCTTAAATGCTTCGAATGTGCAATGTTTCCCTCCAATGCCAAAACAATCTCTCCCCAAAACACCAAAATAGTATTAGGCCCCAAATTTAAGTTCCCTCCAAATTCTATTTGAGAAAATAATATGCTTCCAAATCAAATTTTTGTGGATACTATTACATTTGATTTTTTTATAAATTAAATAATTATCATTTTTATATAACCTAAATATCATTAAAATACTAAAAAGTTTATGTACATAAAAAAATTGTGTGGAATACTTATAAACAAAGGCATGGTAAAAAGAAGTTAGGCACAAAACAACACAAAAAAATGTTTGTTAATATCCTATACAAAACATTACAAGTGACTCTACAATATGTGTAGATATAATACCTTGACTGGGGTTAAACTTGATGGTCGTTTAGACATTTTTTTTATGATGTTACTGTAAATACCTATAAATACTTGAAATAATTGTTACACACAACTTTTATGTATAAAATATGACCATTATTTTCTTACAAATTTATATGTAAAGTATATATTAAATACGATTGAATACATAAAATAGTTTAATTAATTCACAACCATAATTTCACACATTTAACACTAGATGAATAACCTATCCAAAAGTCCTTATCATTATTTGACAAGCACATTTGGATGATAATAATGATTATCTTATAAAATACTATTAATGTATATAAAAATTAGTTTTTGATATAAAAATGATAAACACTAACTTCTCTCATTCTAGAAAAAACACTACCATACATTAGCATTAATGTTAAGATAGAAACAGATTTAGTGTTAAATTATAAGAATAAAATTTGAAAACCAAAATATAACACCAATTTTGTATCATCTTACAAATAAAAACTATTAGATTGGATTTAAATTATAGGATGATACCACCAAAAATCTGGTGTCCTAATGTTAAATTTATAGAATGATACCATATTAGTGTTAAATTATAGAAAATAGATATGAACATTAAAAAAATTGGTTTCCGATGTTAAATGTGTGAAATTCTTGTTCTCAAGGAACGATCTCCAACCTTAAGCCAATGCAGAGATAAGCAAAATGTGAGCTCCACTTCTTGTGTGACTTTTCACCAACTTTATTTTATGTTTAAGTCCAACTTCCATGGATTGTCTATGGGGATAAAAAAATCTTGGCATTGTCTATTATATTGTCCGACTTTTGACTATCCAAATCCCTTGCATCGAGGTTCATTACATTCTCGACATGTATATATTCATCCTTTGTTCATTGAATAATCATCGGATAAACTTATGTTTTCTCCATTTTTAATCATTGGTATCGAGCTCTTCAAGTGATTCCTTGAGACATGCAACTGCATGGAGACTATTTGACATCTTCCTAAGTGGCAATTAGACCTGCAACCTAGAGCAAGAGGTCATTTTTTTCCTACAAATCTGGATGTTTTTGGATGGTTTTGTTTTGGTTGTATGTATGAAAATGACCGGTGACTTGTTATTTATTGGAATTTGGAAGGAAATGTGGAGTGAGTTTTTGTATGTAATTTGGTGTGTTGTTTTGAGGAGACTCGAGTTTTAATTATTAGACAACGACCTAGTTTTTGGACATTCTCGGCATTTCAGACCTACGAACTCTTCAAAAATTGTGTGTGGCAAAGAAATATGTTTATACTAGACCACTTGTTTGGATAAAATAGTAGTGTTGAAACATGGTGGCAACGTGGCACATAAAGAGTTGGTGTAGAAATCAGACCAAGAGCATGTGGACACATTTCTTAGAATAGTTGGAGGATTTGATACCCAAAGGATTGGATACTTTTGTTGATGTGCATGTAGTAATCCCTTTTCTATCATTTCATACATGTTCCCATTGGAACTAGTGTTTTTGAGACTTTGTAGATCCTGGACTGCATGGAAGTGACACAACAAGCAAAATTCCTACATGATAGAAGATAAACCTAATCTGTTTTTATTTTGTGGAGAACATTTTTCCATTTCTCTCACCTTATACGCCATGTCTGCATCAAAATTTCTCCTTTCTGATGCCCAATTGTTCAAAGGGCCAAATTATGCCTCATGGAAGATGAAGATTCACCTCAAATTTGAAGATCTATGGGGAAATCGTTAGTGGCACGGTGACATGTCCAACCAACATGGATGAGAGAATGAAGTATTACAATGATAATGTAAAGCCTTGATTTTGATCACTCTTGGCATCTCCAATAAAGTTCAACCACATATACGGGATGTGATGACATCAAAGGCAGCTTGGGATTCTCTATCCACCATCTATGAGGTGCGAGAACTAGACAAATATCCTCCATCTCCAAAAATTTCTTCATACACTTAGTATGAAAGATGACAAGAAAGTAGAGGAATTCTTATGTCATGTGGTAGAACTACGAGCAAAAATTTTGGTGCTAGGCTAAATGGTGAATGAAAAATTCTGATCTTGATCACTCTAAGAGATCTTCCTTCCTAGTTCCAAACATTTTTCATGACATTGAACATCACAAAACAAGTGGTGTCATTTGAAGAGCTGGTAAATATGCTCAACAAGAAGAATCCATCTAGATAGTGCATGAGGAGTTGTAAGACAAGGCACTAATATCAAGACAACAAAAGAATCACAAGTCTCAAAAGGGAAAACAAGAGAAGAAATCCCAAAAGTATCCTAAGAAGAAACCACAACAACATCTAAGTATTAGAAAGTAGAACATTGGAGTAAACCATGGAAATTACAATAAAAGAGTAGAATCAATACACAACAAATGAAAACCTTATGTTGTAAATCCTAAAGAAACCACATATTAGATTTGATTTGAAAGAGAAAGGTTTTGCGATGCTCTTTGTTGGATATGTTTGATTTGTGAGATTTATTTATTTTTGGATGCTCTAAGATATCTTGTGGATGGATGATGGATAAAGCTATGATCATGATTGACTAATTTGATACTATGTGGGCAACATAATGGTATGAAATGATTGATTTGATTCACCAAGAAAATGCACAAAATGACATCATGAACTCTCAAGCTTTTTGGTGGATGGTTTTTGAAGGAAAGACAATTGATTTATAGCTTCTTGGATGGTGAATCCTCAAGCTAAGTTTAGATTCAGTTTATTTGTAAATAACTAAACATAATTGATTTTCTTAGTTGAGTTTCTAGATTGATTGGAGAGTTAGACTATTGTTCTAGATTTACATGAATGATTCATTGTTGAGTTGGAAAGGATTTGTACATGTTTTTGGCTTTTAATTTCATATATTTTATTTTATTCACCCAAAACATGTCATGAATAGTTGGATATTGGAAGAAGGCGTATTGATTTTGGATTACCATGACTTGGGAAATATCTTGATTAACTCAAATGTTGATTTGAGTCAATTTGAACACATCCTCTTGATTATAATAATGATTTTTAGCTTTAGTCATGACTTTAGTCAACTTGAGTTAAGGAGGTGGATAGGATATGAGGATTATTTAATTTATTTAAATATGGAAGTGGACATGTGGATTTATTTATTTAATTTGATATTAAATTATCTAATAAAATTAGCTAAAGGGGGTGATAAGGTACAAATAGAATTAATTAAATTAATTATAGAAAGGAACAACAAGTTTAACATGATTTATAAAATGTATAATGCACGGTGGTTATTTTAAGGTTTCTACATTTTCCCCTCTTTAAAGTTTTATACGGATTAATAGCAATTCAAAGATAGTAAATGCTTCGAGATCGGTGAACAAGTGATGAAGAAGTGTGGACTATTTTATTTTCCCAGTGAAAAATTTGGATGCCCCAATGAGTATGGATTATGCTAAGGGATTTCCCCCTCAAGTGGATCGGTGAAGCTACTTGATAGGAAGAATAAGAATACTTATTTTTCAAGAGGGATTAGAAAAGATATGTTGTCGAGTGAATGATAATGTTAGAAAAATGATGAGAATTATGATATGATTTTTTTAATGAATGTAATGGTGAGATGATCATCATTTCTCGTATCTTGAGCTTTCATTCAGACAAGGTAAATTTAAGACCCCCAAAAAAATAATTGTAGATATTACTTAGCGAATTTTTGAAAATGACTTTCAACATCATGGAAAATTCCATGAATTGAAAGGAAATTTTGTCGACCAAGAAGCACTTTATCAATGATAGTTTAATTTTTTTGGTTGGTAGAAAAAAATTCTTTCATGCATGCGATAAAGGTGATTTGTATAAAAATGTTGTCTGTTACTATAAATTTTAGGCGAATCAACCCAAACAAGTAACTTGTAAGAAAAAAAATATTTGAAATAGCAAGTGACTTGACACCTCAAAATTAGTCAAATCCAAATTTCAAAAACCAAAATATTCATGAATTAACAAAGATTAGCCACTAAAATTTACACTGCTGCTGATTCATATTTTATATTTTGAGAGCAACCTATTTTTGTTGTACGGACAAGAGAGTTAGCACCATGATTATTGAAAAACCATAATGAGTAACTTATGATGCACGTAATGCACTCTAGGAAAAATTTCCGAGAAAAAAAAAATCGCTTTTTGAAACCATGTTGCGATGCATTCAGTGTCCCCTGGTGCTGGCTCGAATGCCAGACCCCTCTGGTATGGATCAGGGGTCCCTCTTGTCAGGGTCCCTCTCTCCAAAGCCGCCTGATGCGTGGACAAAAATTGTGGAGGGTTCCACATCCGCTCCTAGCTCGGAAAAGCTATCCCCTTCACTGTCAGATGGGTCCTTTTCCCTGCGCATCCCCTCTCACATCACGGAGGCTGCTGCTTCTCGTGATCTATCCTTGGTGGGTACACTGATGGGCCCTAGACCCCCATTGGAAGATATAAAAAAATGGGCTCGGTTAAAATGGCAACCATGTGGAGCGCTTGAAATAGCGGCTATGCCTAATGGTTTCATATTATTTTCCTTCAGCATGAAAGAAGACTTTGCTAGAGCACTGTTAGGTGGTCCGTGGTTTTTTGGCAGGTGGGGCTTCTATCTCAGGAAATGGTCTCCTGGTTTCAACCCTCACACGGAATCCATGACCCAAGCCCCAATTTGGGTTCACCTCCCGGGGCTCCCTCTGGAGTTCTGGCATCCGGTGGTTATTGAAGGTATTGCTCTCTCAATAGGATCTTTAATTGCTATAGATCAAGCAACAAAAGCTAAAACTAGATTCATCCATGCTCGTTTCTGTGTTAATGCTGACGTCAGTTGTCCCTTACCAAAAGAAATAGAGCTTCTATCGGACTTGGGGAACTGGAAACAACCCATTGACTATGAATACATTCCAAATGCTTGCTCCTTCTACAAAAAAATTGGTCATCGGGCCTCTAGCTGCCCATCTAAATCTCAACCAAAACCCAAGACCCAAATCTTCTCCCCAAAAATTAAAAAAACTTTATTCCTAAAACGTCTTCTATTGAGATTCCGATCATCCCCACATCAAATTCCTTTGCTCTCCTTGAAGATGGAGAAATCATCACCTCTTCTGATCCTATTTCCGAGATCACCCCCTCCATGGCCTTTCAATCTCTCATCACCCCTCTGTCTCCCTCGGCTCTCCCCACCTCTTCCCTATAGGAGTTAACCTCTCTTTGGCTGCCTCTTCCCCTCCCCCTTCTCCGCTGTCTTCTCCTCTTCCCTTCCCTCCCCTTCCCTCCGTCC
The DNA here is from genome assembly GCA_018340775.1 of Taxus wallichiana var. yunnanensis. Lineage (NCBI taxonomy): Eukaryota > Viridiplantae > Streptophyta > Pinopsida > Cupressales > Taxaceae > Taxus > Taxus wallichiana. The sequence goes on from CM031240.1 coordinate 106,354,769, forward strand.
CCTCTTCCTTGAATCTTTCCCCCTGCCTCCCCTCTGTCCACCTATTTTAGACTCTGTCCCCTCCCCCTCGGGACATTCTTCTGATGATAGCTTCAATCATCGCTTCACTAGAAGTAGCAGCAAGAAACCCGATATAGGCATGGAAAAAGCTCGGGGGAGAATTCGAGCAACATCAAACTTCAGCAAGAAGCAGCTATTAATGTCGCGCAAGGAACTCAAAGCACAATCCCCATGGTGGTGGGGAGCAAATCCAAACCAAAGAAATGAAGATCATCTCTTGGAATATAAGAGGGCTTAATTCTCTTCAAAAACAAAGAGTTATCAAAGACATCAAATTCCAGAACTCTCCTGATATCATAATGCTGCAGGAAACCAAAATAAAAAATGAAGATCGTCTCCTAAGAATCTGGCCTGCGGCCTCTTTTGAATCTCAACCTTCAACAGGAAACTCAGGGGGACTTTGTACCTTTTGGGATCCCAGAAGTCTCAAAGGGGATTGCCTATTCAAGCACCCCAACTTTTTATGCATGCTCTTCCAAGAGATTGGAGCAGACTCCTCTTGGATTGCTATCAATGTGTATGCCCCAAACTTGGAGACTCATCGTGGTAAATTATGGAAAGATATCACTAACTTCATCATCACTTGTGGAAAAATTCCCATTCTGATAATGAGAGATTTTAATTGTCCACTTTATCCTTCGAAAAAACAGGGAGGTATTCCTGCCATGACCGCCAGCATGGAGGCTCTGGCTGACTTCATCAGGGAGAATTCTCTTCTAGATATGGATCTCCACGGCTCATCTTATACATGGTCAAACCACAGATTGGGCAGGAACCATATTCAAAGCAGATTGGATAGATCTCTAGGCTCTCTAGACTGGATTTCTCTCTTTCCTGACTTCTACCTCAACTCCCTCCCTCGGGCTGCCTCTGACCACAGCCCTCTTCTGTTGAGCACAAATCACAAGCTGAATACCAAGAATCCTCCCTTCAGGTTTGAGCTTGCTTGGCTTGAAAACAACCACCTGAACCCCCTTGTTGCTAAATGGTGGAATATCAATATTGAGGGCTCTAGTATGTTTAGATTTTCCAGCAAACTCAAAGAAATTAAAAAACAACTCAAGATATGGAAGTCGACGGTCTTTGGCAACATCAAGCTTCGCAAACAGGAGCTAACTCAGAGTTTGGCAAAAGTCTCTGAACAAATTGAGATTGATGGAAGATTGGATCATCTTCACCAACATGAAATCTCCCTCCTCAGTGATTATCACAATACACTTAAAGAAGAAGAGACCTATTGGAGGCAACGTTCTCGAGCCCTTTGGCTCGAGCAAGGGGATCGTAACACTAAATTTTTTCACATCACTGCTTGCAAGCATAAAGCTAGAGATAAGATCCGTGAGCTGGTGTCGTCCTCGGGTACCTTGTTAACTGCTGAGGCTGATATATCCAACGAGCTTGTCTCCTTCTATTCAAATCTTCTCCAGGCTGACATGCCCCCTCCGGAACAATCAATGAATGACATGCTCCAACATATTCCGCATCTGGTGTCACCTGAGATGAACAACAATCTGATAAAGCCTTTTACTATGGAGGAAATTCACAAAGCTAGTCTTTGCAATGAAGAGGGACAAAGCTCCTGGTCCGGATGGCTTTCCTGCTACCTTCTTCCAGGTGTTCTGGGAAATCATCAAGTAGGATCTCTTCAAAGCAGTGAATGAGTTTCAGGTTAACAACAATCTGCTTAAGGAATGGAATACCACCTTCATCGCCCTTGCCCCAAAAGTGCATAGTTCTAAAGATGTATCCAATTTCAGGCCTATCAGTTTATGCAACACGTCTTATAAGATTATCACTAAGATGTTGGCCTCCAGACTAAAACCTCTAATGAAGGATCTCATCTCGCACAATCAGAGCGGCTTCATAAAAGGACGGCTCATCCAAGGTGGTATAATTACTGTTCATGAAGCCATTCACTCAGCCTTTCTCTCGAAGTCCCCAGGAATGATCTTAAAATTGGATATGCAAAAAGCATTTGACAGAGTCAGCTGGCCTTTCTTAATTAAGGTCCTGGAAAAATTTGGTTTCGACAAAAAGTGGTGTAGCTGGGTCTTCTCTTGTATCGCGACCCCTTGCTTCTCTATTCTTATCAATGGCATTCCAGCAGGTTTCTTCAAAAGCAGCAGAGGTATCAGACAAGGTGACCCCCTGTCACCTTTTCTTTTTGTCCTAATGGCGGACTCCCTTAGCAGAGCTCTGGAAGCGGCAAAAAGTCAATCTATCATTTCCGGTATGAAAATCACCTCAAGTTGCCCTTCTGCCACACATAGCCAGTTTGTTGATGACACTTTGCTGCTAAGTTTAGCCTCTGTTATTGAGGCCCGGGCTATAATGGATATCCTTTCTCTCTACCAATCAGCTTCTCAGCAAACTGTAAATTTCAACAAGAGTAGCATCTCCTTCATCAACACGGCCCCTAGGACTCAGAGAAAGATTGCTGATATCTTTGGATGCAATATTGTGGATCTCCCCGCCTCATATCTCGGCATCCCCCTCTTCCATGGTAAGCAATCTAAAATTCTTTGGAATCCTGTCATTGAAAGGTATCAAAAAAAGCTAGCCACCTGGAAAGGGGTTCTGCTCAGTCAGGCTGGCAAGCTTCAGCTGGTTAAAGCCACCCTTCAAAGCCTTCCTACTTACTTCATGTCCCTGCTCAAAATTCCCAATTCAGTGAGGGAGGTTGTGGAAAAAATTCAAAGGAACTTTCTGTGGTCAGGGACTGATGTAAAGAAGAGGATCCATCTGGTGGCATGGAAGGATGTGTGTAAGCCAACTTCTCATGGAGGGCTTGGTCTTCGAAAAATGGCTGACATGAATGGGGCCCTCCTGGCCAAACTTGCTTGGGAAGTGGCTAAAGGTGACTCTAATTGGGCCCATCTTCTCAGAGCTAAATATCTGGCAAATAACAAAGATCTGCTCACTTCCAACCCAATTAGGGGTTCTGCCATCTGGAATTCTGTTATTAGCTCCCTCCCCATTATACGAGCTGGCACTAAATGGAGATTTGGGAATGGTCGTCTTATTGACTTCTGGAGGGATTTTTGGATAGGGGACGAGCCTCTTGATCTTAATCCTGATTGGGACCCTGTGAAAAGAAGCATCATTAACAAGCAAGGAAGATTAGCTTCGGGCTATTGGAAGATTGTGAATTCCATCCCCTCATGGGATATAAAGGTCTGGGATGATATCAGCGATCTGCAGAGTAGGCTCCTGACTTCGCTCAGAATGGTAATCTCTTCCATATACATCCCTTTCTCCCAAAACGAGGACGAGCTTATTTGGCCCCTCTCCCCGTCTGGTTCTTTCTCGGTTAAGGCTGCTTACCTTTCGATGCATAGTGCTGACTCTGGTCCCCCCCTTTCCAAATTCTGGCCAAATGTGATCATCCCCAAAATTGGTTTTTTCTCTTGGCTCTCTTCTAAGAATGCTTTCCTTTCTGGGGAGAATCTGAAAAGGAGGGGTTTCTCTCTCCCCACTAGATGTGTGTTATGTGCTAAAGAGGCGGAGTCCTCTGCCCATCTTTTGATCCATTGCTCCTTTTTGCAAGTTATCTGGCAGTGGCTTTTATCGAGGATGGGAGTGTTTTGGACCTTCCCTGAGTCCATTCAGGACACCCTCTCTCAATGGAGCTCTCCTTTCACTCATCCGATTCTGAATTTGGCTTGGAAACTCCTCCTCCCTCATGGAATATGGGGCATCTGGAAAGAAAGGAACAGAAGAATCTTCAAAGAAAAAAGTCTTGAACCTGTTCAGGTGGCTTCTCAGATTGCTCTTGCTTTCCAAGAAAATCTCAACTCGATCATGTGGGCCAAATATCAGCAAAAAATCCAAATATGTAACTCCCAGGAGTGGCAGAAGTTGTTGGCCATTCAAAGTAAAGGCACTTCCACTGCTAGGGAATTAGTTCGTTGGCTTCCCCCTCCTAGGGGCTGGAAAAAAATGAATACGGATGGGGCCTCGAAAGGCAATCCTAGAAATTCTGGTGGAGGAGCCATTCTTCGTTGCTCTTCGGGATATATAGTTGTTGCTTCTACTCATAACCTCAACTATGGTACCAACCATCGTGTGGAAGCCTTGGCCATCCTCAAAGGCCTTGAGCTAGCTATCAAATTTGGTGATGATCCCCTCTAAGTTGAAAGTGACTCCCTCAACATCATCAAGCTCCTGTAGTCTAATGATTCTGGTCAATGGTCGATACAGAATATCATTGCTGATATCAGAATTATTCAAAGATCTTTCCAGCAAATCCAGTTCCAGCATGTCCTCGGGAGGGAAATAAAGTGGCTGACCTCCTTGCTAATATTGGTGTTCTCCTTGAGAATCAGCAAAGCTGGACAGACAACTTCCTAGGATGATCTCTTCCAAATCACTCAAAATGATATATCCCATTGCTGACTGGTGGATTGGAGGGCTGAATTGGGTATCAGCAAATTCTCTATGGCTTTCTCAAAGGGCGGCGGAATTCATGTCGAATTAAATTGATTTGACATTTAACGATGGGCATTTTGATTACGGTGTTGGGTAATGATGCGGGGGATCTCCGCACGAATGGGAATTACCTTCTCATTAATCATTTGAGGATATGGCGGGAGGGCAATGATAACTTGGCTGACGGCTCCCCCGCCCTGACTAGGCCGTTAAATGACCCTTATTGCTCTCACTTCTGCAATTATTCAAACATTCATACCATGGGGGGTCAGTTGAAGCGTCTCGAGCCTGATAACTGTGATTCGATTAAAAATGATGGGGAGGTTTGGAATATAATGCTGGAAAATGGTATTGCTACCTTCCTGGAGAAAATGGCGGGTTACTCTGCGCTTGTTTCGTATGCGGTTACGGCTTCCTGGTCGAAGGGTCGGGTTCGGATCGGCAACACTCACTTTACCATCTCCACAAATGCAATAGCTGACGCCACTGGCCTTCCTGCTGCCGGAGACATCTACTTCAGGCGCTCGCTGCATGCAGAAATTCAGGATTTTAATGCTCCTGGGGACAGACCGGTGAAATACCTCTCTGGTTACACTCGGGTCTCCCTGCCTTCTCCTTGGGACAGAGTCGCGGAGGTCATAATGCGATATTTTACCATTGACGGTAGATATCGGCTTGTTTACGGTCCTCACCTCTTCATTCTCTCTCATCTTCGGTGGGGGAAGAAAATTAATCTGGCGGCCTTTCTGTTTCAGTCCTTAGAACAATCGGTCCAGTTAGCTCGTGATGGGGAAGGTGCCATTCTTCACCAGGGTTTGTTATATCTGCTCTTCTCTGTTGTTGCTTCTCATTCCGACCTTCTTCACTTCCCCCCCAAGTCTGGTTGCCACCGCCACTCCCCCTCGCCTTCCCCTCACCCCTCCTCCACCTCCCTCCGCTCTTCTCGGCACCATCGTCGTCTTCTTCTTTCTTCTGGTTCAGACTCTGATGTGGCAATTCTGAGTCCCCCCCTCGCTGCCTCTCAGCCCCCTGGCACCCCTTCCTTCCCCACGCCCCTCTCTTGCTTGTTTTTGGAAGGCACTGAAGCCAGCGGTCACGTTGCTTCCCCTATTTCTAGCCCTGATTCCTCTCTGGCTGCGGACATTTTGGGCCTAGCTAAGCTCTACCCAGACTCCCCGGACTCGGAACAGTTTGATAACAGCCAACCGGTGGTTGATCCCATCACTCAGTCTGCGGAAACAATACTCTCTTCGAGGACAAAGTTCTTACTGATGACACTCTACATTCCTCGCCGATTCTAGATTCTACACTGCTGCGCCTGAGTCTGCTGACACTCATAGGGATGATCGCAGAGTCGACATGGTTTCTTCTATTCTAAACAAGCAGCAGCACATTCAAGGCTTTGAAAGCTTGGGAGGTCTTCACTGAATCAACCAAGACTGCCATTGCAAATGACTGTTCGGAGCTCATCAATCTTGCCGAACAACTTGCAAATGACTCAGGCTCTCCTAGAGCTAAAAATGCAGTCTCTGAGCTGAAAAAGCTCTTATGATGTATCTCTTCTTTCTTTTCTGTTTGTCTTTTCGTCCTCCTTTTTTGGAATCTTCTTGGGTACTTTTTTGCTTTGCTTTTATTGTTAAATCTGGCCTGATGGGCTCTATTGTATAAGGTTGTGGGACCTTCTAAAACCCTCCTTTTACCCTATATATTCCAAAAAAATTATGATGCACGTAAAACACACACACAGAGATAAAACAAACCCAATATACATAGTAATATAATTACACCAAGGTTATATATGAATCAAGATGCTAACAAAATACTTACAATTGATCAAAAATATAAACCAAAGACTAAACGTAAAGCAAACCCAATATACAAAGTAGTTAATACACCATAGTTATGAAGAAACCAAGATGCTAAAAAAATTGCAATTGGTCAAAAAAAAAACCAAATACTAAACGTAAAGTAAACCAAATATACACATGAGTTAATACATTATGATTATGAAGAAACCAAAATTCTAACAAAATACTTGCAATTAGTCAACCAAATTATAACAAAGCAAAGCAAACCTAATTTACACAAAGAGTCAAAATGTACCAAAACTATGAACAAGCCAAGATGGTAATAAAATACTTATAATTGGTCAATAACGAATAATTCAACACAAATTTAAATAAAGACATCTAACTATGCCCCTAATGTGTTCCAAAGTGAAGAGTACGTAGATTTGTATTCCCTCAAGAAAGGATACATGCAAGGGGATTGGATCAGACTAAAGAGTGGATTTAAGAAACTCCTAATGACACTTTTGTTAGATCCAAATTGAATTTTGATCTAAAATTTTATTGGGTTAGCACTTTCAAACAAGGACACATACGATCTGAAATTTCCCCAAGAGAGGATACATGCGAGGGTTAGATTTGGATTTGATAATTGTCGGATGGTTTGAAACGATCACTAGGATAATAGTAGAAAATTTGATATTGTTGGTTGTGTTGATAGTTGCTGAGATTTTTTGAAACATTTTTTTAATGTTTTTTTAATTTTGAATGTTTTGATTTTTTTTTAATTTTGAATGTTTTGATTTTTAAGGATTTTTGGAATTTATGATTTTTTTGGAATTTTTTGTTCTTGGTAAAGGGTGCACTATCTAAACCTATGTTCAAATAATTGTAAACATTTCATTCCATTGGAAGAATGTAGATGATATATTGATAATATGTCTAAATCCACTCTTGACTCCACATAACTAGTAAGATGTGAGGGCTCAACACCGAGAGCCAAGAAGGATGTGAGACAAAGGAGATAGTGATATGAAAATGAAGATGATGGATGTAAAGACACAAAGTTAACAATCATCCATCTAAGAAAGTGTGAATCATCTACGGTCAAGATTATCTGACTGATTCCAAGATGATTTTACTTGATAAGTTGTGACTAGATATAAATCCTTAGATGGACTTCTATTGGCAAGATCTAGTGTAAGGAATGGTTTTCTCTCTTAACATGAGAAACTAAATTGATTCTTTGGGATTTTTGTGTGATTAAGTGTAGACACAAAATCATGCACTTTGAGTCATTATCTAGTCTTCATTTGATCAATGAATCATTTTTGATATCAAAATTTCCCTAAACATCCCTAAAGATATTTTCTAGAGATTTTAAGACGACTATGAGAATGCGAAAAATGAACATTGAGAGCTCTAGTTATGTCCAATCAAAGTTCTCACAATGGGAAAGTCAACTTTGGTCAACATGTCAATATTGGGGCAATAGCATTATGACACGTTGCAAAAGGGCGTTGGTAAAAAGAGAGTCATTTTGGGTGGTTATCAACCTCTCGGTCTTTGATAGGTGTAGAAGTTGGTGGTTGCGATAAGAGGCTCAACTTTTGTGATGGAGGGGATCACGTCCGCCATGTGGACTAATTTTTTATCGCTGATGTGGTGGGTCCACAAGCCACCATGTGGCTTTCCACCACAATCGATTTACCTATCGAGGATCAAGTTATATTTTAGCTTGGCGAGCTATTTCTATTTGAACCAAGTTGAACACATTCCCTCGTGGGTCAAAGTCATTTGGGATTGGGATTATCCCATATTATCAGCGAAGAGGACTAGGCATATAGCTCGGCACATGGCTCATTCAAAAATGGTGCATTTAAAAAAACCACCACTCCAAACATAGTGGCCAATATATAATCTGCTAACCTCATGTCATGTAAGGATCCACATAGTGGATAAGTGGTGGGGGCCAATACATAGGCCATGCATGGTAAGTCCACGTGAAAAGAGGGGGAGTCTAAGGTTTTAAAACCTTAGAAAAATTTAAGGGCTGCCCCATGTGGGATTTAACCCACTTAAACAAACATGCCGCCCACCATGGGATTTATCCCATCCATATGCCACGGTTAGGATTTGAATAGCCTATAGGATAAAAATTAAGGCATTATTTTTAGGGACCTATTTTAATATAAATAGGGGACCCTCCTTCATTGTAAACACACAACTTGTAAGCTCAAATCAAGAGCTCGAGGAAGACCGAAGAGTTTAATTGAGGAGATTTCTTTTTTATAAGACCTATTTAATAGGCTTATTATAAAGTTGTGAAGACCTATTTATTTAAATAGGCATTATTGTGACTAGGAGTTTTAATACTACCTAGCCAGCCCATAGCGCCACACTAAATTATTATGAATCCTGGAGTATCAACCAGAGTTCCATATGGTGTTCAAGCGTCTGGAAGGCCGATCGAGATTTGGAGGATTCCGAATAGTGGAGCTGGTGCCATAGAGCTTGCCAAATACGCTAGGAAAAGGGAAGTCATTTGTTATTTTTCACCTTTGTCATCTGAAGGTCTGGATATTATTCTAAGAAATTTCTTAATAGTTTCCATTAGGTTTTCTTATGAAATTACTATTGTAACTTACAAGTTTTGACTAGTGGAATGGTTCGAAAGAACCTAGAGACGTAGGCAATTGCCGAACTTTGTAATCAACCCTTTTGTAAAGTGTCATACTTATTGCATTATTTTAAGTTGATTTTAATGGGGTAAAAATTAAACAGTAATTTGATAAGCCTACAAGGGTCCAAGATCGAGTAGATAAAAATTTCGGTCTATTTTCGGATCAAGTTGGTATTAGAGCTAGTTTAGCTCCATATTTGCTTCAATACATCTGATTAATAGAGTGTTTGATTCAAGTTAGTGCAGTTGGTTCAGTTTGTGTGAACATGGTACAAATGCACTATGGGCAAGATGTCCAAATAGGCAAAGCTCGAGGAAATTAAAGCTTATAAGCACCAGATCAAGCAGATAACTCTCTCCCGTGATCACTGTATTACTCATTGGAAGAGGAGAATGCTCACTTGAAATCAAAACTATAAACCAAGGATGAGCTCTTGGTAAGGTTGCAATGTGGTGATCAGAAAAAGGAAATACCTTCAACTTCATATGCAGAGACCATGACAGATGAGTGCATTGTAAGTTGTTCACCACGGAATCTTCTTCTTCCAACCATTAAGTTTTGATTCAGGTAATGAATTCTTTGGTTTGTTTGAAAAACATTCTAGAGTCATTGGATCCAAATTACTAGATAAAATGGGATTTGATGGAAGAGGCCTTAGTAAAAATGACCAAGGCATTGCTAACCCAATACAGGTTGAGGATCGTCCTCATTTTGTAGGTTTGGGTTTTCCTAGTGTGGGAATGGATATTGGAGAATAATCCAAGAATGCTGATGGGAGACAAGCTTCTAAAAGCAAAGTGAATACCCCACTAGTCCTGTAAGAAGATTCGAGTAGGAAATTTGTGCTTCATCATCACAAGAAGGATGTGGTAAGAGAAATCAGCGAAGAGGTAATGAGATTCCACCTCCAGTTTCTTACCATAATCATAAGCACAATAAAAATTTTGATCCACTTTTTCATCTTAAGATGAATGGTTATGATTTTCAGAAGATATGGAATTCATTTCCATATACTTTTGTGGATTGTATAATCATTTTGTGGGTAGATCTGGAAGAGAAGGACATTGATGAAAAATTTGATTTCGTTCATCAGGAATATGGCAAATCAGAAAGACCAATCTCGTCATGCAGAGTCGAGAAATGGCAGAAAGAGTTCCTCATCCTAGTGCTCATTGCTAGAGGAATGGGCACCGGGTGGAAAATTGTTGGAAACCGCCAGAATATGGCAAATCGAAAGACCAATCTCGTCATGCAGAGTCGAGAAATGGCGAAAAGAGTTCCTCATCCTAGTGGTCATTGCTAGAGGAATGGGCACCAGGTGGAAAATTGTTGGAAACTGCATCCATCTCGCCATCAGAGTTATGGCAAGAAAAATATGGAATGGAGGCCTAGTGTAAAGGAAAAATAGGTTTCTAATCCACCTTTGTCGGTTGACAATTCAACCCAGACCTGTAATACCTAAAAGTGAAAGTCCTTTAAAATGGGTAAGTCAACATTTTTTCAATTATATATTGCATAATTCAGATTGATGAAAAGTATGCAGTATTTGTTTGGAGATCAGATTTTGTGAGAAAATGATGAGAGAAAGGTTTACCATGCTTGTGGTTTTCTTACTTAGAAAATTTGATTAATACTCCAAACATATCTCCTAATAATCTTGTGAGTACTGTTATAGCTTGGATACAGGATTTAACTCATATTAAGCTTGGAGATCTGTCAGCCAGTTGTGCAGACATTTGAGCTCAAAGTGTCACTCGAGAACTTCATTCGTGTAGAGGCATTATGACCATGTAGCAGAATGGTATTTGAATCACCATTGGAATCAACGTCAGTCGAAACTTTGTTTTGTGGAGAGGCCATCATGGGAATCTAGCAGAATGGTACCTAATATTAGTTTGTCAACAAAAGAAGCTCTCAAAGGATTAGCTCGAAACTTCATTTTGTGTAGAGGCATTATGACCGTACAGCAAAATGGTAGTTGAACACCATTGGCATCGATAACAATGTCGAATTTCATTCGTGTAGAGGTATTGTGATCATGCAATAGAATGGTACCTCATAGTCATAGTCAACAGGAGGATTTGTACTATGTAGAGGTACCAATCATGCAAAGGGGAAAGAGTCACCCTTTTTGAGCTCGTGAGAATTAGCTCGAACGCGTCATTCGGATTCAAGTCATTATGACCAAACATTCGAATGGTAGTTGATCATCAGACTTAGCATCATGCATTGGAGGATCAAGGTCTTGAAAGAGGCTTAACATCGTGCATTGGAGGCATTTAAGTTTGGAAAGGAGCTCTCAAAATATTATCTCGGAACTTCATTCGGTGTTAAGGAATTACAACCACACATTCAAATGGTAGTTGATCATCAAACTTAGCATCGTGCAACAGATGCGTTGAGGTCTACAAGAGACTTAGCACTACACAACAAAGGCGTTGAGTTCTATAAGAGATTTTTAGCACCGCACTGTGAGGCATTGAGGTGTACAAGAGACTTAGCACCATGGAGTGGAGGGGTTGAGGTCTAAAAAGGGACAAGTCATTGTCCATCATCAACATCAGATCAATCATAGCTCTAAGTAGCATGGAGTTCCTTCAAACCAGTTTGGATTCTATGGAATCAACTCGAGCTAGGATCTATGTTATAGAGTAAAAAGGATCCTTGTTGTCAGATATCTAGAAGCTTAGCACTACATAGTGGGAGCGTTGAGGTTTCATTGGGAAACTTAGCACTATACAGCGGAGGTGTGGAGGTATTCTTTGAATATCGAGTGGGTAGAAAAAGCGTGGTGGGACCATAACCCATAGGTCCCAAGATCAGAAAAAAATTGTTGAAGTGAGGAGGTTGTAGGGGAAGAGACCAAAGGGTCTACTACAGCAGCACTTTCGAGGTGGTGAGTTTCTAGATTTAGGATAGGATGGAAAAATGTTCCAATATAAGATTTTTGGGACAAAAAGCCTTTCTCATTGGGGAGGTGTGATTAGGGGATCATTTTTTATATCAAAAGTTCCCTAAACATCCCTAAATTGTGTCAGTGTAGAAGATATTTTCTAGAGCTTTCGATGACTATGAGAACGTGAAAATGGACATTGGGAGCTCTAGTTATGTCCGGTCAAAGTTTAATCAACAGAAAGTCAACTTTGGTCAACATGTCAATATTGGACCAATAACACTACGACATGTGGCAAAAGGGTGTTGGAAAAAAGAGAGATTTGTTTTGGGTGGTTATCGACCTCCAGTCTTTGATAGGTGTAGAAGTTGGGGTTACGATAAGAGGCTCAACTTTTGTGATGAAGGGTATCCCAGATGCCGTGTGGACTAATTTTTATCACCGAAGTGGTGGGTCCACAAGCCATCGGTGGCTTGTCACCACAATTGATTTAACTATCGAGGATTGAGTTATATTTTAGCTTGGCAAGCTATTTCTATTTAAACCGAGTTGAACACATTCCCTCGCGGGTTGAAGTCATCCGGGATTGGAATTATCCCATATTATCAACTAAGAGGACTAGGCATATATCTCAAAGACTGGCTGTTCAACAACCAGTGCATTTAAACAAACCACCACTCCAAACATAGCGGCAAATATATAATCTATTAACCTCATGTCATGTAAGGATCCACGTAGTGGATAAGCGGTGGGGGCCAATACATAGGCCATGCGTGGTAAGTCCATGTGAAAAGAGGGGGAGTCTAAGGTTTTAAAACCTTAGAAAAATTTAAGGGCCACCCCATGTGGGATTTAACCCACTTAAACAAACATGCCGCCCACCATGGGATTTATCCCATCCATATGCCACCAGGTTAGGCTTTGAATATCCTATAGGATAAAAATTAAGGCATTATTTTTAGGGACCTATTTTAATATAAATAGGGGGACCCTCCTTCATTGTAAACACACAACTTGTAAGCTCAAATCAATATCTCGAGGAAGACCGAAGAGTTTAAGCGAGGAGAGTTCTTTTTATAAGACCTATTTAATAGAAACCTTGTGTAATTATGTTTAAGCCATGCTAGAACCTATTCTACTTTTGATATTATTATGCATGATGGAAAAATACATACTTTATATTTACTTTTACTATGTTTATGGGAAATTGTTGTGTGTACTTATGATGTTTCACCTTGTTAATTCTTGTGCATAAAAGGCTTGAATATGATATGGATAAATATTAATTCTGTGCAAAAAGTGCATATGTTGAATTGTTATATGGAGAGCAAGACTTAGTATATACGCTAGAACAGACTCTATTTTGTGTGATAGTGTAGGAATCTAGTTCATGTGTTAGTGTAAGACTCTCATCCTCATCGATCAAGCATCCATCTCATCAAAACCCGATCCCTCAAAGATCAAGTGACACAAGCACATGCATGCAGATAACTTAGATTCTAGAATTCCAGTTGAAAACATCATTTTCTACCAAGAATCATCACCATTTATCAATCAACATTCAATCCACAAGAAGAAGAGTGAAACAATAATGACTGAAGACTCACTATCAATTTAGTTTCTTCAATCAGTTATGATTTAAGAATCTTCTAGGGGTGATTGACTCCTTCAAGGAGTCAATCATGGATCCCCTCTTCAGTTATTGTAAATGCTTCAAGATCAAACACCTACAAATTGTTCCCACCATTAATGTATTACCAAGAATCAAGGGAATTGTTTAGTTCAAATAGTTAGTTAGATTTAGAATTAGTCATTTAGAATAACTATGTCCCATGGAGAGACTAGGAATATTTTTTGTATAAAAGAGAGAATGTAATTAGAGTTAGAAGTTCCATATTTTTCAAGTTGTAGCAACATATTTTGAATTCAATAAAGATCAAATTCAGGAGTAAGTTTATTTGTCTAGAAGTTGGTACAAACTTGATCAAGGGGAGGAGCAAGGGCCACTCCTACCCAACGAGAGGGAGATTCATTCTTACTTTCTTGCTTTGTTCTTTAACAATTGTTGTTACTAGTTTACTATTTCTTTTCGAATGCAATGCAATCTTTAATGTTAATGTTTTAGTTAACTTTCATTTCTGATTTCAATTCCAAGTACTTTAATTTCATGCATTTCATTTGTAATCATGATTAGTTCAATAAATTCTTAGTTTTAAGATAGAAACCCATGTTGAGATTGTGTTCCTATTATTCCCTTTATTGCAAAAACAATCGTTGGACACCACCCTGGATTGATGATTAAATTGATTAAAGTATGAGCCCAATGACACTCATCACTTTTTGGTGTCATTTCGGGAACAAGGTGTCATCAAGGGTTAAGGTGCTAACTAGAAGATATTATGAGGGTGTCTGGTAAGTTTCCATTTAGAAAGTTCATTTCCATAACTCTTTCTTTTTTAAAAAAAGAATCAGGAGACTTTGTAGTGACAACAAGGATCCCCTGGAATGAGTATGTGGAACACACACAACCAAGTTTAGTATCAATAGTTAGGGAACCACTTTTAGTATGTTAGGATTGCATGTTTAGACCTAGAGACCATAGAGGAAGATTTATTAGGATAAACCTTCAAAAACCCCCTCCAAACCAACCTGTGGAACAACCTATTGCTCAGAACATGATGGCTGACCCCAACAATGGGGATAATGGTGTAGAAAATCCACCAGGAAGAACATTTACCTATCCTATCCGGTTGGATCCTAATGATCAAGCTCCTATGAAAAACATATCCCCTTCAATTTTTCCAAACTTTAGGGGCTAGTTTCAGAGGACCCTGATCAATTCCTTTTTGAATTTAAGGTTTTGTGTCAAACTTATGACTACACTGTTGATGGCCAAAAACTTAAAATTTTTCCTCTACCTTAAAAGATGCAGCTATGAGATGGTTTATGGGGTTGACCCCAGATTCCATCAATACATGGGAAGAAATGGAATGAGTTTTCTGGATAAATACTAGGATTACTTGTCGAGTAAGGGATAGGAAAGAAGAACTCTTCCGAATTCAGCAGAAAGAGGATGAAAGTGTAGAAGACTACCTAGACCGGTTCCTTTTTCTTCATAGAAGGTGTGGAGATGGCCTAGACATTAACCTACTCAAAACCTTATTTCTCAAAGGATTAGATGATGACACACAAGAAGCATTCAACCTAATGGGGAAGGGAGACATGAACAAGTTAGAGTTCATGGATATCATTGACCTTTACAAGAATTACTCGAGAACTCACCCCAATCTTAGGAAACAAAAAGGAAAAATGGCTAATGGGGATCTATCCAAGCTAAGGGAAGAAATTGCAAATTTAAAGACTGACCTCTTAATTCAACTCAACACTACTATGGATAGAGAAAAGGCTAGAAATACAGAACCCTTGTTCATCTACTACCCAAGGTGTAGAGAAAAACATGGACTGAAGGACTATCCATTAGACAAGATAGAAATTTGTCTTATCTGTGAACTTAAGCATGCCACTTGATCAGTGTGGTCTTGCTTCCCTACTAAAGAATCATCTAAAGAAAAACAATCAAGAAGAATATGAACTTAACTACATGGGTTAGAGACAGGGAGGAAATTTTAGTCAACCAAAATCAAAACTATAACCAAAAATCACAATGGGTCCTAAACCAATGGAATGGACCATGGTCATATCCACCCCCTTGGGCCCAACAAGTTCCATAGGAGTGGATCCCATAGTATGCACAACCAAATTTTTATCAACAACCATGGGCTCCACATCCAAACATTCCACAATACTCACAAGTATAATCCTCAAGTACCAAACAAGTAGTGGAATGCACCACAAGGGTCTGGACAACAATATTATAATCAATGAAGATCACAAGGTCAACAAGCCATGTTGGCTGGACCAAGTAATGTTTCCCAACCTGAAAAACCTTCCCAACCACAAATACCTACTCAAACCATGGAAAACCCTAAAAATATAAGGTAGGGAAATCCAACATATATGATAGAAACAGAGAAAAACCCTACAGTAAACTCTCTAGATTGCAAGAACATAATGTTGCATTCAAGGAAGGTTACATCTAAACCTTCTTCTCCCGTCATTGAGGAGATCCCTGAAGACAATGAAGAACTAGAGAAAACGTAGCCTAAGAATGTTGAAGAAACTCAACAATTAGACATTGACATTCCTTTTCCATCTAGACTAGTTGAGAAACAAACTTGCCATAGTTCCTGAGAAGCTAGAGTCAGAATTAATTCAAGGATTGAGGAAGTTAAGTATTGGCATTCCTTTTCTACATGCTCTTAAGGACATTCTTGAATTAAAAAAACCATTAAAGAGATCTATTTCAAGACTCTAGGAGAAGGAAGAATCAACCAAAAACCATTCATGTTGATGGGAAACTTGCTAGCATCTTAGAAGGAACTAATCCTCCTCCTAAGTATGGGGATCTTGGTAGTCCTATTATAACTATTTGCATAGGAAATGTCCAAATCCCTAATGTCCTCATTGATTTAGGAGCTTCCATAAATGTCATGACTATAGATACTTTGTCCACATTGGCACTCCTGAACCTCAGTCAACACATATCATCTTACAAATGGCAGATCAATCAGTGAATAAACCCAAGGGAATAATAGAAGATGTTACTATTACAATTGAGTCCTAGGACTATGCGGTAGATTTCATTATAATAAAAACAAAGAATAGAAATATTGGTTACCCCATAATCCTAGGACGTCTGTGGTTAGCTATGGGTTGCTACCCTCATTGACTATAGAGGAAAGAAATATGGTCATTACCAATGGTCAAGATTCCAAGAAATTGTCACTATACCCTATAGCTAAACCATTTTGCCACAAACAACAAACATTGGTCTAACGATGACTCTGATGGTTCCGAGGATATCATCTCTCTCTCTTCCATGGTAGTAATTCAAGAACACTCAGATCAGATTCAATGTGACTACCATGACACTGATTTGTACATAGCCTGAGTCCTATGCCTGAGTCATGCGTTAGGTTCATTCCAAGTCCTGTGCTCAACTCAGAACTGATTCTTGTGCTAGTTAGTTCGATGTTGCAACTTACTGAAATCAAAAATGACTTCATGGATGAGAATAACCAGCCCATTATTTGTCCATTTACGAGGAACATAGATTTAACAGAATGCTTATTTCAAAACATAACCTTAGTGCACAGACTTATACCACATAAATGTCCATTAAATGCACTTCTAAGAAGATATCCAAAGGTCAATTCAATTCAACTTGATACAAAACAATTGCTTGTTCTTCCTAGAAGAACTCTGGTAAATAAACAATTGGTTGAATGATGAAGAGGAAAACACATTGTTCAAACTCCTCTGCTCTCATCCCCAAGATTTTTCTTGGGAATACAATGATATGAAGGGTATACATCCTAGCATCTGTACACATCACATTTACACCACTGAGGCCAAACCAGTCAGGAAACCTCAAAGAAGGATAAACCCAACACTTAGAGACATTGTTAAGACTGAAATTGAAAATCTCTTGAATGTAGGTTTTATTTATCCAATTTTAGACAGTCAGTGGGTTTCTCCTTTGGTCATAGTACCTAAAAAGAATGGGAAATGGAGAGTGTGTGTGGACTATAGAGATTTGAACAAGGCCACTCACCGGGACTATTTCCCATTACCGTTTATTGATCAGGTCCTAGATAGCTTATCAAGTAAAAGATACTTCTCATTTCTGGATGGATTTAGTGGATACAATCAGATCACAGTAGCTCTTGAAGACCAAGACAAGACAATGTTCACCTATCCTTGGGGGACCTTTTCTTATAGGGTGCTGCCTTTTGGGTTATGCAATGCCCCAGCCACTTTCCAAAGAGCCATGTTAGCTATCTTCTCAGACCTCACTCATGATTGTGTAGAAATTTACATGGACGATTTTACAATTTATGGGGAAAAATTTAAGGAAGCAATCAATAATTTGGATAAAGTTCTTGCTCACTATGAAAAACATCAACTATCCTTAAACCATGAAAAATTCCTTGTTCATGATGGAACAAGGTATAGTTTTAGGTCATCATGTTTCAATTGAAGGAATTAAGGTTGACCCAGATAAAGTAAGCATCATTGTGAAGTTTCCCTCACCCACCAATCAAACTGAGGTAAGAAGTTTTCTCTGGTCATGTTGGTTATTACCGTAGGTTCATCTCATATTTTAGTAAAATTACTTCTCCATTGTTTTCTCTACTAACTAAAGATTCTGAGTTTGACTGGACAGAAGCATGTCAAAGAGCCTTTGATGCGATTAAGGAAAAATTGATCAGTACTCCAGTGTTGAGAGGTCCCAACTGGGAGTTACCATTCCACATTCAAACAGATGCCTCCAATGAAGCAATAGGTGTTGTCCTGGGACAACAAAAGAGGAAGGAAACCCATGCATGTAATTTACTATATTAGTAAAAATCTTTCTCCTGCTGAGAAAAATTATACAACTGAAAAATAATTCCTAGTTGTGGTGTATGCAATAAATAAGTTTAGACATTATATTATAGGATATGAAGTCATTGTACATACTGACCACTCTGCCATTAAATATCTCATGAATAAACCTTTGGTTCATGGAAGAATTGTCAGATGGTTATTGCTACTATAGGAATTCAATATTAAAATTGTTGATAAACCAGGAAGTTGAATGTTGTGGCTGACTTCCTCTCCAAGCTCAACTTCAAAAGAAGAGGAACAAGTCAGTGATGACTTTCCAGATGAACATTTTTTTGCACTATCTACTACCTCTCCTTGGTATGCAGACATGGCTAATTACTTAGCCACATGGAAGTTTCAAACTTTTTCACACCCAAGCAAAAGAAGCAATTAATTAAGCAGAGTGTGATGTATACTTGGTTGAATGGAATCTTATTTAAATGTGGTCTTGATCATGTGTTTACATAGTGTGTTGCTGAGAATGAAATATTTGATATCCTATGGGCATGCCATGATGAACCATCAGAGGCCACTATTCGGTGCAAAGAACCATTCATAAAATCCTAGGATCTAGATACTATTGGCCTTCCTTGTTCAAGGATGTCAAGAAGTATGTGTGGAGGTGTGATAAATTCCAAAGAATGGGGAAACCAACATTTACATCGAGACCCCTCTAACCACAAGTTGTTCTGGAGCCATTTGAGAAGTGGGGTCTAGATTTCATTGGGCCATTGACCCAACCTCACAAGGTAAGGAGTATATATTAGTTTGTATTGACTATGTTACCAAATGGGATGAAGTGCAGGCACTGCCACATGCAAGAGATGAGAAGGTTGCATATTTTCTCTATGAATGAATCTTCAAAGATTTGGAGTGCCAAGATCAATTGTGTCAGACCAAGGGCCACAATTCATGTTAGGGGTAATCAATCTCTTTTGTGGAGACATATCAATTTGAAACATAAGAATTCATCTCCCTACCATCCACAATCAAATGGGCAAGTAGAGGTGACCAACAGAGAATTGGAAAATATACTTACAAAGACTGTGGACATCTCAAGAAAGAATTGGGCTCAAAAGTTACCAGAAGTAGTATGGGCCTATAATACTACATGGAAAACAACAATAGGGTTTACACCATATGAATTGGTCTATGGTAAGAAACCAATCATGCCCATAGAATTTGAAATCCAGACATTGAGGATGACCTCTGAGGTGGGGATGAATTGACCAAGGTACAACAAGCAAGAATTATTCAATTGAATGAATTGGATGAGATCAAGCTTCAGGCATTGCAAAAAATGAGATCATCCAACAACAAAGGAAACTCTAGCATGAAAATAGATCAAGCCAAAGAAGTTTCAAAAAGGAGATTGGGCCTTACTTTTTGATTCAAAATATAAATATTTCAAAGGGAAGCTACATATGAGGTGGATGGGTCCTTACCAAATTGCAAAGTATATGATAATGGGACCATCCAGTTGATTCCAATTGATGGTGAAAGGAAATTCATGTTGGTTAATGGTCATAGATTGAGGTTGTACCATAAACCAACATCTCGACAAGAGTTTCAGAGAGCAATACAAGAAGATTCAGATCTTCATTGTGTAGGCAAGGTTTCTTTTTTATCATGATGAACTGAAAATATCATCTTCTAGAAATAAAGAGGGGATGATTGAAAACCAAAAATGGAAATCATCTTCTCTCAGAGCATTGGGTGAAAACCAGAGATGGTGCCCCATGTTTTAAAAAAAAAATAGAGAAGATTGAAAACCAACAATGGTGATCTTCTCTCTCCTAAATTGATCAACAAAAATAAAAAGGTAGTACCACTTATGCATGGAGCATGACATCATGAAAGGAAAGGTGGAGAGGTGTCACACTTCAAATTTCAAATAACGTGGAGATTGACAAGATTTAATATCAAGGTATGCACAATTAATGACCCTTATCATTGTAAGGTTTTAAATTTAAAGTTAAATTGTTCCATCATGTATATTAATTAACCACCTTTTCCCAAATCATATCACACATCCCAAAATCCACTCCAAATCCACCACCCATTAAATTCCATAATGTTTCACACGCATCAAAGTACTTATCCCATCACCTCGGGATTTTGGCTTGAATTTTCCACATTCGGTCATATCACCTGCATAACAAGGTTGTTTGACATTTGTGCTCTCAATTGGGTTGCTCTCTATCCTACGCCATACTTCTCTTTGCACTATTCCTAGCAACTCCTACATTACCAGTCATGTGTTGCTTAATTCCTGCTTCCTCGAACCTAAAATGGGACCCAAACTCAGACATGAGCCTACCAGTTCAGTTGAACTCTTGGCGGATGTGAATTCAGTGGAAGTTTTTGAAAATTGGGTGGTTGGATTTTCTCCTAGCATATGAAGAATTCAACATCCCCATGATAAAGGAATTCATAAGGAATATGGAGGAAAGCTACTCAACCGTAAATGGTAAGGAAATACCCTTCTCCCCAACTGTAATCAGTCAATTTTCTGGAGTTCCAAATGATGGTTTAGCTATTACTGAGTGGAAAATGTACCATGAATTAATTAAAATATTTGTAGTAGGAAGAAGAGAAAAATTACAGTTGGTAGTTGATAGTAAAGGGAAGGAAAAAGGGATCAAAAGACTGAGTATACTAGAACCCTGGGTAGGGGTAGAAAAATGGTTGATTAGATATTTTACTTGTGAAGGGAATATATGAGATAGTGCTAGGTCCAGTATTGAGGATGCTCATACATTTACGCCATGGCAAGGAAAAACCCCAATATAAGGTTAATTTTCCCCAATTTCTCTATGAAGCTATCTGTGTGGCCACTAAAAATTTCCATTGGGGGAAACCTATCTCAAGTTTCAGGGTCTCATTCATTTAATCTGCAAGCATAAGTTTTGAAAAAGAGAAATGGCATGAGACGGTGGCTTAAATTTCAACAATCATACTCTCCCTCATCCACTTCTAGCAGACCTAGCAAATGTCATCGTCGTACCTCTCATATAGACCTTGTTATCCCTGAATCCCTAGAGGAAAATCCATTGACAAAGGAAGAACATGAAGCAATGAAACCATTCAAACATTGGTTAACACTCCACTTGAGTCTCCAACTGAGCCAACTCTTCCATCCATTCCTAAAGAAGGATTGGTTAGGGATAAGGGTAAAGCACCCATGGAGGAAGGAGAACCTAGTTCTCTAGACCCTGATACTTTGTTTCCCAATGTGTTGTCCTTGTCTAAAGTTTAGTTTGAACTTCAAATGGCTCAAGAAAGGGTTAACCAATTGCAAACATTATTGGATGCGAAGGATGTCAGTTTTTCCCAGCAATTATCTTCTCAAGAAAAATGGATTCAAGAACTGCAGAGTATGGTATCACACCAAGAAGAGGAAACTCTTCAATTACAACAGGCCCTACATGAAAAGGAGTAGCAAGTATATGTATTAGAAGCATCCATTACTCAGTTGTAAAAAGAACAAAAGCAAGACTTCCCTCAAATCATTGTATTGAAGGGGATGACCAAATGGATGGAAGAATGCTACCGGTTGAAAAAGGTTGAGGAAGAGAATACAAGTTTAAAAGAAGAGATTGAGTTGCTAAAACAAAATGTTGTCCATGTTAGTCAGTTGTATGACCAGGTGCTCTCCTGTAGACCTCCCTCCAATTTTTATGCCCTATTCTTAAAAGAACAATTCTTCAAATGGAAAATCAATAGAGCAGGGCCCGGTTGGACATTGAATTTGAAGATGACCATCAATTTGTAGGAGCATACACTGTTGCAAATGATGTTGAAAAGAATTTATTATGTGAATTTTATGTGCACAAATTATTTCTCCCAGAGAAAATAGAAATACCAAGTAAATTTGTATGTGGGAGAAGTTCAATTGAGGTCATTTTTTTCAACCCTAAGACATCAAGGTGAGTGGAGAGATCAAAGGGAAATATTTGTACAGTTAGATTCTATAGTAGGCCTCCTCATGAGGCATGATTTTCAGCACCACTCAGATTTTTCAACAATAGGTTTAGATCACAAGTGTATTGTCTACATGTCTCGTAGACAGGTACACTGAAATTCTACAAAATTGTGTCAAGAACTTCGAGAGCAAGTGATTCCCACTTTTAATGTCAAATTTCTTGCATCACAACTATGATATCAACTATTTTCCAAGCCATATAAAAGGAAGGAATTCATTTCACCCACTAATCTCAAGTGGTCTTTAAAAAGGGAAAATATGTATGTGCAAAATTATCCTGGGACTTAAAGAGTAGTGGATTGGAATGTGCTACATAGGCCACCTCTTCTTCTTGCACCAATACCAAGATGGAACTCAACTAATGATCAGGAAGAAGATAGTTATACTACCTAGTGAAAGAATGTGGTAGATCACTTTGGTTTTTCTGATACAACAGTTGATGAGACATGGAAAGACATTCACAAATGAGTATAATTGTTCTAGAATAGTAGAACTCCTTAATAGGTAGCAGGAGGACCTACTAAATCTCTAGTCAAGGGGAGGTGATGAGCCCCATTTTTTCATGATAAACCTTGTGTAATTATGTTTAATCCATGCCAAAACCTATTCTACTTTTGATATTATTATGCATGATGGAAAAATACATACTTTATATTTACTACTTTACTATGTTTATGGGAAATTATTTGTGTGTACTTATGATGTTTCACCTTGTTAATTATTGTGCATAAAAGGCTTGAATATGATATGGATAAATATTAATTATGTGTGCAAAAAGTGCATATGTTGAATTGTTATATGGAGTGCAGGACTTAGTATATATGCATTGGCACAGGACTCTGTTTTGTGTGATATGCACAGAATCTAGTTTGTGTGTTGGTGCAGGACTCTCATCTCTCATCCTTGATCAAGCATCCAACTCATCAAAACTTGATCCCTCAAATCTCGAGTGACACAAGCATGCATGTAGATAACTTAGATTCTAGAATTCCAGCTGGAAACATCATTTTCTACCAAGAATCATTGCCATTTATCAATCAACATTCAAGCCACAAGAAGAGTGAAACAATAATGACTGAAGACTCACCATGTCACTTTAGTTTCTTCAATCAGTTATGATTTGGAGAATCTTCTAGGGGTGATTGACTCCTTCAAGGAGTCAATCATGGATCCCCTCTTCAGTTATTGTAAATGCTTCAAGATCAAACACCTACAGAATTGTTCCCACCATTAATGTATTACCAAGAATCAAGGGAATTGTTTAGTTCAAACAGTTAGTTAGATTTAGAATTAGTCATTCAGAATAACTATGTCCCATGGAGAGACTAGGACTCTTTTTGTATAAAAGAGAGAATGTAATTAGAGTTAGAGGTTCCATATTTTTCTAGTTGTAGCAACATATTTTGAATTCAATAAAGATCAAATTTAGGAGTAAGTTTATTTTTCTAGAATTTGGTAAAACTGATCGAAGGGTAGGAGAAAGGGCCACTCCTACCCAATGAGAGGGAGATTCATTCTTACTTTCTTTCTTTGTTCTTTAACAATTGTTGTTACCAGTTTACTATTTCTTTCCGAATGCAATGTAGTCTTTAATGTTAATGTTTTAGTTATAGAAAGATAGAAGAAACTCCTTATTCAACCGAAAACTTTGAGTAAATGCTACACTAATATATTCATTCAAACAAGAAGCACATTGACAAAAGATAGATCTAAACCATGAGGGAAAGAGGATGCATAATGATTATACTCATTCATATGAAACACACTTGAACATAAAAAAAGAGATATGTATGAGCCAAAAACCACATATATTCATATTTGAACATGTCCAAGTAATCACATTACATCTATCATGGTCATTATAGACCAAAATGATAGTGCAGATTAGAACCATGTAGCAAGACTGGACTTACATCCCTTATAATGCAAAAGAAAAACATGTACCCATCCCTTGATACATCATTCTTCCTACAGATCTCCTAGCCCAACCCATAAATCTCTCCATGTATTTCTGCAGAGCTTCACCTCTCATCTGCTCTCTCTAATCTCTCTAATCTCCCATTTCACTTTATCAGGTGCTTGTATTTATAGCCTTTCTCAACATCTTCAAGCCTTCGTGGGAGTTGTCAGATCCATTGCCAAGTGTCCAAGGTGGTCCTCCATGGGAGCATGCTTCTTTAGGCTCGAGCTCTCCACTCTTTACAATGATGGCCTTCTAGAATCTTCCATCACAAGGTATATTCCTTCCTAGGCCACCATGTTTCCCTGGTTGGCACCTTATCCACTCGCATGCGCATGGGTCACACTTTTCTCATGTTTTGTCTAATACGCCAAATATGGCTAAGTCCCAAAACCTTTTCTCTGCCTTGTGTGCGCATGCCACTTGTTCTACTAAACCCTCCTATAACCATGTCCTACACGCTTTCTCCTTGTGCCCTTCTTAAATAGGTCCTGCGCATGCCCACGTGCCTCTCTATACTTAGCCAATAAATTAGGGGCCCAACATCACCCCACACTACACTTGTTCTCCATCCATAGGAAAATTTTCTCAAAGAATAAAGAATGATTGTCCTTGAATAGTTTGGAGAAAGAATAAAGGAATGAAGAATTTTGGGGAAGAATGAAAGAATGGGGAACTATGATTATTTCTGCAAGAGGAGAGGGAAATATTTGTCAAGTCTACCTCCAACTTATTCTAGGTATTGACTTCACTTTGCTGTGTTTGTTGACAAAGGTCACCGACTAGGAGCTCACCTCTTCAAAGCTTATCCCTTCTCCCTTGGCACTCATGGTTTCCACAACCTCTTCTAATTGCTTTCCCATATCCTCAAGTGTGTCCATCCTACGAGTGATCTGGGGATATAATTCTTTAAGTTGGTTCTTAATTGAGCCCTGCAAGGTCTCAATAGCCTCTGATTTCTTCTCAACCTCGAGCTAGAATTTTTTCACATTCCACCCTATTCCCCTTGTTCTTCTCCTAGAATTCCTTGAGCTCTGCTTCATGGGTGGTGACTAGAATGCTCGCCACTCTATCTCTATCGATGTAGTTGTCATAAGCGGCCTCAACAACTTGGGTGGTGGCTTTCACATCCATGAGGAATTTCTTGTACTAGGCCACAATGGCCACAACCTTCATCTTGTCCTCTTTTTCTTTGCACGTCGATGCCTCCTCTGTAGACTCCAAGGCCAAGTGGTCATCTTTCCATTGTGAGAATGTGAGTTAAGTCTTCTAGGCATTATAGGCTTGATTCATATTCTATGTGGGTGGTGTCAAGTCTGGATGCTTCAAGATAATGGTACTTGTGATCATCTCCACCTTCTTGGAGACTTCATGTACCCTTTCCTTCTCTTCCTTTAATTCACGCCTTAGCTGAGCGCTAACTAGTTCCTCATGTTTTAACTCCTTAGTTATTTTCTCTAGCTCCTCTTCCTTCTTCTCCAAGCTCTTCCTCTAGAAACTTCACTCTGTCATTCCTCCCAAAGAGTTTGGCCTCTACTTCCACCGAAACTTTATTTAGCACATGTTGCAGATTTGTTTCATCTGATATCCGCTAAGCATTTACCAAGGGGTTGTCACCTTTTGACTCTAGTACCTTCATTATTTCCCCTTGGCTCACTTCAAATTCTGGTTCATCGATGTGGGACTCAAATTCCCAAGAAATCATTTTCCTTGTTCCGAGGGTATGCACCTTCCTCATCAAATGATGCCATAGCCAAGATTTTCTCCATTGGTATGGTGCTTTGAAAGTGTGCATGCAACACCTTGTTGGGTCATCAATATAGCCCATCCTCTGAACCTGTGATGCCTCTGATTTTTTCCTTTATGCATGCCTTAGGAAAGCTCACAGCCAAACTGGGATCCCCTCCCATGTTGCCATATTCCTTTTCTATGCTTTCCTCCTCTACTTCCTTCATCACTAGGTCCATGCTGCGCTCCATCTCTTGCTCTACTAGGTCTTCAATGATCTTGGCTACTTCCTTCTCCATGGCCTCATCTATCTATTCCTTAGTGAGGCTTGGGGTCCTTTGTTCTTTTGTGACTTCCTCACTTACTCCCCCCTATCTTGAGTATCTTCTCTTCCTGTATTCTCCTCTTGGAAAAGATGTATTCATTTTATTCTTCCTCTCCTTCCTCCTCCGAGTCATGAACCTCATAGATAGGATGGTCCTCTCACTTCCTAGTTCATCTTCATCATCATCATCTCTCTCACCTCTATAGGCCCTCCAAGCTCTTGTATCCTTTCGAATCATTTTCTTCATCACCTTTCTGCTTCTTCCGAAGGGATTCGCTTTCTACTTCCTTCTCCTCCTCCTCTAGTGACCTCTCTTGGGTGATGGGTTCCTCGTGCTCCGGTGCTTCTTCCTCTAGATTCTTTGCTTTCACTGGGGACTTCTTTCTCATGTATAAGTATTGGGCTTAGCGCTTGTCTCCGAAATGCCACTTGTGTATCCTAAACACTTGGTGCTTTCTGCACCTCTTCCCTTTCCCTCTTCTTTGGTGTGGGCTTCTTTCTACCTATGGGGTCCTTAGGGATGGATACATCATTTTCCAAGTATGCACCCTTTTCAAATTTTGGCCTGATGTGAAGGTATATTTATTCATAGCATCCCTTCAAAGTTGATTGGAAAATTCATTGGTTTCATCATTCTGTATCTCGTGGGAGACATATCTCTCCATGTATGCATGCACTTCTTGGGGTAAACCAACTTCCTGTGCAGCTCTCTATGGTCTTGATCACTTCACTAAGGTCAAACCTTAGTCTCTTGGCCTCTTTAAATCTTTTCACCCCACTTGGAAGTATAGCATGGTGAAGGAGAAGGGAATCTTACACCATGGGCTCATTGTTTCATCTATCAACCTAAATCTGCCAATGTAAAAGTGTTGATATACTATGAATTCTACTTCTCCTTGCACATGAGCATGGGTAACTTCTCTGGAATTCTCCATTCCACCCCAAACGTGTCCCTCATGCACTTGTACCATTTCTCTAAACATGCCTTGTGAGTGGTTGTCATTGTCTCACAAGTATATTTTGTGAACCACTTCACGGGTGAGGGATCCTCTTTTGGGTACTCCCAAACAAACATTTCTAGCCCATCGGGCACTCCGATTTCTGAGAAGACAATTGTGAGGAGGACATTACCAAATAGTATCTTCTCACCTTCTTGTGTGTTGCTAATGATTTCATCCACGATGAAAGTGGACAAGTTATAGATGGTCCCCTCAGATATTTTTTTCACACACATTCAGCCATGCCTTGTTCACTTGAGTCCATCTCTCTTGGTCATTGAGCTTGGTTACCAAGCACGCAGCCATCCTCATCACGGGGTTTGGATCTCTGTGATGTCAAAGTATTGTGATCCTTTCTTATAGTCATATGCAAAAATTATTTCCTTGATGGCCTCCTTGTCACTTAGGTCATCATCAATGTTATCCCCTTCGCAGATAAGGCCTGTGAACTTGGAAATTAACTGGGGATTTATGCATGCATCTTGTGCCCCATGAAATAAAAGTGGTCTTCGTGAATGCATGCACCATTAGCCACATTGGTAGAGGCGCTCAGGTTTTCCAAAGTAGGGTAGTTCATAAAGTTGTAGTAATCCTTCCTTCTCCAATTTAACCTTTACTCATCACTATAAATGGGCATGCCTTCTGGTGTCCTCTTATTTGTTGGGTGAACCAACTCCAAAGCCATTTCTTTTCATTGTAGTTTGTGATGGTTATAATCACTCACATCATCTTCCTTAGGTGTGATTCCCATTATTTTCCTAGCAATACCCCATCTGGGTACTGCATCTCTGCGTACCATTCTTCATTTGTGCTCTCTGATGATTGTTGTTTGTTTTCCTTTCCCTTTTTTTTCTTCTTTGGTGAGATGGTTTTTTAGGTGCCATTCTTTCTGGTTAGGTTATCACTTCAAGCAATTTTTTTCTTCTCTTCTCTACCACTTTATCCAACCCCAATGCACAACTTTGCGAAAAACCCTCTAACCATGCCCTAGTCTGCCAAACCCTAATGGAACAACCCTTCCACAAGATATTGCACTTCAACAACTTCCTTCTTAACTTCCTCCATGCCCATGTACTCCTTTCCTATTGGTTTTTGCAGATTTACTCTATCATGTCACTTCAGATTTCTTCAAATTTTTCTTCATCACAAGATCATCTTGCTTTGGATGCCCTAGTTTCAAGAGATTTTTTTCTTTGTAAAATACAATGTAAATAATGAAGTGCCCAACTTCTTATTTATAGTTTTTCCTTCTTTCCAGCATTAAATGCTATTTTACCTACCACCGTACTTAGTATTAAATGAAATTTTTCCACCAAGCTGACCTTAAGCACCTTTTTCACACGCACCACAATCTTGCGTGGAAAACCTTTACAACCTTCTAGCGTGCAAACAATCCAACCCGACAAAAGACTCTTACATGCGCATCAATAGCACCGAAGGCACTTCTTCCATCCTACCCCTATTTTTTCTCTCACCTACCTCATGTTGTTCATGCTCTCCTTTTTATATATGTGGTTTCTTCAAGGCTTTCTTGACACCAACCATTTTTCATCCATCTCTTCTCTATACCTATTAACCTTACATGCCTTTAGTCCTTTAACCGGGCCATTCACCACAACTTCTACTACCAATGCACACTTGTATTACAGGCCCATACTTCACATCACTCCACCCCACACTAAAAAGATGCACAACGGTCCTCTATGTGCATGCACAACCTTCAAAAAGTAATGTGGTTATTGGTGCACACATGTGCATAAAACAAAACAACAGAAAGGAATGAACAACGAGAAAGGGAAACACAAGAAAAGAAAATGAATTAAAGGAAAGTCTATTCTAACTGGAAACACTACCTTATTTACAAACACCAAGAAGACTTATTTATAGTAGGGCTTCAGCCTACTCCCATTGAAGTGTCTGGTAATCTCATCCCATCCAGTGCTTGCAACTGGCATGCACCTGAATCAAGGATGTATGAGATGATGTAAGGGCCCAACCAATGGAATTTTAGCTTCCCAGGATGGCGCAAAACTTGGAATCATATAGCAAAACCATCTACCCAACCTCAAACTTCTTGTTCTTGATGTGATGATCATGCCATGCCTTTTTTTTTTTTTTTAGTCTTCTAGCTCCACCTAGTGAGTGACCATCTTTCATCCAACTACATTAATTTTCAATCCTTTCTTCCAGTGCTTTCTCATCGGCTAATCCTCCTCATGTGTGCACTATACACAAAAAGGTAACATGAATTCAACTAGTAGGAAACCTCCATGCCAAACACCAATTGAAATGGTGTGGCCTTATTTAACCTCTTGTAGGTTTATGTATGCCCAAAGAATGGATGATACTTTGTCATCCCAATCTTGTCTACCAACATCACAGATCTTAGTCAATGTGTGACTAAGTATTTTGTTAAATGCCTCAACAATTCCATTTTCTTGAGGGTGATAGGGGTAGTCTTGTGATGGGCCACCATAAATTCTGATAACAGAATCCTGACCATCTCATTGAGAAAGTGCATACCTCTATCACTTGTCAAACTCAATGGGCATCCATACTGCTGATTATATTTTCCCATAAAAATCTAGCAGTTGTAGCCATTGTACAATCCTTTGTAGGTGTTGCCTCTACCCACCGTGTCAAATAATCAGTGCAAGTGATGATATACCATGAACCAATCCTTCGCCACTGGTGAGATTGGTCCTACAAAGTTGATAGCCCATTTCTCAAATGGTTTTCGCACTAGCTATTGGTCGTAAGGGAATTTCATCCCTCTTTTCTAGTTTTCAAGGCACTGGCAATGGTCACAAGCCTTGCAAAACTCAATACAATCTTGGT
The DNA here is from genome assembly GCA_018340775.1 of Taxus wallichiana var. yunnanensis. Lineage (NCBI taxonomy): Eukaryota > Viridiplantae > Streptophyta > Pinopsida > Cupressales > Taxaceae > Taxus > Taxus wallichiana. The sequence goes on from CM031240.1 coordinate 106,384,944, forward strand.
AAATGGTTTCCCACCAAATCCCTGTGAGTAGAAAAATCTTCCACGTGGTTACATTTCCCACATAGTGTCCTCCTGTGATCCCACCATGCTTCTTCCATAATTGTAATGTGCTCATGTTCTAGCACACATCGGCGCAGAACCTCATCACGGCCCAATTTGTATAGATCTCCACTAATCAGCATGTAAGGCATGGCACGTATGGCCAATTGTTTCCTCTCCAAGGCCTTCATTCCTTTAGTGCCACACTGTCTTAAGAAATACTGCAATGTCCTCCAAATCCGAGGGGCGTGCACCGTAACCTAAAAAATTTGTGTGTTGGCATAGTCTCCTAATGCTTTGTACGTCCTCCCCGAGTCAATCCTAGATAGATGATCGGGTCCAAAATTACTCTTTCCTGGCTTCACAACCACATGGTGAACTCAAATTCTTGAAATAGCAGGACCCACCAACATATGTGCCCTTGAAGAACAGGCTTATTGACTAAGTATTTTAATGCCATGTGGTCCATGTAGAATATAAAGGGTGTTGCCAATAGATACTACCTAAACTTATGCAAACACGTAGATCATGGATAATGCTTCACGCTCTTAGTAGTTGTGTAATTTTTCTCTGTTGGTGTTAACTTTTTGCTGGAAAAACACAAGGGATGATCAACAATCCCTTCACTAGGTTGTGTCCAGTACTACTCCAATGGTTGTGCCTGAGGCATCAACATGAACATGGAAAGGCTTATCCCAAGAAGGGAATCATAGTATGGGTGGTGACAAGCTTATCCTTTAAAGTATTAAATGCCTTCTATTGCGCTCTCCCCAAAGGAAGGCACTCTTGTGTTTAAGCAACTCTTCTAAGGGTGGCTATCTGGCATATCCCTTGATGAACTTCCTGTAATACCCTGTATGCCCAAGGAATCCATGCACTGTGCTTTGGCTAGTAGGCTCCCCAACCCCACAATGACAAAAATTTGGCGGGATCTACTAGTAAGCCCTCCCTACATATGATGTGCCCCAATAATGTTCCAAATGGGGTAGAAAAGACACATTTCTTAATGTTGAGGGATATCCTCAACTACCGACATCTCTCAAACATTAATCTTAAGTTATCATAGTGGTCCTTCACTAGCCCATACACTGTCCAATCATCTAGATAGACTTGAAGAAATTTATGGATAAAGTCCTGAAATGCTTGTACCACAATGCGTGAGAACACAACAGTGCATTCTTCAACCCAAAGGGCATGACCGTATAGGAAAAACTTCCCACTCAAGTGGTGAAAGTTTTCTTCTCCTGGTCCTCCTTTATGATCCAAACCTAGTGGTACCCTGAAAATCCATCCGTAAAGGAATAGACTTTCGTGTCCGGCCACTCCTTCCAAAATTTCTTTAGTGAAGGGGGTTGGAAAAGGATCGATGACACAAACTACATTCAACTCCCTATAGTCTACACATAGATCCTTATCCTTCCATCCTTTTTATACTAATGACCATTGGACTTACCCACTCTGACTCTTCAACAACTTCAATGATGCCCGATGCTATCATCTTATCTATTTCTTCCTTGACCTTCACACGCAAGTTAGGATTCATTTGGTATGGCCTCTTCCGAACCGGGTGTGCACCCTCCTTCAACTTGATCCTCATTTCCCCAAGGAATGGTGAATGCCTTTGAGTTCATGATACCCACGAGGGAATAAATCCTAGAACTCACGTAATAGATCAATGATCTTAGAGACCTCCTTCTCCAACCAATAATCCCCAATGATGGCCTCCTTAGGTTCCTCTTTTGTACCAATGTTAACCTTTTTTGTCTTTAATGGTTCATGGTAGGCACGCACCCATTCATCAACACTATCTATCACTTCACGCATCCCTACAAAATGGTTAACATCAAGATTTCTGCTTCCTCCCCATCAATTACATACACCATCTTCCTTTTTTTTTTCCATGCATGCATGCTCAAGTTGTATCTCTTTTGATTCTTCTTCCTCAAAGCGCACCTCCAAGCTAGGTTCTCCTAGAAACTCTTGTATTCTATCCTCCACCATAGCACTATCCCCTATTGTAAGGCACTTGAAAACTGTAATGCCTTATCCATTGATGGCTTTGTACTCGATACTCAAAAATGCTTGAATGAGATCAGCCATCAATTCTTTCCAATTACTAGTTTGATGACGCATGTTTCTAAATGTATATACCATGCACGCACAACCTTGTAGTGTGGAATACAACTTATGTACCCATAATGATGGTGGTAAGGCTTCTGCACCTCCTATCTAGCCTTCTCACATGCTTGGATATGGAATGAAGTGGTCTCTTTACCATGGTAGTCTTGAATGACCGTGGGTGCGTTGCTTCTGGAAAACCTTACAGAGAACATGATTCTTACCTCGTGCCACTCCAAGAGGCTCTCCCGATGTGTATCCCACTAGCGTGCTAGTAGTCCCGAGTAGGCTATAATTGAGCATCCCTCTTCTTTCATCCTCATTTTTCCATTGAGCTTCCATGTCCCGTAAGAAAATTTTAGGGTATGCCCCTCCAGAGTAACTTGGTAACTTCTTTTCCTCCTAGATGCTTGAGTGAGTGTGCCTTGGTCACTTTTGTTACATACCCCCTTAGTTTTTCACCCAATTAACTCATAGGTCCCATGCACCCAATTGTCACATGCCATGCTTGTGGTATCACTCATGACTAGGCATCCTCAAATTGGATAACTCCTTCTGTAGGGTGAATTATCTCAAGTCTCTGATGGAGCACACATAAATTCTATCAAGGACCTCTTCTCCCAAAGGTTTAGTGTAAGGTGTCTGACTTCCCATCATCGAGGGATGATGACCCATTCTTCCTTGTTTTCAAAACTGATATATCCTTTGTTGAACCTCAGGTCAACGTTGTTCTTATAGCACCATGGGCACCCAAGTAATGCTGGAAAATTTTCTACCTCGAGTGAGTGCCAAGACTTGAAGTCTCCAAGTAAACTTGGCCCCCGAATGGTAATCACTGCATCCTTTAATACTCCAATGGGCATTGCCTTAGTTTTTTTTTCCATATACAACACATTCAAAGATGGTAATGCAATGTGGGCCTTCCCATTTGATGTCAGGCATCCAATGTAAGAACATTGACTTCTGCTCCCATGTCAATTAATATGTTTCTTAGAAGCCAACCATCCACAACAATTGCATTCAAGTGTGATTTCTTTGTCATAATCAAGGCTATGGGGAGGGAGGTTTGCATGCAACACCTACCTTTTCGTGCTCCACTCCGATGCATGGCATCTTTTCTCGTAGCCATTCTCCTAACAAGGGAATAATATTCTCTTGCCTTAACATTTTTGCATACTTCCTTGACCTCATCTAAGTCCTTCTGTAGAGCCTCAACATTCCTTCTTTTCTCCTGCTACCTGGACTACTCCTTTAGACACTAGATTTCTCCCTATAAACTCTGAATGACATCCATAGTCTCTTGATACACCTCCTTCTGATGAGAAGGGTCTGGTACTTCCCATGTACCACTTCTTCCCTTGAAACAAGGTCCTTTGCCTTGGTATTTTTTGCGTGTGTTGCTGCTTCTGCTTGTGTTGTCACCAAAACAGGTTCCAATCCTGACTCACACATCACCCATGGCATCCACTGTGTGTCAAGCCTTCTTTATACTCACCATCACAAGCACCCTTTTCTTTTCGGTGTTGTTGGCTCATGTGCTCAAACAACTTAGGGAAACTCCTCATACTTGTGCTTCTTTCCGCACCACGAGCACTGTAATAACTCTGGGCACTCTCGTGCTTGTAGTGTTCTGTAGATCCAAATGAAAACAAGTTCCTCATGGGAACTCACTTCTTCCTCCTCCGTGGTTACCATGACCATGAAATCCTCCATGAAACCTTTCCCATGTGCTTCCATCATCCACACGCGCCCTCATAATGGCATGGTCATCATCCTTTGAACTACTTGCAAGGCTAGTCTGGCGCACACCAAGATCAATAGCATCATGAATCTGATCAATCAGCCTATAGTCTTTGGTGTCATGTGATGTAGATGTACAAATCTTGTAATAGCAAGATACATTCTTATGGATTGCATGTTGTAGTAGAGGGCACCTACTTGCATCATGGTCCCCGTGACAAATTTCATAGTCCATCATATAGCGTACATACCAATTTCGAGGGAAGCTATCCTTTGCATGCCCCTCCACTTCATAGTTTATACACCACATTCCACTATGAGTCTCATGGGATGAGTTCACAGATAAATTTTCTAGCTGCTTAGCCATAACAATGATTTGAGCTTCTAAAATGGACTAACACCAGTATCAATGCTCCCAACAACTTCAACGCATAGAGAAGCTTCCAATGCCTCACGTGGGTCTGTGAAAGTCTTATGTGATAATGCCCTTCTAAATGGTGTTATCAACCCTCCAAAAACCATTGAGCATGTTGTGAAGGGTGAATGTCATATGAAACTTTGACAAGAGAGTTTTAAACCATGCATCATACTCCCACACACACTCTTTACCATTCCCTGTTGAATCTCCTTTAGAGCGTTGATGCTCTTCTACTCAAACTTAGGGATGTGGAATTCTGCTAGGAAGGCATTTTTCAATGTGGTGTAATCTACCACCATCTGATGGGGGTCATACTTCCTATACCAGCTATGCATGCATGCCCTTGCAACATCATTACAAATTGACTGGCCTTCCATTTTGGGGTTGTGATCCCCTTCACGCGCCATAGCAACTCACACTTGTGCACATGCTCCGCAACATCCTCTATACCCTGGTAATCTAGAAAGTGTAAAGACATTTCAAAGATTACCTGAGGAGGGGGCTGAGGCCCCTGTCCTCCTGATCTAGATCCTTGGTTTCTCGTGTTCCTCTGGTGTTCCCTCCTCCACTGGATCCCACTGGATCCACCAGTCCTGTGCCTCCCGATCCACCAGTTCCACCTCTAGATCCTCCTACGGCTAGTAATGGGCCTGAAGTGGTCACGCCTAGTGTCCCCAAATGTCCCACTGAACTACAACCAATGGTCTATGAGATCATTCCACTACCAAATGTGTGTCCCACGCCACTCCCCGACGTGTTGCCCAAACCTTGTGTATTTTCCCCTTGCCCAAAAATTCCTCCAAACACTAGAATGGTATGTGCAGCCATAGAAGTCCCAAATGAGAAATTATATCTCTTGGGCATAGATCGGTCACTTCCACCGATACAAACTGGGTTAACAATACTTCTCCCTTGATCTGGAAAACCAAGTGCCAAGGTCGGTCACTAGGTGGGTTCAGATGCATGCAATGACTCTTCTTTCTCCACATGACGAAATCTCATCAAAATCTAAGGGGTCTCTCTCCATGCACTTTCCAAGATGGGGTAGCATAGACTACTCAGGTTCCATGTCCTCTGTGTGAACCTCAACTCCTTCCCGCAATGTCTACCTCCATAGATCCATCACACTTGCAACCTCACATTTTCTAGCAATCTCCCTTTCACGTGCTTCACTATACTTGAGTCATCTCTCCTCCCTTTCTTTCTCAGTCACAATGTCTTCCATCCTCCTCCACCCTAGCTTCCTCACCCAACACTTAGAAGGGTTTAGCCGGCCATTGGAAATGCCTCTAAACTCAAGGTAATGATCAAGATCTTCATCGCCAAAGGAATAACACGTAGAAATGATCCTCTGGGCTCCCTCAGAAACTCAAACTCAGCAACTTCCAGACAAGAGTATGTAGAAATGGCATATTCCAGAGTGTAGCTAGCCAACACTCCCTTCCACCAATGATCCACAACATGAGTCCACATCAGATCTACATCTTGCAACCTCTAGTAATCATCTTGGGTCCATACATGCTCTATAGTACCATCTTGATCTAGACATATGCTGAGAGCCATTCGTATAGATCTCTACTGGGAAGAAAAAAAGAAAGTTTCATATAACTCATGGTAGAGGTTCTCTTCTACCCATCTACGTGCATCAAACTCAAGTCCAGTGTTGAATCTCTGAGAAAATTCATCCTTGTGCTCTTGAACCATGTTTCAACACTTTCCAAGGTTAAACACTTTATCATCACATAATATAGATACAAAGATGCATGCCATTTCTTACAACAACTTCAAAAAGAGGTCCCGGAAATGGAACCAAGATGTAGTCAATTTTTATACCCCTTAACAAATAAGGACAATCCCATGTGCATCGGCCTATCACCCAAGGGCCTGGGTGCTCACCCGAGGCACGCGCGGGTGCCGAGCCCCTTTTATGTGATTTGTGCAAGAATGTAGCATAGATGCATAATAGAAAGATAGAAGAAACTCCTTATTCAACTGAGAACTTTGAGTAAATGCTACACTAATGTATTCATTTAGACAAGAAGCACATTGACAAAAGATAGATCTGAACCATGAGGGAAAGAGGATGCATAATGATTATACTCATTCATATGAAACACACTGAACATAACAAAAAGAGATATGTATGAGCCACGAACCACATATATTCATATTTGAACATGTCCAGTAATCACATTACATCTATCAGGGTCATTACAGACCAAAATGATAGTGCAGATTAGAACCATGTAGCAAGACTGGACTTACGTCCCTTACAATGCAAAAGAAAAACATGTACCCATCCCTTGATACATCATTCTTCCTACAGATATCCTAGCCCAACCCATAAATCTCTCCATGTATTTTTTGCAGAGCTTCACCTCTCATCTCTCTCTCTAATCTCCCTTTTCCTTTACCGGGTGCTTGTATTTATAGCCTTTCTCAACATCTTCAAGCCTTTCATGGGAGTTGTAGATCCATTGCCAAGTGTCCAAGGTGGTCCTCCATGGGAGCATGCTTCTTCAAGCTCGAGCTCTCCACTCTTTACAATGATGGCCTTCTAGAATCTTCCATCACAAGGTATATTCCTTCCTAGGCCACCCTGTTTCCAAGCTGGCACCTTATCCACTCCGCATGCGTAATTGGGTCACACTTTTCTCATGTTCTATTCTGATACGCCAAATATGGCTAAGTCCAAAACCTTTTCTCTACCTTGTGCGTGTGCCACTTGTTCTACTAAACCCTCCTAGAACCTTGTCCTATGTGCTTTCTCCTTACACACCCTTCTTCAAATAGGCCTTCACAAGGCACAAAGATTGGTTCATTTACATCACACTTCATAGGAGGGGATTCTATTTTTTCCCATGCACATATTATTTACATTCTACATCTAGTTACTTGCTTGATACTCACAAATTGTGGATCTGTCACAAGATCAACCTAGGGCACAATTCCACACACACACACCTAGAACTACATTGGTTCGAGACGCAGCTGCAGCGCTTTTAGTGATAAGTCCATCAATTTGGTAGCTGAGGATAGTCTGAACCCTTCATATGCATATTTGTTTTTAAAGATTTTTGATGTTTTGTTTGGGGTTTTGCAAGTGATTCCTTTACTATGGGTTTACAATTACATCAGCGATCTAAGTGAAACATACACGTGATAAGTAGTGAAGGCTTCAAACCATCCTGACTGACTTTGAAATTCACTAGGACTTCCCACACATACTAGGCCACCCAGATTATAGACTAGAGTGCCCCAAGTGTCTAAATCTCTTTTCCAGATGCCCAGATCCATCCAAATCACTCAAATCTAAATTTTCTCAGGATCATGTGCAACGGTCTTCCATTTTGTTTAGTCAGTCTTCACTACGACACAAGATTACAGAATCTTTGAATCAACTAAGGCTCTTCCAACCCTCTTTGCACATTAGGGTTTCATATTTTTATTGCTTAGTTTTCTTGAGTTATTTCCTTCATTTATTTATTCATTATTTACTACAAACTTGCATTATATTAGGCTAGGATATTACATTTTAGCATAATCATTTTAGTGAACCCGACTTGATCTACACCTTATTCGGATCTTGGTTGCTTTGTCATCATGATTATCTCAATTAATGACTTTTTATTTGCCAATCCTAATTTAAGACATAGAGTACAACATCTCCTCGCTACTACTCACATTCCTGCTAATATGCATCTAGAATCCGTATATAATTATTTTGTTGATGTATTTTCTCAACATATTGCTTTCCCATCTAATCCTCATGCTGATCTTTCTATTTTCGATAATGATCCACCCTTGCATATCATGATTCACATCTACAATATGGGTATCAAGCATACTTTAATCGACAATGGATCTAAACTTAATCTATGTCCCATGTCATTCCTTGAAAATATTGGTCTGTCAGATTTGTTAATGTTATTCCATCATGTCTCTCTCTTCATGCATATGATGGCTCTATTCATCCATGCATAGGTCACATTGTTTTACCTATCACTGTAGGACCAAAAACTCTCAACACAATCTTCTTTTTCATTGAATTTCTGGTTTCATATAATTATTTACTTGGTAGGCCATGGCTCCATGCCATGTAAGTTGTTTCCTCTATAGTGCATCATTGTGTCAAATTTCTACATGAGGGTGTCGAGTATATTGTTCTTCATGATCATCATCCATACAAATATTGTGACCATGATCCAAATACTACACTTCCTATTCTAAGGGTGACACTATTGATGACCCGCAACCCATAGATGAGATACCACATTTACCACCACTTGAAGGTTCAATTTATATGATAGATTATGTACCATGTGCATCTTTGCCTTCCCTTGCTTCCACCACTTCTATGATTGTTTATTAGGGGTATGTACCTACATTGGACATCACTCTAGCTCCTCCACCTCCTCATGTGCCACCTCCACCAGTATGACCTCCTTTTACATGCAATCTTTTCATGAATGATTATTATTGGGAGCATATTCCATTTGATCCTACTTATGATGACATAGTATGTACACATGATGGCTTGACTCGGCTAGGTTTTTCTTTTGAATATCTCTATCCTCCAACGCATTCTTCTCATAGTTATCATGGATTCATTCACATTGCTGTAGCTTATGGTCTACATGTCTTTCACCTCATAATTTTTCTTGTGTGAATCCATTGATCTTTTCCTTTACATTAGGATAATCATGGCTTGATTACATTGGGGCACCCTAGATCCTGATCACACAAATATCTCATTTCCTATGCCTTTTGGTTGTGTCTTCATTTGTAATAGTTCATTTCTTGTCTCTACGCATAATCTCACTTACTTGGTATGCACATGGGTGTCCATTACCACCCTTTACTAATGAGGAATATACCATGGGTATGTATAACTTACATCATAATAACTCATTACGTGATCAACCCGACACCATTACTTACTACCAGGTCTCCGATGTTTTTTCATTTGGCTTTGACCATGACAATGATGACCTCCTAAATGAAATTACATGATTGAATTCTTCATCTTACACACTTGGGGGCATTGCATCTATATCACCCTAGCTTCAAAGCATGTGTCTTATACTCACCTTACTAATACATCTTGATACAAATATGCAATGTGCATCGTTAATACCCGATGACGCACTCTTGTGCTTCGGTTCACACTTGACTGTTGATGGTATCCTATACACATGAACCTCACACACTGCACACTAGAAACTACACATTTCACATCTTCGCACCTTACATACATACATCTTACATCTTACATCTTGTAGCTTTGTGCATCTATGCATCTCATATCATCCATGCATCTTGCATTACATACTACACATCCTACATTACACACTTTACTTTACACATCACATGATGATTTCTCATCACAACATCCACTACACATATTCTACATCCTACTCATCTACTTATACATGCTACTCTCACTCCGATGACATACTCTAGTCTCATGGTCCATACTAGATTGTTGATGGTATACATCACAAATGGACCACATCGCTTTCCCACACTAAACCATTCAATAATTTTCTCATGCAACATTCCTAGGTTAGTGATATACATTATAGGATACATCATCACTTCCTCTAGCATCTTGTAGTGATATATGCTTTAGGCTAAATCATCACTTCTTCTCTCATCTCATAGTGATATACGCTTTAGGCTACATCATCACATGTTTGCACCTCATCTCTATGTCACACATCATCACTACATACTCATCACATCACACTACATACAACACATCACTCGACCATTTCCCGATGATGCACTCTCATTTTTGGTTCATTCTTGACTACCGAGGGCATAAAAATGAACCTCACCGCATACAAATCCACTCACGGGGGGCACAGATCCTATCATTCATTTTGCATTCCATTCCATCCATCCAAAACATATTACATATCTTAGTTGCAAAGTACTCTTGCTTACATTTACTTGTATATGTTCACTTTATTACAAATTCTATATATATATATATATATATATATATATATATATATATATATATATCTTGTATGTTTTTATATTTATCATACATACGCGTTCACTTTCCTTCTAATTGTGATCGTAGGCTCTATAGATCCATTATACCCAAAGCATGGATGTTTTACGTAGTACTTAGTACCAGTCCCACATGGCTCCTAGGGGCATCCACTTTCATACACTACAGGTGTTATTGTTTCATTTTATTTCATAGCACACTACTTTATCAATTATACATGCTTTTGACATACTTGTTATCTTTCTAATGTGTTAATGGGTGCTTCATGTGTAGCATTTGTTTTACTGTAGGATTACTTGCTACCATGGTTGTCTCTGTTACATTGTTTTTTCTTGTTTGTCATTATATGCCTTTGTTTGTGGGCTTTTTCTTGTGTGCACACTTATATTTTTGGCTTCGTTGGCCTTGGTTGTCTTACAACACCGTGAGTGGTGTCCCATATTTGTAACCCACTTTTCACGGTCTACATTTTCTTCTTGTGTGTTTTATCTTACACATTGTTTTTCTAACTTACACTTTGTCTTATACATGCATGTTCATCCTTTCTTGTTCTAGCACTTGTCTCTCAGCCATTTGTTTGCATGTGCCTTGGTTTTTACCAAGCACATCCCTTCCCCGATGCAGGGGGAAAATTTTCAGCGATTGGTCCTATTTTGGGCCGCATCCTCCTACAACGACATCACATGTGCCCCAAAAGAGGGGGTATCATATAGGTAAACCAATCACTCCATACAGAGTGTAGACACCTATTTTTGGGTATAGCGCCCCTCAGTCATCTCACATTCACGCTATTTCCATTATCACATCTCTTTCTCTTAAATTAAATGAAATCCTATCCATTTTCTTAATTAATTATCAAATGGGCTCCATGTAGACCCATTTGATAATTCAACTTTTTGATATTATCCCCATCTCCCACAAATTATTAATCCATGAGTATTAATACACCTATCCAACACCCCTTTTTTAAGTGGAATCTTTTATCTCATCCACCATGTCAATCATGCTCCCCACGCCATCTAATAATTCAAGTCATGGTCCCCACTTGATCACATCATATCTCTTAACTCAAAGTTAATCTACTAAACCCCTTACTTGTTAACCTTAATCTAACCTCACATCTAAGTTATAAATATGGGTGTTTTCCCCATATTCAAAAGGAATAAAAAGTTAGAAAATTTGGTTGAATGCTTTGAGAAATTTTAGCCATTTTGTCATAATATCATTATTATTTTATCTTGGTGATAACACGTGGAGTTTCCATGATACTCGCTCATGATTTGGTCATGTGATGAGATTCATGTTGCACGCATTAGATCAATAACACCATCTGCACACCGGTATATTCTAGGTTATTTTGTTTATCAATTTGCATGTTATCTGTTTGGACTCTATTTTATTATTATTCTTTCACACGGGGTTGATACCACGAGGAGTTAACACTTCCTAGATTTACTTTGTCAGATAGCCCCCGCATAAAATCTCTAATCAATATTTCTCTAGTGTATGTGAACTGTAGGATTGTTGTGATCACACCAAAGAGTTCAACATCAACTTTGCACCCATATCATCCATCGTCATCTCCAAGGTACTAAGCCGCTTTATACTCAACATTGTTAGTGTTTCTTGATTACTTGTACACTCATCGCAACAGAAATTGGAAACTCATATCAACATTTGGCACGCTAAAGTGGGACCAGATCCAGCTCTCGGTCATGTTTTTGTTTACTTTGTATAGGTGTCATATGTATAACAGTTATTGTATTTTGTATTATTGTCAGTATGACATCATGTCAATCTAGATATGTGTTCTGCAGTTGTCATTTGTAGACTCACCCGCTTGTAGGCTCTTTGGTACTATCTTCGTCCATGTGTTGTGGTGCGTACATGTAGTCGATTATGTCACCATTAAGGTACGTCGATTTATCATTTGAAAAGGTTAGTCATTGATTTGTTTATAATAAAGGTAAAATTTATCGTTATTGCTATTTGTTAATATATATGTATATACAATAATTATTATTATTATTATTATAAGTAAATTAAAAACAAAAAAAAAAAACATCTTCATCCAATCACTCTAAATACAATAATTAATAGAAGTGTATTGTATTTATTAATTTATATACTTTTATTAGTTTATAGGAAATTATTTTTTTTTATACAATAAGTGGATAAACCTACCTACACTACCCCATCTCCACCTTATTCCCTATATTCCCCGTAACATACCTACCCTTCTCCTTACCATCTATCTCGCTCTACTCTATCCCCACACGCCGAGCTCTGCACTTACCCCATCCTCCTCACTCGCTCCCATCTTCCAATACTCTCCACACTGTAGCAACTCACCACTCCTTCTCAACCCAACATCCCATCTCCAATTCGACTGCCCTCTCCATCAATCCCGCCTCGAATCATCCTGTGACCGACTCCTACGAGCTCTCCTCTCTAATCCAACCTGCCGCCTCTCCCTTTCATAATCCTATCCCGAGCTCCTACATCGATCTCCTTTCCTGATGCAATCTCATCTCTCAGCGCCCTCTGCACATGTTGGTCCTCGCCACTATCTCCTATGTTATTCCCGGCTTATTAAATTTGTTTGTTTCTTGCGAAATGGTGTAAAAAACTTTAGCACTGAGTTTTGCGGCCGATCCCACAAGTTTAGGGTGATCCCTCCAATACATTGACGGTTTTGATTTCACCTTGATTATTTGTAGTTGATTTTGAATACATTTGTTTCCTCTAGGGTAAGTGATTCAAATAAGAGAGTGAATTCAGATTCAAGCGATCCATGAGGAGGTTTTTAGTAGCTTGGTCAGGTGGAACACAACAGGTTAAACAGTCACACAAATAGTGAGCGTAAGATTTCCTCAGTTCTCATTTCTTACACAAATACACTTAATTGTAGATCTATTGAAATAGATTTAAATTCATGTATGATTTTGCTCTACATTTTTAGATTAATCTACGTTGATTTAGAAATTAAGTCAAAATCAAACCAAAACAAAAAAAAAAAAAAAACCCATCTAACAACTCAAGTATTTACATTATACATTCGACATATACATTTATAATCTATCCATGTGATGTACATTCTATAATCCGAACTACCCTGACCACTTCACTACTCCCGACTCCATTTTTCTTCCACGTCCCCACTACCCATACCCGTCCCTTTTTGTAGAAGATAAGTGATCAACAAAAGTGCACCAGTTAATGCAAAAGTCACGTCCATGTGCAGTAGGACCAGCCATGAAGTACCTAAAGTGAACGAAATTGATGTCAATAAAAAAGCTAGATGAGATATTTCTTTTCCTGTCCCATTAATTAGACATCTTATCTCATTGTATAATCTATTAACACCTAATATTCAAATATATTTTATATCATTAATAAGTAAAATTTATTTAGATTTGATAAGTTATTAAATGCAATATACACATTCACATTGGTTTTGGTAATATTGTTTATCACCTAAGAGCTTAATTATCATCTTATTCATTTTGTTCATTTTTTTATAAGTCTAAAATGGGTTTGTCATTTATATAGTATGTGCCATTATTTATTATTTTGATTAGATTATCATATTGTTGTGTCTATCATTTTGCATTACGATTCGCATTATTTTCACATTAGATCATCATTTATTTTATTACTTAATAATAGTCATTGCATGGTTTAGTGTCTAATTTAGTTTATATTCGATTAATCCCGATAATTTGTTTATTCTAATTTATTTATTCTTTTTATCTCTTTTGGGTCATATCCACTAATTTTCATACTTGCCTTTACAGGATTGCATTGTCAAAGATAAAATCTTAAACTCAAACCACATCACCAATCGTCTCTTGTCAATCTCATCTGCAGTCATAAGATCCTTGGACGTTCCCGATCACCGATTATCATTTTCAAACATTTTACTTGGATACGACAAAAGGTGCTTTCTAGATCACTTAAAGCTTACACTTGGCTCAACTTGTTGTCAGATAAAAAGGAAAAGCGATATACAAGTATTCTCTAGTTTTCCCTATTTTCTCTTTTCTACATGGTACTGTCATTATTTTGGGTGATTGTCAGCATCGAATTTCATATTTTATTTTGGGAGTAAAATGAACTTTGCATTCTACCTGCTCACATAGTGTAACTAGGGTTTAATTTTTGCATCACACCTATCATCACACACTGCCTAAAATTTCACAAATTAATCAACACATCAAAATATTCTTGCACTGTTCATTAGATTGGGATTTGATCACCCAATGTAACCATTTAGACATTTCGTAAGCCATAACTTACCTGAAACCAAACATAGTTTACCTTCTTCTAGGTCCTCTTCTAGCCATTTTATTTTTTTCCTTTACACACGTTCTTAATTAAAAAAATTGTTTGCCTCACTTGTTTGTTAATATAACAATGATTTCCTTTTTATGCCTGTAATCACTCGATCCACTGCTAAAAAGATGGAACACAACCTCACCACACATAGTGCTTCATCCCAATCAATCACTACATCAACAACTTCATCATCCATGTTTCTTCCTATCTCACTCACAAGCACCCATTCTCTCACTAATATACCTCATTCAATACCTTTCAGCCACACTGTGGCATTAGACCAACATTCCATCCCATCTAGGCCAACCACTCCACCCTCTGTCAGATCAGAGCCTATTAGTACTTCCATCTTCCCTCTTGGGGACCCAAAATTTAGACAGATTCTTGATGCCAACCCTGTGGCCCTTCAAGACTATATTTTAAGAAGATACATACACCTCCTCTGGATGGCCCACCACTTCAAAGCAGTCTATCCTTATAATACTGGTTCTGAAATTCCTCAATCCATGGCCTTACATGATTTTACATCATCCTCCACCAACCCATCGGCACACCAGACCACCCAGGTAGTCACACCCATTCCACCCAATCTTCCTCACATCAACACGACTATCGTGACTACCATCCCTACCACTACAATAGCTCCGATGGTCACTGGTACCTTCATTCAACCATCCCATGTGTCAAATCCCTTATCCAGAATAATAAATTCCTTCTACATCACAAGTCTATACCCTCACTTCTCAACTTCCTCCAACAATACCTTTGCAACATATAGTGTCATTTCCAGTCTATCAACCCACATATACCCATATCCCCACTCAAGCAATTACTTCCACAACCTACACAATCTCAACAATCATACCATGCCCATGTTTCTCACCAACACACATTCTATCAACAACCACCTCAACCATCACACATAGCTTACACTCACCCATACCAAGTCCCTCAGATACCTACACATACGCAAGTCCAACCACCACCTTTCACTGCTCAACAAGCACTTCCTAATGACCCCATGCAAATCTTGATAGGTTGGTTAGCCAACCTAGAGGCTGCTACATTAGGGTCCAAAGTCACATTGTCTTATGAATAGATATGTAATGAACCCATCCATCCATCCGTGCCCATGAAACCATATCCTCCACACTGGGAATTGCCAAAGTTCACCAAGTTTAACAGCAAGGAGGACCCTCAACAACATCTCAGAGCATTTAAACATACATGTTATCTCATCAGTGCATGACCAAGACTTGATGCTTCATACTTTCCCCATGTCTTTGGCTAGTCCCGCCTTAGAGTGGTATAATAATATTCCCCAGTACTCCATATTTTCTTTTTCCCATCTTGCACAATTATTTCTTGAGCATTTCTCCATTAATATTGCATAAAATAACCATCAATGACATGTATACTATCTGCCAATTCGAAGATGAATCCATCATAGATTTCGTCACACGATGGCGCAATATGATAAATCAATTATCTTTTCCACTACCTCAAACTGATCTCATCGAGCTCTTCGTACACTCTTGTGCTAAGCATATTTCATCAACCTTGCAAATCCAATCATTTCACACTTTTGAAGAGGCTTTCACCATGGCCTGCAAGCTTGAGACACGTGCCTTAGAACAAGGGGCATTTAAAATTAAAGACCAATAAGCCAAAAACCAAATTTTTCAAACCATCCATATCAAATGATAAATCAAAGACAACTGCCAACGTTGTTGTTGTTAGATCATCTCCTACCCGACATCTACCATAGTAACTCAACAATGATTCACATAGCCAATGCCCAATTATACTCCCTTAGGAGAATCATACAGTGCCATCTTTGACAAATTGATAACAACACACTTGATCACACTACCACCTATCCAACCTGTTAATGAATCTAGGCCATGACATGTGTGGTATCGAGAGGATCACTATTGCAAGTATCATCAAGTCTAAGGACACAACATAGAAAATGTCGATATTCAAGGATTATGTCCAAAGACTCATCGATCAGGGAGAACTTCAAGTGGATAACCTGAATGCCTCATCCAATCAACCTTTAGATATTTTTAAACAACCATTTCCAAATCATACACCCACATCCATAAACTAGACTACTCCTACTTCTGTATCTCAAACCCCTAGTACCCACACCATAAACACTATCCATGTCGGTGATAAAAGTCTAGTTTCCCCACAAGTTTACCTTCTTCATCAACCATTACACTAGTCCCCTTTGATACATTATCTACATCCCCAAACGCATCAACATTCATCTCCGCATCAACATTAGTTACATCCATGCCCATGCGGTAGTACCCTTTCCTATACTCACATCTATCTCAACACCTACCACCCCCTCCTTAGATGCAAATATCACTTATGTCATTACCCCTTACATCTACTCCGTTAAACCCAATCACCTTGTCATAAATTATCCCACCTCTACTTGTTATCTCATCCTTAGCTTCTCTTCCAATCCCTCTTTCTACACTTCTACCAACACCTACTACATCTACTATTTTACAATCATCTATCTCATCTCCCTCTTCCATGGCCATGTCATTACTCGATGATTTTTGGCAAACATTCCAGCATTCCTTAATTTCAAATTATCGTCCCATTTCTTCTATACCATTAGATACTCACACATCAGTGTAGTCCCCACAAATATCCACTTCAATATCTCCAGTTCCTCCTGTAGAGATTCTGGTCATTCCCTCTAACAATCCCCATTCATATACAAGACCTAGACCCCCATTTCCCAAGCATTCTCCTTCACATCCTTGTCGAAAAGTAGACCTCACTATTCCCGATAGAAGCTCCCTAGAAACCACATCATCTCCTTCTATTTTAGGACCACACCCCTCATCTTCCTCTTCCATTTTAGGAACCTTCCCTTCACCAACAACACATACTACTACTAGAACAATGCAACCACCCTTTTCTAACCAATATCTTAAAGAAAATTCAAAGGCGTCTGTGTCTTCCACTACTATCCCGCATCAAGCACATTCATCTTCCCTTTCCAAATCCAAAACAATGTCTAAAGCCATTATTACATCACCACCTTCCCATGCATCATTCCAAATTTATCCGTCGATAATACCAGGTTATTATACCACTATGTTTCACCAACTACTCCAAGCCTCAACCATCACTTTACCGCCAATTAAATTTTTGATCCAAACATGCCAAGGCCTTCCTAGTTTAATTCCAATCTTGTTTGTGCATTTCACCGTGCCCCTGGACATGACACTGAACATTGCAAAGCTCTCCAAGCCATCGTGCATCATTTTTTCAATGAAAATATTAATGATGAAAAACCAATTCTACCATCTCCTCCATCAACTTCCACATCCCAACATGCATCTGTTCAAACATCTCGACCACCCTTTTCATTAAGAAATCATGTCAGTATTCCACTACCAAATAAATATATAACCAATGATGCCACCAACATATTATCAAAAGAGGATGATCCTAAGGATTGTCCTCCCTGTAATCAATGTTGTTCGGATAACCACCCGTTCAAAGCCATATAACTCTGACTCTACCTCACCATCCGCCCCTAAGACTTATGTCGTTATCCCTCCTCCTAAGGAGCTTGCTACCTCCACACCTCCATCATGGCCAAAGGTTGTCATCGCTGCTCCTACCAATCATCCCACAACAACACCTTCATCTTCTTCTAAAGACAAGGTATCTATTTCGCCAGCCATCCCGAATTATTCCCCCATTAAACACACCATTATTAAACAACTTCACCAAGCCCCTATCAAATGTCACTCTACAAGCTTATCCAAATCTCTCCACACCATAAACAAGCTCTTATGGAGGTCTTGCAACAAATCCTAGTATCCTCTAATGAGCCCCAGCCTTTCGCGGCTTTATCTCATGCCTTCGCAACATCTGCTACCATATCATTTAAAAGTTCAGAAATCCCTAGGATACCACAAGAAGAACATGATCTACCATTATTCATCACAGTCTATATCGATGACACTTACATCCATGACAAACTATGATTGATAATGGTGCCAGTATTAATATCATTTCTTCTCATACCTTCAATAAGTTTTAATTTCCCAATACCATTATTGCCAAGTCTCCTACCGTTCTTCATGGATTTAATGATGTTGTCACTCCCCCATTAGGAATGGTTGTTCTTCCTATCCTTGTCAGCCATAAAATCCTCCACAAAATTTTCTACATCTTTGAAGGAGGATTCCAATATAATCTCTTACTGGGACATCCTTGATTCACACTATGCATTGCGTTCTATCTACTCTTCATCATTGTATCAAATATGAACATGAAGGGAAAACTTATGCTCTTTCATTTGCCAAGATCCCCCTTCCAAGACATGTCGCATGATCTACAGACCTAAAGATGTCCTTGTTCCTAAAACCAATTTTTCTCCTGATGCATCCACCAGTTCTTTTGTACTTCCATCTACCTTACCTCATATAGATTCTTCTAATACTATAACGCAAAATCTTGCTTTAGGGGAATATCAACTCCTCACTCTCAATACCCTTCCTTCTCCCAATCACCTCGGCTGCCCTGATAAAGCCCCTATGTATCAATCGAATGTTGGGGAAATTGTCTCATTTTTCCCTTCTTCCCTCAAAACCAATTTAGTATATATGGCGTCCTTGATCAACCCTTCTCACACTGAAAATCATTTTCACGCCAAACGATATACATGTGATTTTGAATTTCTTATTAAACAATCTTTCGATCACACATACCTCTATTGTTGTGCATGGAAGGGGTTTGGTTTGGGGCGCTATGAACAGGGCCCTCACGGTAATATCTTTCCCAAGCCCATGAATCATGCCAAAATTTTGGTTTGGGATATGACAATCCCACCATACACCCTCCCGAACATCTGCATCTTCTCACATTCATCTTGATTCATCCTTTTCTTCTCCATCCAAATATACTACCAATTTAGAACATAATTCTTCTCTGTTCAACTATCCTACATATTCAAATAATATCTCATCTCCATCCAACTATCCTTCAGCTCAGATAATGATTTTTCTCCATCTAATTATCTCATAGATCCAGATCAAGATGATATGGTTCCTATTCCCCTAAATTTTTTATTTATTTCCACCATTTTTCTCGGACCGGTGATTTATCAAGCCAAAAATGAAACCTGGTCTTTTCCCCTTAAATATCCAGAGATGGTAGAGGAATATTCCCCTATCATTGACATTCTTCAATGTGATGATGACACTTCCATTCTCTCCTACATGGGAGCTGAAGGTTCTCAAGATCGAAAACTCATCCGCTAGAAAAATCCAATCTCCTGAATGAATCTACTGTCGAAATTACTATTGGAGCTCCTCAGGAACACCACATCCTTAAAATAGGTAATTCGTTGACACCTCAAGAGCTTGAAGCCTTCACTTCATTTTTTCCAAACATAGCCAAGCATTTACATGGTCATATTTGGACATGCCAGTCTTACCCCTCCATCATTTTCCACAACATCATTGTTATCCCCAATGCCAAACCGGTTAGATAGAAGGTTCATCGAATGCATCCTCGAATTTCTCTTCTTGTGAAAGAAGAATTGCAACGTATCCTATCTGCCAACTTCATTATTCCCATTGATTATCCCCAATGGGTTTCTAACATTGTACCCATCACAAAAGTGTCTAGAAAGCTTTGTATATGTACTGACTTTTGAGATATTAACCTTGTATGTCCTAAAGATGATTTCCCTCTTCCAAGTATTGATCAACTTGTAGATCTTACAGCGGGACATGAGATGCTCTCTTTAATGGACAGTTTTTCTGGTTATAATCAAATTTTGATTGCACCTGAAGATCAGCACAAGACATCTTTTATCACCCCATGGGGTAACTTTTTTGTTATCATTCCATGCCCTTTGGTTTAAAGAATGTTAGGGCTACATATCAATGAGCCATGACGTATATCTTTCATGACCTCTTACATCAAACCATAAAGGACTATGTTGATGACCTCTTAGCAAAATCTAAACATAGATGTGACCATCTCTCGAGTCCTTGAGATAATTTTTGAGCATCTCATTTGTTTCTCCCTTCACCTCAACCCGGTGAAGTGTGTTTTGGAGTTCTTACTGGAAAATCCTTGGCTTCATTGTCTCTATCAGAGGCATTGAGGTTGACCCCGAAAAAATCAAAGAAATTCTTGAAATTCCTCCTCCTTCCAATCTCAAGCAACTTCGCAGTCTTCAAGGTCAACTTCAATCTATTTGTCGCTTCATATCGCAACTTTCTGATCATGTCAACCCTTTCATCACCTTCTTCAAAAAGACATAACCTTTGATTGGGACCAAAACTATCAAAAGGATTTTGAAGATCTTAAGTGATATTTGTTATCTCCACCGGTACTCACACCTCCACGCAAAGGAGAGCCCTTCTATTTATATGTTTCTGTAACTGATCATGCTCTAGGAGCTATGTTAGCACACCGTGATGATCAAGGATGCAAACAAGTTGTTTATTATATCAGTCGTACTCTCCATGATTGTAAAACACAATACTCTATAGCAAATAAATTGTGTTGCACTATTTGCTTCGTTGCATCAAAACTTCGACACTATCTTCTTAATCATAAAATCTATATTGTTACTAACTTTCAACCCATCAATGTGATGCATTCTAAGCCATATCACAATGATTGCATCACCCAATGGCTCCTTCTCATGGCCGAGCTCGACTTGGAATTCATTCCTCAAAAGGAAATTAAGGGTCAAGGTATTGCAAATCAATTAGCAGAAGCCCCTCTTTCCAATACACAGACTCCTAATCATTTCCCAGATGAATCAATCAATCAATTTTATCATGATCCCCTTAAAATGACTCTTTTCTTTGATGGTTCTAAATGCCAGCAAGGCGGAGGGGCAGGAGTTGTTCTTATTCCTCCCGGGGATTCCCCAATCTCCTTAGCTTTTAAATTAGATTTTGAATGTACAAACAATATGGCAGAATACGAAGCCCTTATACTAGGACTAGAAACTGCTATATTTCTAGGCATTCATATCCTTGACATTTTTGGTGATTCTGAACTAATAATAAAGTAGGTCACTGGAGAGTATCAATGTAGAAATGATATTTTACAACAATATCGTGATGTTTCTCATCATCTTCTTAAAGCCTTTGATTCTTACACTATTCAATTTGTCCCATGGTTAACCAATCATTTTGCTGATACAATGGTGTCCCTTGCGGCCCTTATCCCTTAGACAACGCAAGAATCCAAGATTTTGGTTATTATACATCATCATAGACAACCATTCTATGACATATCTCAAATTCATCTAGTCGAATCTAATTCATCAGACCTCTGGTATTCACAAATTTTTTATTATTTATCCAAATCCATTACTCCCCTTGATCTTTCTAAAAATGCTAAGAGATATTTTATCCAACATGCTACTCATTATGTAATCCTTGGCGATATTCTTTACAAGTGTGGGTTTGATGGTATCCTTCTCCGATGCCTTCAATCCCATGAAGCCTCTAGAGCTATCCAAGAAGTCCATGACAGTATTTGTGGTGGGAATTTTAGTGGATTATCTGTTGCCAAACATGTTCTTCGTCTTGGCTATTATTGGCCTTCTCTAAATCATGATTGTTGTGAATATGTAAAGAAGTGTGTAAGATGTCAACAACATTCTAATCTTATTTGTATTCCTAGCTGGTTTACAAACTGCCCAAGATTTATGGCCATTTTCACAGAGGGCCTTGCTCTTATTGGTCTAATAAATCCCAGTTCATCACAACAACATCATTATATCATCACACGCATCGAGTATTTCACTAAATAGGTGGAGGAAATCTCACTCACCTCTACTAAATCGCACAATCATTCATTTTATATATCAACATATCATTTTCCGCTTTGGCGTTCCTCATAAACTTATTATGGACAATGGAAAGTCCTTTAAAAAAGGACCTTAAAAATATCAGTGATACATTTAAGATCCAACTTAGCTTTTCTTCTCCATATTATCCTCAAGCTAATGGCCAAGCTGAGGCCACTAATAAAACTCTTTGAAATATCTTGGCTAAAACTATTGACCGAGCAGGACGAAATTGGCAACTCTAACTTCCCTTTTCTCTATGGGCCTATCGCACTAGCATTCACACTTCCACAGGAGATACTCCATTTTCTCTGGTATACGGCTCTGAGGCCATTCTTCCCCTTGAAATTTGAATTCCATCTTTATGTGTGTCTCTTCGCAACTTCATTTCTGATGAATTTTATAGCCAAGAACGTTTAATGCAACTTGAGTTATTAGACGAGTGTCACCTTCTTGATCTTGAGCACCATCATGTCTATCAAGATCATATCCAACGTGCTTATAATAAACACACCAAAGAGCGCGATTCTAAAATACGTGACCTGGTTCTAAAAGAAAATCAAAATGTCACTACCTTAGAAAGAAGCCAACGGGAAAATTTTCTCCCAACTGGATCAAACCATATATTATCACACATAAGTATGGGTCTAGGGCTTATCGTTTAGCCTCTCCTGATGGTAAACCAGAGATTGAACCTCTTAATGCATTACACTTACGACCATTCTATTGTTAGTACACACACTTATGAGTATAGTCTTATCTTTAGACCATCTCTCCACCATTATCCACTTCCATATGTCATGGTAATGATATGAATTATGTGGTCTACCATCACTACCTTGATATGACCTTGAATATAAGTACAACAGCTCTACTTATAGCATATTCAATATGGATAAGTTCTCCCATTCGGTGAGAATCCCGTAATCATTACATCCATTACCTTCTCATTCTCCTATTGCAGCCATGCGAAGGGTCCAGGGTGTCTCTTGTACATTCCTTATCCCCTCTTAAGTGGTTTACTTAGCTATTCCCAGCTCTTCCCCATGTGAAGCTCAAACTCAAGTATGCAAAAGAAAGAAGTCAAAAGTTATCCAAAAACAGACTAGTCCCTCGAAGGACAGTTGTTCATCCAAAAAAGATACATATACAAATTAAAATTCAAATAAAAATCAAAAGAAATAGACCGATCCTTGAAGGACGGCTTTTCATCTACGTTATGTATTAAAATGGACTGATCCCTCAAAGGAAGGCTATCATCCTCGCCATCTATGTTGTATATATAGTAGACCATACCCTCGAAGGATGGTTACTCTATTGGTATGGCATTCATAAAGCTTCCCACATTGATCAGCTTTCTTCTATTATTGTTCTTTCCCATTCCCAGAGTTGGGGCATAGACTTAAGGAACACCACTTTTGGAGAACCTTCTTCCCACATATAGGTTACATCTCAAATCCCTTGTCATGTCAACATTAAAATTATGAGAATATTTCATCCATATCTTCCTCTTGGTCTTGTGATATAATCAAATCTCATTAGTTATGTATTAACACTTGCTATCGACATGAAGTGAAGTGCAATGCTTTGAGTAGTACCTTTTCTTGTTTATCTCTTATCCGGTTAAAATCATAACTTTCTTACATGGCCCTTGCTATGTTTATGTGACACCCATCTCATTAAAATATTATTTTATTCCAATTATGTTTTTAAATCAAATTTTATATCATTAAATCTGCATCTATATTTTTTTACTCTTAAGGATTTCCCTATCAATATCATCCATAAATCTATGAAGTATGTTACTGTTTCTACACACTCTCTTTAATACACTATTTAGTTTGGGAATTCTACTTGATCTCTATTACAGTTTGTGAATTCTACTTGACATTATCTCTCAAGTAGCATTCATTATCCGAAACTTCTCATCCTCCACCATGACCAATATTCTCTTTCTCCATCCATTCTCTCACATCATCCTTCTCCTCTCTACAATAATCTACCAATTTTCTTTCCCATCACTCTTATTTTTGTTTGTTATCTAGCACTGACATCATCTTCTTCATCATCACAAATCTTTCATCCCCAGCTTAGCACATCTGCATAACTCCCCACGCAAAGCACGAAACCCTACTCAAAGTAAACGTGTCATTCTAGACAAGGTCTCATTCGTGATCATGTCTGTTGACCATTCCTTCCTCCTAGTCTTCTTTATCAACCCAAATTTCTCCTAAAATTCTCCTCATCTCATTCTCCACTGCTCTTCTCACCCACTTTGTCCTTCTCCATTGTTCGATTCGAGTTCATATTTGCTCTATTGTTGTTTTGTCGCAAAAGTATCTTGACTTCTTTTCCTACTTATCAAACAGGTAGGACTGATGTTACGTTATGATTTACTAACACTTATGTATATTTCTATGAAACATGATTGCCATCATATTTATTCCTATTTTAGGGCATTCTATCTCACCCTTTTATCCTATCTTCTCATCATGTGCATATTTATGGCTATTCCCCTGCGGCATTTTATTTACACATCCATCTCCCATTATGTCATCTTCGTGCCCTATCATGGGGCACCTTTTTCATCCTTGTACTTTTCAAGCGGATATAACTCAATTTTCTTGCCCTTCTCACGCCTTGTGATGGGCCATCATTATCTTCATTCTTGTCGATTTTTAGACGCATGATTTTTCACATGATTCCTTGTAGACAAAGGATTTTACACATCTTTTGCATTTAGTTGCACATATTTTGATGTTTTCCTATGACCCATTTTTCATCTTGGTTTACATCCATACTGCAGTGGTCTTCACCCACTCACTAGTCTGTAGAATGTTGTCATTTGTCTTCGTTGAGACCGTAATTATCCTATACCGATGTGATAGTAAAGTCACCGTCATACCATTTTTATTGTTATTGTGATCTTTTTTTTTTTTACGGGGGCATCTTGCCTTTGGTCATGTCTTCATCCATCCTCGAACATATATTTCATCTAACCCTTTTTGTTTTTGTCTCGTGGCTTGCTATCGCAAACCACTCAACAAAAAGGGGCAAATGTAGACACCTATTTTTGGGTATAGTGCCCCTCAGTCATCTCACATTCATGTTATTTCCATTCTCGCATCTCTTTCTCTTAAATTAAATGAAATCCTATCCATTTGCTTAATTAATTATCAAATGGGCTCCATGTAGACCCATTTGATAATTCAACTTTTTGATATTATCCCCATCTCCCACAAATTATTAATCCATGAGTATTAATACACCTATCTCGACACCCCTTTTTAAAATGGAATCTTTTATCTCACCCACCATGTCAATCATGCTCCCCACTCCATCTAATAATTCAAGTCGTGGTCCCCACATGATCACATCATATCTCTTAACTCGGGTTACTCTACTCAACCCCGGTTACTTGTTAACCTCAATCTAACCTCACATCTAAGTTATAAATATGGGTGTTTTCCCCATATTCAAAAGGAAGAAAAATTTAGAAATTCTGGCTGAATGCTAAGAAATTTTAGCCATTTTATCATAATATCATTATTATTCTATCTTGGTGATAACACATGGAATTTCCATGATACTCTACTCATGATTTGGTTCATGTAATGAGATTCATGTTGCACGCATCAGATCAATAACACAATCTACACCTTTGGTATCTTCCGGTTCTTTTGTTGATCAATTTACATGTTATATGTTTGGACTCTATTTTATTATTATTCTTATCACATGGGGGTTGACAGCCACCGAGGGAGTTAACGCTTCCCGGATCTACTTTTTCAGGCAACCCCTGCATAAAATATCTAATCAATCTTTCTCTAGTGTATGTGAACTGAAGGATTGTTGGGATCACACCAAGGAGTTCGACATCAACTTTGTGCCCGTATCATCCATCGTCATCTCCAAGGTACTAAGCCCTTGTATACTCAACATTTTTATTGTTTCTTGAATACTCGTGCACTCATCCGGACAGAAGCTGGAAACTCATATCAACATAGAGTATACCGGCATAGTATCGGTATAATACATTTTTATATTTCGGGCTCGAGAATCATTGGCAAGAAAATTTGTCTTGTGGAATTTTTTTTGGATTTCATGCCAACGCTATGGGAATCTAAGTCCCTCTACATTTGAATGGTGCAGCTCCCATTGTTTAGCATGTAAAACCAAAGTGGATTTATGGTGGTTTTTCAACCAGAGATCCACAAGAACACTCCACTATCCCTATGGCAATAATAGCAACTCTTTACTATAGCAGAAATCAATCTTGAGAAAGGGGAGGGAGTGAGAATGAAGGAGGGGAAATTAATTTTTTGGGTAGAGTGTCAGATGCCCACACACATCAATTGGAAGTTTCATTACATGTATTAATTAATAGAATAAAGAGAAATTTGTAATTTCTGAGCATAAAACGGAATAAAACACGCTGGTCACAAAGCACCAATCAATTTTTCCATCGAGGGGACATAAAATTCCTTCCTTTTTTATTGATCTTAGAGTTGAAACTTGTACAATGAGTGGGAATAGAAGAAAAAATGCAGAGGAGGAGAATAGAAGAAGACTAACAATCATTTTTGTCCTCTGTTCGCAAAAACATGCTTCCAGTTTCCAAATTTGATTGCCAACCCATACAATCACTCTCAGAGGACAAGAAATAGCGTGTAAGGGGCGGTTACAACTTCCCCAAATGGCAAGAAGTAGTTACAATCGAAATACAATCATTTCGCACATTTTGAGACTCATCTTTGCGAGAAAAATGGACATGGCGGGGAAAAACCAAAAACCATTACAAATGTTGCCAATTTGAATATAAACCGTTAGATCACCTTCTGTGCTTTTCACTTTGAGCCATCCACATGGCAGGAGAACATTGGAGTGGAGTCGGGAAATTTTTTTGCATTTTTTTGCATGCCAGAGACATTTTCTCAATTTTCTCCCACAAAACTCCATCAAAATTTAAAATTGAATTTTCCATTGTGTGGAGAATTTCACTATCTTTCCATTGATACTAAAAACATGAAAATCCGAGCTCTAGATCGAAAGATATGGCCTCTTGAAGATTTAGGGAAAAACTGGAAAAATTAGGGCAAAATTCGGGTCTGTGGGCCAAAATTTGACCTTTTTCCCTCTTTTTCAAATTGGGAAAATTTCCCAAACTTCTCCACGTCCCCGCTGCTTCGATACACATGGAACTCGCCTAATTGCCGATGGGATCGCAGGCTCATTTCTTGCCTTCAACCTTTTTGACCAAAAAGGCGAAAAAAACTTAACTTCTTCCCGACCCCCGCCGCAACGCTGCTGACATGGACTAGACATGTGGCGCCTTATGATTGGTGTGGGGCCTTAGTCATTTTCCTTCCATTTTCCTTTGTGGGCTTGCGGGCCAGATTTTGACTTTAACCCTTTTGCCCCAAAAGGCTAAGTGGAAAAATTTTCTCCTTGGCCCCACGAATGTGCTTCCTTCCTTCATCGGGCCCACGGGCCAAAATTTGTCTTTGTGCCTTTTAACCCCAAAAGGGCTAAGTGAAAAATTTATCTCCCTATCTCCACCAACCCACCAATTTCCTTGGAAAATTTTCCAACTCCGCTCCGCCGGCCCGAGCCTTCCTAGCACAAAACTCTCCCAAGCTCCACGGGCCCGCCTAGGGAAAATTTCCCCTCCAAACTCCGTCAAGCCATAACTCAAAAAATACAAGGAGTTAGGAGGACTTCTTTACGTTTCTAGAAAGGGGAAGAAAAATCCTATCTAATGAAGCAATACCCAAAAAAATTTAGTGCCTGAAATGTGCAAAAATTTGACTGAGGCACAAAAGGAATCTAGTTAACCCAAAATAAGAGGGAACTTATTTTGGTTAACAAGTATGATCAAAACATGGAAAATTTGAGATAGGAGAAAGTTGTCTTGCTTGAAAACTTGAAATTTTCCCCTTTACACATTTGCAAGATAAAAGCTAGCTCTAGCTTGGGGACATGGCATGGATTGAGCAAGGTGAAGACATGACATGAGGATCCAGAATCACAAGTTTCAAAACATATAACGTTGACCAGTGCCTTATCCATTGGGCCTTGCAGAGTCATGTACAACTTCTGAGGAAAGAGAGAAGGAAGAAGAGGACACACAAACAAAACACCAAAATAGAAAGGGGAAACAAAAACACACACAACAGAAAAGGGGAAAAAGAAAAACTATGTTACAAGGTGAGGGACAACTTCACTTTCACTGATGCACTTTTCATTTCTCAAAAGTTACCCCTGAAGAGGCAACACTAAAGGATTATGTTCTGTGAAGCCATTGATGGTTCCAGAAAGTAGCCTCCCCTCCTCAGTGGCTTATGAAAGCCAGGTGCTTCCACATTTACCTGTGTACTTGGTAGGAGTGAATCCATGGGAACTTCATGATGCTCAGGTCCTTGCTTGGAAATTCCATTACTTTCATGTTCTTTGAAATCAGTTTGATAGTGCCAGTTTCCTTCCATGTTTATCCATATAGTTGATTCTCCATCAAGCATCTCATTGCTGCCCCAAAGCTGATTTTGGTTCCAATTTATTGGATATTCTGAGTTACTTTCTTTTCCAGGTCTATGCTCATTGGAATCTTCTCCATGAAAAACATTTGATTCATCCTTTATCTCTACTCCATTGTGGGGCATTTGAGTATTGATGGGAGGATTGGAGGAAAACTCATTCTTGTCTTGTATGTCCATGGCATGAGTGAAGAGATCAAGAATCAGTTTGGGGTCTTCCTCAACTTGTACTGCTTCCAATATTTCTTGCACAGAGTTATGATTCATCATTTCTTGTAGCTCATCTTTGTATCCCTTTGAAGGATGCAGCTCAAGGAAACTATCTAGAGGGATTACCTCATCATCTAGGGAATCTCGCACCCAAAATCCTTCATCAAAAAGAGATTCATCTTCAGAGGCCTCGAAAATCCTTGCTTCAATTTCTTCATCATGGACAGAGTCTTCATCCGCAAATGGGAAAGAAAATATATCCATTTCGTTATTGCATCCATCACCATCAGTTCTAGAATGGCATCGTATTTTTCATATGGCTTTATCTCAATGTGGCCAACCTTCACATTGGTTAAGGCTTCCAAATCAGCTTCACGCTTGTCTTGAATATTTTTGGCTTGTATCAGGAGCTCGAGACTGAGCTCGGGATCTTCAGTTTCTTCTATGACTTCAAGCATTCATTATCTTGTAGAGATATTTCTTTCAGTCCTTTCACGGGCTCATCACAAGCTGATTTTGTATCTCCATAGATGGCCTGACTGGGATCATCTTCATCCCCAAATGGAAATGGGAATAACTCCTCATCCTATAAAAGCATGCAAGATGATTTATCTTCTTGAAATTTATTGAGAACCATCTCCTCTTCTTTTTGGTCTGCATCATCTGGTGATTCGGGGTTGCCTTCTCTGTAACTCGAATCTCCTCAGTGCTTCTTCAAAATTAAAAACCCCTATGGGAAGGCATGTCTGGCCCTATCAAGATTAGAATATCTTCTTCCTCCTTGGTTTTCACCCAATGATTCATCTGCCTGGTATTTTGGTACAAAATGTTAGCTCCTAGGCTTTCAGATTTTTGCACAGTATATTTCATTTTCCTAACTGGAAGCAACCTCTTCATTTCACCTTTTACAGGGATAGTAGTAGATGACCAATCCATTTTAATTTCTCCACCTAGGTCTCTACAAAAACTTCTGCTCAAAAGCATGCCAAAATATGTTGGGATGTCTGCCACTAAAATAGTTAGAAGCACTTTCTTATCAGGGAAGTCAGCCAGAGCTACTTGTGCATCCTTTATTCTTCCAATCAGCGACACTTGTTTAGATTCCATGGAATAACAAGCTCCATTTACTCTATTCAAAGTTAGGCCAAGGTAATTTTCAACTTTGAGTGGCATTACGGTATCGGAAGCTCCGAAATCAATAATACAGTTGTTCAACTCAAAACCATTTATGAGGAGAGACAAATAAAAAGGCTCAACTCTAGATGTTTTAAAGCGACCGAAAGCTAACATGTTTTGAGATGGAGGTGTGGATGGTGTTTGAAGAAGTCATTTAGAATTGGAACTTGAAGATATAAATATACTACCTCGAGCTGCATTAATAAATCACAAATTGGTTCGGTGTGTTTGCAAGTACTCTAACTCTGAGAGTTGGACTTTGGTTTTACTTGCACGTTCCACAAAATCAAATGGGACAATGTTGGATGAGGGGGAAGTTCCTGGATTGAGGGAAGGTTTACATGGTAAGGGTATTTGAGGAACCTTGGCTGACTTGGAAATTGGATTGTCTTATGAGGGTGAGGCCATCAGCTTAGAAGGAGGTGAAGGTGAAGCTATGGTCTGAATTTTAGCTGACTTAGAATAGACTTCATTGGAGGGAGGAGTGTTTTTAATAACTTGTGAGCTAGAAGAAGGAAAAGGTGACTTACTAGATATAACAGCCTGATCTCTAGCAGCCATTTGGCCTAGTTTCATTTTGGTTGAATCCATTGAGGGTGGTAATGGTGAGCCTCTATTGATGATATTCTTTTGTGTGGCTGCTGGAGTGGGATCTTCTTTAGTTTTCTTTTCCTTTTGAGCCACGGAGGGTAGAGCATCTTTCTTGGATTGAGATCGAGTGAAGATAGCACATGAGAAGCTTGGGGCTTCCTCTTCTTCTTCCCCATCATCAACAAACTCAAACAAGCCATTGTGTATATCAACTTCTTCAATTTCGAGGTAGCCTTCATAATCCTCTGCTATTTCTCCTTCAAGTTCATCAATTTTAGCATCCTCTCTTGATTCTCTGGTGTCACAGATAGCATTGACGAGGAGGTGCTTCAAGGAAAGTTGGCAAGGAGGTGGTGTAATTCTTTGTCTATCAGGGAAATTTGGCCTCCTTGGAGCATTTCTCGTTGTCATTTGGGACAGTTGTTTCTTCAAGGCAACCAGATCATTTTCCATTTTCTGGAACATAGGGTTGGTTGTGACCAAACTGGAACTTTGACCCTTTTGCTTCCCATTTGGGCCTTTCACCTTTCTAGAGAGGATTAAGTCATCATCAGTTTCAATGGCAAAGTCTTGAGCTTCCCTCAGTGTGTTTGGTTGGGCTCTTCTGAGGAAGAAACCAACTTCCGATGGCAAGGCACTGATGAAGAACCTCTTCAAGTTATTTTTAGGGGGAACTACATCTTCTGGGATTCTTCTTGTCAATCTATCGAACCTTGCAACAAAATCTCTCATGGACTCAGAGACTTCTTTCTTCATCTGAACGAGTTGAACCGAGCAGATCTTGGCAATCTTCAGTGCTCTTGAACCTATGTTCAAATGCACTTCTTATGTCATCCCAACCCGTGATAGATCTTGGAGGAAGCATGTAAAACCATTCAACAACTTTCTCTTGGAGTGACTCCACAAAAATTATAACCGACACATCTTCATCTTCAACACCTAACACACCACAAGTAGTGATGAAGGCTACTACATGTTCTTCAGGGAGTTGGGAGCCATCTCCTTTGAATTTGGGAAAATTCTTTCTCAAACCTCTTGGTAGATCATGGAGTATTTGTGGGAGAGAAAGTGGACCAGTATTTCTTCCCCATGGTACATTGGGTCTACGTGCTTCACGTTCATTATCAGCCATTCTATTTCTGTTTCTAGCTTCTTCAGCAGCTAGGGTTGCTTCTCTTTCCTCTGCTGCAGCTTGGAGTCTTGCAATTTCTTCAAGTTGAGCTCTAATCTCTTCCTCTCTATCAAACCGAGCTATAACCTCTGCTTCTTCTCTCTCCAAATCCTCAAAATTAGGGTCAATCACTCCTCCTTGCCTCAGCTGGCGAGTATACCTTCTATCAACCAGCTTGAAAGTTTATTGTCTTCTCTTTCATGCCCTAATAATGTAGCAATGGTGAGGTGATTTACACTCTGCCAAATATGCCAAGTAACCTCTTTCAGGTCTGAAATGATTTCCTTTGGATATGACAGAGAAAAGAAGGTTTTCTAGAAGGATTTACAATAATTTTGAGTTACATCCATACAGTTCATATGGCTGCTCAATCTGCAGAACTCTTCTATTTGAATCTTTTTGTATTTTTGGATCACAAGGAATTTTAGACTTCAAAGGCAAACTTAATGATATTTTAAAACCTTGTGCTCATTTTTGGGTGCGAGATCTACAACTACGCCCCCATGGTGGGTGACAAATCATTAGCGAGAAAAATTTTCTTGTGGACAAATTTGTGGATTTGGATCAACGCTATGGGAATCTAAGTCCCTCTACATTTGAATGGTGTGTCGACATTAAAATTTTCCTCCGTAATTTCTATTTTATTATGTATGTATTAGGAATAGGATGTTGTTAAGTATGATTAGTAGTGGCGTCTGATAGAAGATAATGGCGTCGATCAATACGGTGCCGCCAATAAAGTAGAGTATGGTAACAGTCAAAGTACAATAGGAATGTTGTGGTAAAAAGTAAATATTTTTCGTAAGTGGTCCGGTAATGTTAAAATGTCAAAGTTGGGGTAAGTAGAGAAGTAGGGTCTACATGATTAGGAATTAGAAATATTATATTTGTAATAAGGACAAAGAGTGATGTCATAAATATTTTGTGTATTTTATTTGTGGAAAAGTCTAAAAAGGTGGAACCCATGTGAGATGATAAGGTTTATCTTATCTTAAAAGATAAGTCTACATGTAAAGGCAAGAGTTTAGGCATGGAATATGATTAGCGGAAGAGATTTCCTATCTTATCTTAGAGATAGGGTAGATAAGCCCAATTCCTATAAATAAAGAGGCCACCCCCCTCATTTAGCATAGAGAGAAGTAGTGAGAAATATTGTATGAGTAAGTGTGTAAAGGAAGCCATCATTTAGAAGGTGTGTTAAAGAATCCATTGTGAAGTTTCTCCCATAGTTATTGTTGGAAGGAAAGTGAAGTCAGTAACACTTGAAGTACCTCATGGGTGAGATTGTAACAATTTCATGTTGATATTATAATTTACACCTATATTTTTATATTTGTCATCATTCCTTCATATCATAGTCTATGGTATTCTTGTGTTATGTTTGTTGTTGTGTTTCCATATTACATCCACCAAACTAAAGGTTGTGCATTAGTAAATAATCATAGCACGAGGAGTTCCCGGTGGAGAATTATCATAGTGCCGGATTGGTGATGACATTTTGGTTCCATTGCTGGGACCATTCCTCGTTGGTGGATTTTCTGGAGAAATATTCCCCTTAGTCAGAAATCATTTGGAGGGTAACCTTGTTTTTACTGTGCATAGTAGTTACCATGGTAAAGTCACTTTTTACCATGAATAGTATTTACCACAGTAACTTTACTTTTTACTATGAATAGTATTTACCACAATAACTTTACTTTTTACTATGAATAGTATTTACCACAGTAACTTCACTTTTTACCGTGAATAGTGTTTACCACAGTAAAGTCAGTTTTTACCGCAGTAAGTCAAGTTTTACCGTGGTCATTCCTATTTTACTGTAGAAAGGTGTAAAGTCACTTTCTATTGTAGTGAGTCCAATTATTTGTGCACACAAGTCTTACTGATTGTACTTGTGAATTGGTATTTCACTGTGGTTACTTTTAAAAATGGGGAAGATTCTTTTTCAACCCAATCTAATGAAGATGCTTCCTCTTTCATTCAAGAGTTTAAACGATCTTGCATTTGTAATGGCCTCATAAGAAGGGAACAATGGACTAAATTTTTCCTACCTTTTTGGATGGTTCAGCTCTTAGGTGGTTTGAAACACTAGGTGATAATGTGAAAAATTCATGGGATTTATTAATTGAAATTTTTCTTGAAGAATTTGGTGAACAACAAAAATATGCAGATCTCATGATCAATATCACAAAGCTATCCCAAGGAGAGAAGGAGAAGATAAGGGATTATCATGCTCGTGTTCTAGAGCTAAGGAGGAAGCTCGATGCCCAAGATCGGAAGGAAGGATTAGCGGATGGGTTGATGAATGGCATGGATAATCTCCTATGTAAGCACTTCATTCTTGGGATGAAGCCAGAGATCAGACAACAAGTGAAGTATGACCACCCACTACCATTGAACAAGCAAAGGAGATTGCAAGAAGGCAAGAAGAAAGCATGGAAGAGGAGCCCAAAGAAATTTCGCTAAGGTAGAGCCTACACCAACACCTTTGGTCCAAAATCCACAACCACTCTCGGTGAGCACAAATCTTTTCCCTAGTACATCTACTGAGTATGAATATCTGCTCAAGAAGATGGGTCAATTAACTATTAATCTTCTTTAAGGAAAGGAATTTAGTTCTCAGGGAGGAGATAGAGGTCCAAAAATAAATATAACTGAAGTTATATGTTATGGTTGTCATAAAAAGGGTCATTATAAGTATAATTGTCCCAGATAGAGCTTCTACATCTAGTACAAGAGATAATGATAAAGGAAAAGCACTGTGAATTCTTTTTATGTAATAGATAGGAGCATAAATAATGAAGCAGATGTGTTTGTAACAAAAAGAAAGAAAGAAAAAGATAACCAAGATGGAAATGATCCTAAGAAGATGAAAGGAGAAACTAGTAAGAAACATAGGAGAAGAAAGTTGGGTGTGCAAGATTTTCTAATTTCACAGGGACAAGGACCATACTCCATCTTAGAAGATCTATCCAAAAGGCCTGCAAATATTACATATGGTCAACTTCTAGCTATGTCTTCTGAGAAGAGGCGGGAGCTGCGAAGTGGACTCAATGCTCGACAAAGTAAAGAGGTTGAGGTACCTATTTTGGAGGTAGAGACAGATCCCTGCACTCCATAAGCTGAGGTATTATGTAATGTTATTTCAATTCATGATGTCTTAGTTGATAGAGGTGCTATGAGTTAATGTAATGACCAAATTTGTAATGAATATGTTGGGTTTAAAATTGATCGCCCCTCAACACTTATGTTAAGGTCATTAAATAAGGGAAAAACTAAACCAAAAGATGTTTCAAATGTGGCAATATCATTATGGGTGTTGTATGTGTGGTAGACTTTCAAGTGATGAAAAATGGTACTATTGCATACCTAATGTTGTTGAGAAGGCCATGGCTAAGGAGAGTTCATGCAAGAAACTACTGGAATGAAGGCTTCATGACACTTGGACGTGGTAGAGAGAGGGTGAAGATAAACATGATCCCTCAGCATCATAAGGCAGAACCTGTGGATTCAAGTGATGAAACTGATGATTGGACATCCTCTGATTACTCTAGTACCAGTGAAGTGGACACAAAAGATAAAGAAAGTGAGGTTGATGTTTTGGTCATGGATATCCTTCCAATCACACCGACTCATGAACCCATAAGATTATCTGAAGAAGAAATTGTTGATCGTCTCCAACAAATAAAGATTGGTGATGTTGTGATGGAGAGTGAGAAGGAATCCTACCTCTAGCTCTTTCAAAGGTACATACACCTATTCACTTTTGATTACAAGGAACTCATCAAGTAAGTTGGGTAGAACATTCTATTGCGTTGGTAGATGGTGCTAAGCCCATAAAGCAAATGCCATGTAGAATGAATCCTAATTTTTTCAAGACTGTAAAAGAAGAAATAGATAAGTTGCTTGATGCAGGATTCATATTTTTTGTGGAGAATTCAGAATGGGTTTCTCCCATTGTGATCTCAATAAAAAAGAATGGAAAACTACACATTTGTGTTGATTATAGGAAGCTCAACAAGGCAACAAAGAAGGATCATTACCCTCTTCCATTCTCAGATCAGATCTTGGACGAAGTAGCTGGCCAGGAGTGCTATAGTTTTGCTGATGGATATAGCGGATACAACCAAGTTCATATAGCAGAGAAAGATTAGCTGAAGACCACGTTCACCACTCCTTGGGGAACGTTTTCTTATAGAGTTATGCCTTTTAGGTTGTGTAATGCTCTGGAAACGTTCCAGTGCTTGATGAATAGGGTGTTTGAACCCTACATTGGGAACTTCATCAGAGTATTTTTGGATGATTTTTACATCTATGGGAGAAAGATGGACCACCTACACTCAGATGGAGACAACATTTCAAAGGTTAGATGAAGCACAAGCCTCACTAAACCCTAAAAAGTGTGTCTTTGGATGTTTTAAAGGCGTTTTGTTAGGGCATGTTATATCTAGAGATGGTATTGGTACTGATCCTGATAAAGTTTCAAAAATCAAAGAGTTACCATTTCCTATTAATAGAAGTAAGTTGAGATCATTTTTAGGCCATGTGGGTTACTATAGAAGGTTCATCAAGAATTTCTCAAAATTACACGACCAATAACTCGAGTTCTTGAAGAAGGATGTTACTTATGAACCAAGAAATAAGGTGCATGAAGCTTTTGAACAACTGAAGGAAGCTTTGGTGTCTTCACCTGTTTTAAAGAATCCAAATTGGAGCAAGCCATTCATTGTGTATATTGATGCCTCAAATGCAGCACTAGGAAGTACTCTGAGCCAAAAATATGAAAATGGGAATGATCATCCAGTTTACTTTGGGAGTAGACAAATGAGCAGTGCTGAGGTAAATTATATTGTAACTGAAAAAGAGGCTCTAGCTATCATTTTTTTGTAAAGAAGTTTAGAAATTACTTGCTAGGGTAGAAATTTATAGTTGTAACAGATCATCAGGCTCTAAAATATATTGTAAATAAGCCTAACCCATCAGGGAGGATAGCAAGATGGATAATTTTGCTACAAGAATTTAAATTTGATATTATAGATAGGCCGGGAAAGAAGCATGTCAATGCAAATGCACTCTCTTGAGCCTATGATGGTTTAGGTTCATCTTGTGATGATGATGATTTCTCAGATGCAACATTGTTATCCTTGACACAATCCCTAGTGAATACATAGATATTTGGAATTATCTAAATGAATTCAAGTTTCTGATGGTGCCAATGCAAAGACTAAGAGGAAGATTACTCAAGCCAGTCATCCATATTCTATTTTGCATGGAGTATTATTTCGAATAGGACCTGATGGACAGTACAAGAGGGTAGTTGGACGTGATCAAGGGAAGGAGCTGATAGAAGAATTCCACAATGGTACATGTGGAGGACACTTCTCTGGACAACTTACAACAAGAAGGATCTTGGATGCAAGTTATCACTAGCCCACTCTTTTTAGATATTGTTATAATTATTGTAAGACATGTGATATTTGTTAAACACATGGTAACCGTAAGACTTCATCAGCTCCATTATGCCCTATTCTTCCACTTGGTCCCTTTGAAAAGTGGGAAATAGATATTGTAGGTCCACTTCCAACTACCCCACGCCAAAATAAGTATATTGTAGTTGCCACATATTATTTAACCAAGTGGGTTGAAGCTAGGCCATTGAAAACAACTTCCATGGATGAAGTGGCAAGGTTCATATATGAACGCATTGTCACCAAATTTGGTTGCCCATTAGAAATTGTAACAGATCAAGGAAGCCACTTCATTAATGAGGTGGTAAAAGCCCTAGTCAACAAGTTTTCTATTAAGCATAGGAAGGCAACAACATACAAGCTAAGCACAAATGGACAAGTGGAACGAACAAATTTTGTGTTGTGTCAAATTCTAGCAAAAGATGCAGCCTTGCAGGTACATAAGTGGGATAAAAGGATTCATGCAAAGCATTATGGGCATATAGGGCAACATCAAAGTCAGCAACAGGATACTCCCCATTTCAGTTGGCTTATGGCATTGATCCAGTTCTTCCTATTGAGTTTGATATTCCCACTGTGAGAGTTATGAAAAATGAAAGGATGGATGAAAGTGATTCAGTAAAAGAAAGTGCATCTTCATTTGCTAGAGGAAATGAGGGAAATAGTGAAGGATACAAGCTATAAGAAGAAAATGAAGCAGAAGGAATACTTTGATCAAAAGATCCATTGGTCTCCATTTCATGTGAATGACTTGGTTCTAGTATATGATTCTAGATACAAAAAAAGAAGGCAGAGAAAATTTCTTCCCAAATGGATGGGGCCCTACAAAATAGCAGTTGTGCATGAAAATGGTACATATCGACTGGAGGAATTGGATGGAACTCCCATTACGAAATGGGTCAACCATGACAAGTTAAAGATTTTCCAAGCACCAGAATAGTCTACTCCGAGGATGGAGTAGAAGCTAGGAAGGGGGAAAATGTCGACATTAAAATTTTCCTCCATAATTTCTATTTTATTATGTATGTATTAGGAATAGGATGTTGTTAAGTATGATTAGTAGTGGCATCTGATAGAAGATAACGATGTCGTCAGTACGGTGCCGCCAATAAAGTAGAGTACGGTAACAGATCAAAGTATAATAGGAATGTTATGGTAAAAAGTAAATATTTGTCGTAAGTGGTCCGGTAATGTTAAAATGTCAAAGTTAGGGTAAGTAGAGAAGTAAGGTCTACATGATTAGGAATTAGAAATATTATATTTGTAATAAGGACAAAGAGTGATGTCATAAATATTTTGTATATTTTATTTGTGGAAAAGTCTAAAAAGGTGGAACCCATGTGAGATGATAAGGTTTATCTTATTTTAGAAGATAAGCCTACATGTAAAGGCAAGAGTTTAAGCATGGAATATGATTGGCCGAAAGAGATTTCCTATCCTATCTTAGAGATAGGGTGGATAAGCCTGAATTCCTATAAATAAAGAGGTCACCTTCCCTCATTGAGCATAGAGAGAAGTAGTGAGAAATATTGTATGAGTAAGTGTGTAAAGGAAGCCATCATTTAGAAGGTGTGTTAAAGAATCCATTGTGAAGTTTCTCCCATAGTTATTGTTGGAAGGAAAGTGAAGTCAGTAACACTTGAAGTACCTCATGGGTGAGATTGTAACAATTTCATGTTGATATTATAATTTACACTTATATTTTTAGATTTGTCATCATTCCTTCATATCATAGTCTATGGTATTCTTGTGTTATGTTTGTTGTTGTGTTTCTAGATTACATCCACCAAACTAAAGGTTGTGCATTAGTAAATAATCATAGCATGAGGAGTTCCCGGTGGAGAATTATCATAGTGCGGATTGGTGATGACAGTGCAGCTCCCATTGTTTAGCATGTAAAACCAAAGTGGATTTATGGTGGTTTTTCAACCAGAGATCCACATGAACACTCCACTGTCCCTATGGCAATAATAACAACTCCTTGCTATAGCATAAATCGATCTAAGAAAGGGGAGGGAGTGAGAATGAAGGAGGGGAAATCAATGTTGTGGGTAGAGTGTCAGATGCCCACACACATCAATTGGAAGTTTCATTACATGCATTAATTAATAGAAGAAAGACAAATTTACAATTTCTGAGCACAAGACAAAATAAAACACACTAGTCACAAAGCACCAATTGATTTTTCCATCAAGGGGACATAAAATTCCTTCCTTTTTTATTGATCTCAGAGTTGAAACTTGTACAATGAGTGGGAATAGAAGAAAAAATGCAGAGGAGGAGAATAGAAGAAGACTAACAATCATTTTTGTCCTCTATTCACAAAAACATGCTTCCAGTTTCCAAATTCGATTGCCAACCCATACAATCACTCTCAGAGGACAAGAAATAGCATGCAAGGGGTGGTTACAACTTCCCCAAATGGCCAAGAAGTAGTTACAATCGAAATCCAATCATTTCACACCATTTCGGATTCCTCTTTTGCTAGAAAAATGGCCATGGTGGGGAAAAACTAGAAACCATTACAAACGTTTCCAGTTTGAATATGGACCATTAGATCACCTTCTGTGCTTTTCACTTTGAGCCATCCATGTGGCAAGAGAACATTGGAGTGGATTCGGGGAAACTTTTTTGCATTTTTTTGCATGCAGAGACATTTTCTCGATTTTCTCCCAAAAAATCCATCAAAATTTAAAATTGAAGTGTCCATCATGTGGATAATTTCACTAGATTTCCATTGATACCAAAAATGTGAAAATCTAAGCTCTAGATCAAAAGATATGGCCTATTGAAGATTTAGGGCAAAACTGGCAAAATTAGGGCAAATTTCGGGCTCCGGGCCAAAATTTGACCTTTTTCCCTCTTTTTTCAAATTGGGAAATTTTTCCAAACTTCTCCATGGTCCCGCTTACTCGAGACATGTGGCACTTCCCAATTCACTGATGGGATCGCGGGCTCATTTCTTGCCTTCAACCTTTTTGACCAAAAAGGAAAAAAACTTAACTTCTTCCCGATCCCCGCCACAACACTGCTGACGTGGACTAAACATGTGGTGCCTTATAATTGGTGTGGGGCCTTATTCATTTTCCTTCCATTTTCCTTTGTGGGCTTGCGAGCCAAATTTTGACTTTAACCCTTTTTCCCAAAAGGCTAAGTGGAAAAATTTTCTCCCTGGCCCCACGAATGCGCTTCCTTCCTTCATCAGGCCCGCGGCCCAAAATTTGTCTTTGTTCCTTTTAACCCCAAAAGGGCTGAGTGCAAAATTTATCTCCCTATCTTTTCCAACCCCCCAATTTCCTTGGAAAATTTTCTAACTCCGCTCCATTGGCCCAAGCCTTCCTGGCACAAAACTCTCCCAAGCTCCGCAGCCCGCCTAGGGAAAATTTCCCCTCCAAACTCCGTCGAGCCATAACTCAAAAAATACAAGGAGTTAGGAGGACTTCTTTACCTTTCTAGAAAGGGGAAGAAAAATCCTATCTGATGAAGCAATACCTAGAAAATTTTGAGTGCCTGAAATGTGTAAAAATTTGACTGAGGCAAAAAAAAGAAGCTAGTTAACCCAAAATAAGAGGGAGCTTATTTTGGTTAACAAGTATGATCAAAACATGGAAACTTTGAGATAGGAGAAATTTGTCTTGCTTGAAAACTTGCAATTTTCACCTTTACACATTTGTAAGACAACATAATCAGACTTGGGTCCATGACACAATGACCTTACCTGGATTACCTGAGACCAAGGGGCATATCACATAACAATAGGATTAATCACAATCTACGAGAACTCTATACAATGGCTTTTACAAGGCAGGTTTTACGTAGCACATGCATTGATACACATCATCTATGGTGGTGTTTTATTCTAGTGAGTAGTTCTGGGTTAGAGGATAACACTAGACTTTCCTCTCTACACTACTTCGTGGTGTTGGATTGCCCAAAAAACTAGATAACAGAGATCTCTACAGATTTTGGGAAGTAGTTACAGGTTGAAGGATAAATCATACTTTCCTCCCTACACTTCTTCATCCAGTGTCATGATATTGCCTAAAAACTCACACTTCATCGATAAAATCCTTTCTACACCCTTTTTCTCATCGCGAATCATGTGCACATGTTACTTTTTCATTTTCATACTTCTATTACACACTTTTTACATATATACCCACGTATTTACACACATTTATATATATATATATATATATATATACATACACACACACACACACACACACACACACACACACGTGTATTTGACTACTTGGTCGTCTTCTCTTTTGCAGTCTATCCATATGGGAAGCAAGTGGTAAATAAACAACATCACACACATTGACATCAAAAATAGGTACATCACACACATCGGCATTTACACACGCATTTCTTCCTAGGTTCATTTTCATCACCTTTTTATATTTTGGCATTTTTAGTCTCCACGCTCCATCTTTTATCACTTCACACTTTCTACATTAGTCTTCATGGATATCAGGTATGCATCTCTATCTACTTTATGTTACCAAGCATTCTTCTCACCAACATAAAGTGGGGGAAAATGTAGACACAAAATCACATACTTTGAGTAATTATCTAGTCTTGATTGCATACTATTATTCATATGGTTCTTAAGAAAGAAGAGTGTTGATTAACCCATGACTTTGGCCATCTTTCATTGTTTTCTATTGCTAATTTTGGTCTTGTATCTTTATTGGCCCAGTCTATCTTTTCATACTTGATCTCACATTTTTCGGACGGGAGCGCCCATCCAAGATGTCGTCAAGCATCGGGCTCCCTCATCCCCTCTGCGTGCCCCCTGTCCTCTTTACAATTTACTCCCATTTTATGGGTCCTTTATAGCCATTTGAACAACTTATCTTTTTGGTAGTCGGCCTTTTGGGGTTAATTATGAAGTTCAACCGAGGGATATAAAGTTATGTGATCATAATAAGGGACCAAGCACTAAGCATTAGCTATCACCACCTAAGGTTGCATCCATCAAGGAATCTATAACTCCATTTCCATCCATCTAGATCCATCACAAGGCATAAATGATGGTTCATCCGCATCACACTTCATAGGAGAGTCTATTTATTTCCATGCACACATTATTTACATTATACATCTAGTTACTTGCTCACTACTCACAAATTATGACTAACACAAGAGTAACCTAGGGCACAATTTTGTACATACACGTGACACACACACCTAAAGCTATATTTGGTTTGAGATGTAGTGCAGCGTTGATGATAAGTCCATCAATTTGGCAGCTAA
This sequence comes from Taxus wallichiana var. yunnanensis, assembly GCA_018340775.1. NCBI lineage: Eukaryota > Viridiplantae > Streptophyta > Pinopsida > Cupressales > Taxaceae > Taxus > Taxus wallichiana. The sequence goes on from CM031240.1 coordinate 106,427,897, forward strand.
GGATAGTCTGACCCCTTCATATGCATCTTTATTTTTAGGGTATTGATGTGTTTTGGGGTTTTATAGGTGATTCATTTATTGCAGGTTTACAACAACATTAATGATCTAAGTGTGACATACATGCGACAAGAAGCGAAGGGTTTGCACCATCTTACGACTATGTGAAAATGACTTTCGAACTTCCTGCATAGACCAAGGCACCCAGATTACAATCCAGTGGTCCCCGAGTGCCCCAATCCCTTTTCCAAGTACCCAGTCCATCCAAATCACTCGGATCTAAATTTTATCAAGCTCTTGTGTGATAATCTCCCATTCGTGTTCATCCAGTCTTCACTACGACACAGTCCCATGACATCTTCAAATTAGCTAAGGATCTTCCAACCCTATTTGCACATTAGGGTTTCATATTTTTACTACTTAGTTTTCTTGAGTTATTTCCTTCATTTATTTATTCATTATTTATTGCAAAATTGCATTATATTAGGCTAGGATATTACATTTTAGCATAATCATTAAGCACTTTTGATTTATTTTTCTAAAGGCTTTATTTTGTTTTTTTAAATTACCCCTACATTTGTTCCCATACCACCGAATGGTAAGGGTTCAACACTCGAAGACAAGATGTAGGCAAGTAAAGGTACTTTTCTCTATTCCCAGTCTCATTCTACAAGTAAGAAGCATGAGCTTAGCACCAAAGACTATGAAGGATGAAAGATGTAATGATTTTGATTATTTTATTGTATTTTTGATTGACTTTGCCTTGTTGGTATATTGTGCTTGTTTTGGAAAGATAGTTTTCCCCAAATATCGTGCCACATGAATAGTAAGACATAACTTGGGCTCTTCACCGTAGATTGAGATGGGAGAACAAAATATCCGAGTAAAGAAGTTTATTGTTTTTTGTTAAGGAGAGAACTTCTTCGAATGGAGGGTTTTCCATCAATAAGCTTCTACACAATATTGTATGTAAAAACATCCAAAATGGAAGAATCCGTAATAAGGATGAGGTACACAATTCCCTATAGGAACAAGATTAACCGGCTTCCATAGGTGAAGGGAGTGAATATGGAATAATGAAATGATAAAGATATCTACCAATGGTTGAAACAATTAAAAAATTTTGTACAAGAAGCTTTTGTTGTCTCTCTTTTGATTTTCAAATAGCACCGTGGTTAGGGGTTTTATATGCAATATCCTTTTTTCTCTTTTTGACTTTTTTATTTTTTACGGATTGGGATTTGAAATGGACTCATCATTGTGGAAGAGGTACATGTTTATGAAATTTGAATGGTCTTGATTAACAATACTTGGATGAATGAGGTCCAATTCAACGGAGTGGATTAAAATATTTTTAATGAATCTATGACTTGATTGGCCTTGATTTACAAGACTTGGTTAGTGGATTAAATTTTAATAAATTTGTATTGATTTATGAGACTTGGGTGGACGAGTTCCAAGTAAACGAGTATGTGATTTGATTTGTATTGATTTATGAGACTTGGGTGGATGAGTTCCAAGTAAACGAGTATGTGGTTTGATTAGTTCTAATTAACAAGACTTGGGCGAGACATGAGGTCCAAGTCAACGGATATGTGATTGGATAAGTGTTTAATGAGTTCAAAAACCTATGTGGTGGAGAATATGTTGAAATTCATACTTCGTAATACCTTTATTAATTATTTCAGCTTTTATTATATGGTTGAATATTTACAAGGTTATTTGTGTCAATAGGCTTCATCCGTGAATCACATGATGCAAGAAGCGAAGTATTGATCCATAGATGGGCATCCAAGGCATCTTTTAGGCTTTATAGAGAAAATATTCAATGTTGGTCCTTTGGCTATAAGCATTAATTGGATTTTATCATTATTTTGAATGCTTCAATGTGTAAAAATTTAGTGTTTGTGATATTGGTATCCAAAAGGTTATGAGGACCAAATGATACGACTAGACTATTTGACAATAGATTTGTAATTAATTGTGTTTTGATACTCCTAGGAACACTCATATCATGGAGTGTACGAGAAAAAATGTCTTGGAATGGAGGTGATGTTTTATTCAAATTCATAAGAGGAATTTGTGGAGATGTCTTCTCTGACTATGCGAAAATGTCATGAGAAGAAACCAAAGACTTTGCATTAGATAATTGTTGTGAAACATTAACAATTTCAAGATTGATCATTTGAGGTATTGTGGAAGGTTGTGTTGTTTCAAGTTTCTAAATTTGTTGTTGTGTCGTTACAACACAACTAGGGATGTTAGGCATAAGGTTCGGAGATGAAGAAATTGACTCAAAATCATTATGTGATGATTGACCCTTGTCTTTAGATTCTTCATTTATACCATGAATTGGAAAGGGATCATGAAACTAGTTCAAGTTCTCGTTCAATGTTTAAGGATAGTTATTCAAATCACTTCTAATTTCTAATTGAAATAACAAAAGAGTATCTAGGGAGAATTTGATAGGTTTTTGTTTGTATATCCTTGGCCCTTGTTGGCTCGGCTTCGTTGAGTTTCATTGTGTAAAGAGTCTTGGAAAATGTTCAACTCTTCACTGGAAGTTGTGGTAGTTGACGTGGTTTCTATTTTGATGGCTCTGTTGTCGATTAATTCTTGGACATAATGGTAGAGATTTGAATAATCATCCATAGGGTGACCTTTGATAAGATGGTATTCACAATATTATGATTCTTTATAAAACCTAGGTTTTGTTTACCCTTTTTGAAGGGTAACATGATTGAATATTTTATCATATTGACGTTTGTTAATTGATGAAATACACTAGAGAGACTTTCTCCGAGAGGTGTAAATTTTCATTTGACTTTACGCAGAGTAGTTTTGTTCACCATGGAGTATCATTGGCTGTTTGGTTGATTTCTCACTGACTTGGGAATCCATATGAGAATTTTTTTTAACATCTCATGAATTTTTTTAATAAATCTTTGTTCGATGTTTTGTGTGAGCCTACCATTGTACTAACTTGGCAAATAACTAAAGTGAAGAGGTGAGTCATGAATTGATGACTAGGATGGATAAAGTGAATATCTAATTACCTAATAATTTTGATTGAAATTTGATTGCACTTACACTTTGACAAAGTGAATTTCAAAATATAAGATGTAGGCGTTAAGATTGGTTTTGCTTAAACTTGATAATGTGAGTATCAAAGTAAAAGACTTAGATAAGAATGATTGTGCTTAAATTTTGACAATGTGAATTTAAAAATAGAAAAATGTTGAAGTTGAATTTGATTTGGCTTAAACTTGATAAAGGAAATATCAAAGTATAAGGCTTAAATAGGAGTGGTCGCATTTAAACTTTGACAAAGTGAATGTTAAAATATAAGACTTGAAGATAGAATAGATTTCTTAAATTTTGACAAAGTGAATGTCAAAATATAAGACTTAGAAATGGAAGAGATTGCTTAAATTTTGATAAAGTGAATGTCAAAATATAATACTTAGAGAAGGAAGAGGAGTGCTTAAATTTTAACAAAGTGAATGTTAAAATAGAAGACTTAGAGAATGAAAGAGGTTTGCTCAAATTTTGACAAAGTGAATGTTAAAAATAAAATACTTAGAGAATGAAAGAGATTACGGATTTTCTTATCTTGGATAAAGTAGGTATAAAAAGAAAAGAATTTTGGATTGAATTGTGTTTGTGCTTAACTTTGATAAAGTGAATACCAAAGGAAAAGTCTTGGATTGAAATAGATTGCTTAAATGAGGATAAGGGTATCCAAAACTTAATACTTAAACTTTGATTTGAATTGAATGATGTGCTTAAACTTTGGAAAGTGAACCCAAAGAGTAAGGCTTACACATGATAAATTCAATTCGGAATGGGTATCCAGAAGAAAATAATTTACAAATTTTGAGATGAGATTTTTGATATTGATAATATATAAGAATGTGGAACAAAAACTATTTGAATCAATAACCTAGATGAAAATAAAGGTGGCAGAAAGGACTTTCGAGTAACTTGGTTTGGTTAGTCAAGATTCCTATATATTAGACCTCTCTAAGTACCAAGGATTATCCGAACGAGTGTGGTACACTAAAAAATTCTAGTCACCTGGATTTTTTTCGCCCCTTTATTAAGCAAGATGGATTTTTCTTCACTCAAAGAATCAAACCGGGTCCGTCACTAAGGATAACCTTGGCTCTAAATCTCATAGGTGTATTAGTCAAGTATACCTAGGGTTATCTATTTCGTTTTCCAGTTCCTCGAGGTGCCAACTACTTTGGGGTTCTTATGGTACTCCTCACAATGTGTTTTTGGACCATGTCCATGCACTTCCCACAATTAAAGTAGATGTGAATAAACCCTTATCCGAACTTGTAATACAATTTTATAAAGTTTATTAAAATAAAGTTTGTTTAGTTTTCTCAATCAATTTAACCTAGAGTTAAATTTTTGATTAAACATTAAAGGTAATATTCATACGATGTGGTCCTGCAATCAATAAATTAGTAGTTTTCCTGCAACGAAATCACAATATAAAACAAAAGGAAAACTTCACCATTTCTTATTTTCAAGATCACCCAAGAGGGTGTGAGAAAAGAGCATACACTGTTGGTTTGGCTTGATTAGATTAAATGAAAATTAAAATAAAATTAAACACTTAGACTGATTATTTATGAAAACTTATAAGAAAGTGAGTAAAAAATAGTACTAAAACAATGATTAGAAAATATTTAACACACTAGAAAATGAAGAAAATTAATAAGATAAACACAACATGTTAACGTGTGCACTTGAGTGCGCTTAGCATAACTACTTGCGGAAGACGTTCAATTAGATGCTTATTAGCGTAACAAATGATTTTCATGCAAACAGGAGGATGATGGTAGCACGTGCGGATGTACGTAAGTGTGTGAAGAGATACCTAGGCATGTGCAGAGAAAAAATTTAGTGTTACGGTAGGGCGTATAAGACTACGTTAGCGTGTGCGAGTACTGATAAGTAAAAATTTAATTTTCTTGAAATACTTGAATGACGATGCTAGACGTGAACTTTGACACGAGCACATGTAATGATACGCTAGGACATATCACATGCAATGTTAGCGTGTTTATTTTTGTAGAAGGAAAAAATTGAATAAATATGACCAAAGGACATATTCTTTTATTTTTATCTCATTTTGTTACACTATAAACCCTAAAAATTTAACATTTAATCTTAAACAACACAAAAAAATAGCAAGGATAAGTTATATTAGTGAAATACAATCTACAAATGATAAAATAAACATGGGATTCCAAATGGGCATGTTAGAATGTAAATCATGGAAATTACAATAAAAAGGGAAAATCAATACAAAAAAATGCAAACCTTAGTTGGAAATCTCAAGCAACATCATATTAAATCGACTTAAAGAGCAAGGTTTTGTGATGTTATTTTTTTAATCCATTTGATTTGTGAACTTTGTATATTTTTGGATACTCTAAGATACTTCAAATGGATCATGGATCAAGATACAAGCATGATTGATTGATCGACATTATGTGGGAAGCATAACGGTATGAAATGAATGACTTGATTCACCAAGAAAATGCAAAAATGATAACATGAACTCTCAAGATTTTTGGTGGATGATTTGTGAAGGAAATACCATTTATTTATAGCTGAGGAAGGTGAATCCTCAAGCTAAGTTTAGATTGATTTGATTTGGAAATAACTAAACATAACTAATTTGTTTAGTTGAGTTTTGGAGAGTTATATTATTGTTCTAGACTTGCATGAATGATTCATTGTTTAGTTGGTTGCGAGGGTTGCACATGGTTTTGTATTTTAATTTTGTATATTTTATTTATTCACACAAAAAGTGTCGTTAATAGTTGGCTTTTTGAAGAAGGTGGATTGATTTTGGATTGTCATGACTTGGGAGATATCTTCAGTTAACTCAAATGTTGATGTGAGTCAATTTAAACACATCCTCTTGATTATAATAATGATTTTTAGATTTATTCATGACTTTATTCAACTTGAGTTAAGGAGATGGATAGGATATGAGGATTATTTAATTTATTTAAATATGGAAGTGGACATGTGGATTTATTTATTTAATTTAATATTAAATTATCTAATAAAATTAGCTAACTAGAAAGGGACAATGTTTTTAACATGATTTATAACATTTATAATACATAGTGGTTATTTTGGAGTATCTACAATTGGTGTCACATTTGCACAACAAATACACATGACATTATTAGTTGTTTGCATAATGGCGGACTCGAGGTATTTTTGGCAATGAGAGCACATCTAGTTACTGAGTGATTCACATAAATTTAGACATCATCCTCGCCTAAACAAGCAAAAAGGGAATGTCACGACTCAAAAATATGATGACTCGGAGGAGAAATTTCTAGAATCAGAAAATTGTGGCACACTTTAGAACATTGTTCTAGTCTCTCAAACATCACAACCATCATAGAATGTTTAGTTGGTTGAGTGAGGTGCCAACAAGCACATTATGGGTGATAGAAAATTGTTTGATTCATTGACGAATCAACCCAATGGAGATCGGGTTCACAATGCGCAGAAAACATGGAGTATGTTGCGAGAATGAATAAGCACGAGTAACCATTCCTCTCGGGACAATAAGTTGTACCCTCAAAAAATTTTCTCTTCGTGTCCCTAACTTCACATTAAATATCCTATCAGTCTCTCAACTCTTGAATCACAAGCTCATGGTGGAGTTTATACAGTTTATCTATTTACCTCTACAATAGATTCTATTGCACTCTAAAACTATTGATATAGGAACCTTTTTATCATCTCGGTTCAAGGAGATGGTTCAAGGATTCCTCCTCTCCCCAATCTTTACCTATCTGCTCTAAATGTTGGGTGGTAAAAACATTGAGATCTATTTGAGTCGAGTTCCTTCCATGCCAATAACCATCTTAAGGTCATTCATACCAATTTATGCATACCCTTTCCTACTTCCTTTCAAGAATTTTAATACTTCTAGTTCTTGATATATGGATATTCTCACAAGACATGGGTGTTCTTTCTTTGGAAGAAGAGTGAAGAATTTGCCAATTTTTAGGCATTCTATTAGCAAGTTGTTCAAATGAGACTATAAATCCCCTTCTTTTCCTCCACTCAGATCAAGGGGGAATTCACATAAAAAAAATTATTGGCATGTCTGAAGGAGCATGACATCACACAACACTTTATTTCCCTATACACCCAAGAAAATGTGATGCAATATTTTTAGGAAAAGCTTGAAATGGTTATATCTTTTGATCCAAGTGTCCATTTGAGTCTATTTTTTTTAAACTAATTGTTTCAACAAGATGAACATACCAGTCAACCTACCTTTCAGTTGGATCCATCTTGGCACACTTTTTGGGCCCAAAATCCACCATCTGAAAATGAAAAATAGGATTTAAGTTAGAATGCGGTTTTTTCCTATTTTTAGGCATTAGTTAATTTAGTCTCTTGAATGCGTAGTGGGTTTAAAAGTTGTAAATTCCTCTAATTTAGGCATATAGAAAGTACGTGGCAATTTTTGTGCTCATACAAATAATTATGTAAACTTACTAAGAATAGCGAGTTCTAGTAGTAAACTACTAAAAATAGTAAATTTCACCATCTAGAGTAGATTTAGTAAAAAAAAAATAGATTTTTCTTGGAAAATCAAGTTGGGAGTTGTTTTCTTATTTATGAAGAATTGTAATTCATTATTGAATAATGAAGAAGAAGATTTATTTTCTTTGAGTTCAAGATATTTGCAGTATATTGTGTGTGTTTTACAATTTGGCTACATTATCTGGTATTAGAGAAAGTTTGATTCTTGGTGGAGAAAAAAAAACAATGGTAGGAAGAGAAAGAGGAAGGGGGTGGTATTTCCCAAATCAATAGAAACATGTAGCATCTACATAGGCAAGTTGATGAGCTTGCTGCAATTATAGCCCAGAGAGGAAATCAAGGTGGAGACAACACACGGTTGAAGAAGAAGTTTGTGAAAAGGAGGAAGCATAAGGACCACCCTTATCTTTTAAAGAAAGGATTCTTTGAGCATTAAAATGAAATAATGATGGGATAAGAGTTGATGTTTAAGAATGTGGAGGTAGCCTAAAACTAGAGGAGTTGATAGAATGGTTGAGTAACATGGGAAATTTCTTTTAGTGGAAGGTTGTGTCGAAGAGGAAAAGAAGGTAAAATTTGCATGCACAAAATTAAAATGTCATGATATGTTATGGTGGGGTAACATACAAAAGGAATGGTTAAGAAAGGGAAATAAAGGATTAGGACCTGGAGTAAGATGGAGAAGAAGCTAAAAGAAAAATTTCTCCCTGTAGATTATGCACAAACCCTTTACATGAGGTTTCAGAATCTCAGACAGAACTTACAAACCATGCAAGAATACATGGATGAGTTTTACAAGTTGTCCATTCATGTAGAGCATGAAGAAACTAAGGAACAAATGGTTGTAAGGTATGTAAATGGATTAAAATTTTCTATTCAAGATGAGCTAAGCATGCACAGGATCAAGAGCATGGAGGATGCCTATCAACTAGCTTTAAAGGCTGAAGAAAAACAAAACCGTAAAATTTTTAGGAGATCACATAGGATTAATAGTGGTGCCTCATCCTCATTTTGGGGAAGAGACTTTTCAATCAAGGTAGAGGAGAACAACCTCGTGGAGTGGAAAAGCAAGACGATACAAGACAAAATATCCAAAACTAGCAAATAGGTAGAATATTTCCTAGGGGTAAAGGATATGCTTGCGGCGAGAGGATGGAAGCTCCATGAAGACCATTTTTTTCTACATATGTGGTGAAGAGGGGCATTAGGCATTTGAATTCCCACATTATTATACACATGAATAGAGGTAAGCTAGATCCTCCAAGAGTAAATCTTGTTGAAGCTGAATAAGAAGAAGACAAGCAAGACCTAGAAATTCCACCAGATGTGGGAGAAAATCTTGTGATCAATAGGATGATGATTTCTCCAAGAAAGGATATCCATGGGGATGCATGGCTACGTACAAATATTTTCATAACCAGATGCACTTCAGGAGGAAAGGTATGTAATGTTATTATTGATGGTGGTAGTTTTGAGAACATGGTTTCAAATGAGATGGTTGAGAAACAAGGCTGCGCATTGTGAAAAGAATCCTAACCCTTACCATATTGCATAGTTTAACAAGGATAATGAAGTTAGTGTTGATAAGAGATGTTTAATAATTTTTTCTATTGGGAAAATTTATAAGGATGAGATTTGGTGTGATGTTATTCCTATGGACGCATGTTATATCTGCTACACAAACCGTGGCAATTTGATAGAAAATTATTCATGATAGGGGGAATAATGTGTATAACTTTTGGAAGGATGGCACAAAAAAATATTCTACCTCTTAAGGAAAAGGGAAAGGCTGAAAATATTCTTTCTGCAAAAGAATTTTTGAAGGAGGTAAAGTCAACTAGGTTTTACTATACACTAGTCGCAAATAAGGATGAACCTGCAAGTGCACAAATACTAGTAGAGGCAGCATAATTAATATAATAATTTTATGATGTTATTCCTGATGAGCTACTAGATGGGTTACCACCCAAAAGAGATATTCAACACCATATTGATTTTATCCTAGGGTCTTCACTCCCAAATCAAGCAGCTTATAGGATGAGCCTGACATTACATGCAAAATTGAATAAGCAAGTGACAGAGCTTGTGAGAAAGGGTGTAGTAAGGGAGAGCATGAGTTTGTGTGCAACTCCAAAGAAGGATGGAACATGGAGAATGTGCATGGATAGCAAAGCAATCAATAAAATTACAATCAAGTATCGGTTTCCTATACCTCGCCTTGATGATATGATGGATGTGCTTGTTGGATCTAGGTATTTCACCAAGATTGATCTTCGTAGTGGTTACCATCATATTCGGATCAGAGAAGGAGATGAGTGGAAACAACATTCAAGATAGGGGATGGATTATATGAGTGGTTGGTGATGCCATTCGGGTTATCTAATGCACCTAGCACTTTTATGAGGTTGATGAACATTGTGTTGCAGGAGTACAATGGTAAGTTTTTGTGGTTTATTTTGATGATATCTTGATTTTTAGTAAAACTAAAGAAGAACATTTGAGGCATCGAGGGTGATATTTGAAGTGTTAAGGAAAGAGAAGCTCTATGAAAATTTGAAGAAGTGCACATTTATGCAAGAGAGTTTGGTATTTTTGGGTTTTATTATTTCAGCAAATGGGGTACAAATGGAATCAAAAAGATAAAGGCAATTATTGAATGGCCTACTCCACGGAGTATAACAAAGGTAAGAAGATTTCATGGTTTAGCAACTTTTTATAGAAAGTTTATTAAAAAAATTAGCAGTATTGTAGCACCTATAATAGATTGCACAAAAGGAAGGGAGTTTTTGTGGATAAAGGCAGCTAAGGATAGCTTTAACTTCTTGAAGAAGAAGGTGACAGAAGAACCTATTTTGGCACTACCATATTTTGATAAAGTGTTTAAGGTTGATTGTGACGCCTCACATGTGGGAATTGGTGTTTTCCTAAGTCAAGGTGGGAATTCAATAGATTTATTTAGTGAGAAATTGAATGAGGTAAGGAAGAACTACTCTACTTATGATGTGGAATTTTATGTAATTGTAAAAGCACAAAGGCATTAGAGGCGTTACTTAGTGCAAAGGAGTATTTGTTATTTACTGAGAACACATAGCCCTCAAGTATGTGAATACACTAAAGAATTTGAATAATAAGCATGCAAAGTAGGTATCATATTTTATAGGGTTATACTTTTTATCTAAAGCGTAAATCACGAAAGCAGAACCAAGTTGTGGATTTATTGAGTAGGCATGTGACTCTATTTACAACTATGGAGAATGAGGTGGTTGGTTTTGAAGAAATAAAGGATTTGTATTTTTCTGATTCTGATTTCAAGGATATTGTTGAAAGGTTAAGTAGACCATTGTCAAGTGATGCAGGTGATTTCAGGATGAGTACCTTTTGTAGGATGGCTATCTATTTAAGGGATGACAACTATGTATTCCAGTTGGGTCTATGAGAGATAATATAGTGAAAGAGCTACATAGTGGAGGATTGGCTGGGAACTTTGGTAAGGATAAGACTATTTCTTTGGTAGAAGAGAAATACTATTATCCAAAGATGAAAAGAGATGTGGTAAGATATGTGGAGAGGTGTAGAATTTTCCAAGTCTCGAAAGGCCATGCACATAATATAGGGTTGTATATGCCATTATCATTCCCAAAGGACCGTGGACATATTTGAGTATGAATTTTGTTTTGGGATTACCAAAAACACAACAAGGTAATGAATCAAGTTTTGTGGTTATTGATAGGTTCTCTAAGATGGTTCATTTTATTTCCTGTAAGAAAACTAGCGATGCAACAGGAGTAGCATGAGACTTGTTTTTCGAGTTGTTAGTTTGCATGGTGTTCCAACAATCATTACTTCATATAGGGACACAAGGTTCTTAAGTAATTTCTGGAGGACTTTATGGAATAAGTTGGGAACTAAACTACATTTCTATAGTGTCTATCATCCTCATACTAATAGGCAAACAGAGGTGGTAAATAGGAGTTTGGGAAACCTGTTAAGGTGCATAATTGGGGAAAATCCAAAACAATGGGACTTAGCATTACCACAAGTTGAGTTTGTTTATAATAACTCAGTAAATGATCCACAAGAAATTATCCATTTTATATTTTGTATGGAAGTAATCCAAATGGGGTGTTATATTTGGTACAACTACCAATTAATGGAAGAGTCGGTGATGATGCAGAATTATTTGTCGAACATATACAACAATTGCAGGAAGAAGTGCAGAAGAAGATACAAAATAGTAATGATAAGTATAAGGAAATAGCATATGTACATAAAAGGAGAAAGGTTTTTACATTGGGTGAGTTGGTTATGGTATACCTTCGGAAGGAAAGGTTTCCAAAAGGAACCTATAACAAGTTGAAGTACAAGAATATTGGTCCTTACAAAATCGTGAAAAAATAAATGATAATGTTTATGAGGTAGAATTGCCAGAAATTTTGATATTTCTCCAGTGTTTAATGTTTCAGAATTATATTATTTTCATGGGGATGGTGAAGAAGGGGATTTTATTGAAGAAGTAGTAGATTGGAGGCAGAGGTTTTGGTGAAAAAGAAAGAAGAAGTGGATCATATTTTAGACAAGAAAACAGTGAACACATGACATGGACAATACAACAAATATTTGGTACATTGGAAAGGATTAGAACAAGAGGAAAACACATGGGTCACAGAGTGGGAGATTAAGAAGCTAGATAAAGATAAATGGTAGAAATTTGAAGAAGACAACTTGCAGGAGCTGCAGTTTTTCAAGCAAGGGAGAATGATGCACTATTTTTAGCAAAAACTTGAAATGGTCATATCTTTTGATCCGGGTGTCCGTTTGAGTCCGTGTTTTTAAAACCACTTATTTCAACAAGAAAAACACACTAGTTTACCTACCTTTCCATTTGGAGCCACTTTCGACACATTTTCGAGCTCGAAATACCCATCTAAGGGCTGAAAATTAGGATTTAAGTTGTAATTCGGTTTTTCCTATTTTAGGGCATTAGTTAATTTTAGTCTCTTGAATGCATAGTAAGTTAGAAAGTTGTAAATTCCTTTAATTTAGTATGTATAAAATGCATGTAAATTTTGTGCTCGTCTGTACAAATAAGCATGCGATCTTACTAAGAATAACAGGTTCTAGTAAACCGCTAAAAATAGTAAATTTCACCATCTAGAGTAGATTTAGTCAAAGTTATTTAGATTTTCTTGGAAAATCAAGTTGGGAGTTATTTTCTTATTTATAAATCATAATATTTCATCATTGAATAACGAAGAAGAAGATTTATTTTCTTTGAGTTCAATATTTTGTAGTGTATTGTGTGTGTTTTACGGTTTGGATACATTAAAATGGCATAGAAAAATGTCACAATTGAACTTTCATGGAGATGGATCATTGTATGCTTTCCACTACCAAGTTGGAGAATAGATTTTGGGTAGAAGAATTCTATATAGATGTATATCGCATGAACGAGAATAGAGCACCTACAAAGATCTTATAGGATAAAACACCGAGAAGAGGTATGGAATAATCACAATTTATCGATCTCCCATATTAGAGTATTTACAACATACATGCATGTCCCAAATAAAAAGAGGAAGAAGATCAATCTGAATACACTCTAGTGTATGTTTTGGGGTATAGTACTACCTTAAAGACATATCGTCTTATGGATCTTGAGACGAGAAGATATAGGAGATTTGAGATGTGGTTTTTGAGGAGTCATCATTAGATTCATTTCCACACAAATAAGATTCAATACCTACCTCCTCACATAGATTACTCTCATAATCAGATGATGAGCAAGAAGAATCTTCACACAAGGAAAATGATCTACGTGGAGAATTGTTTGTTGATCTTGGTCCTTTGGAAACTCATTCTTCACATCACCAATAGTAGCTTGATATCCAAAATGGGTTCAAAGCATCCTCAAGGACTCCAACCTAAACTCTCTCCCAAATGCTTCATCAAGAGTTAGAACGAGAAGACATGACAAAAATGAGGTAAATCTCACACTCATTAGTTTAGTGGTTGATAGCACCGAACCTAATATGGTTTGAGAGGAACTTATTCAACCACATTAGAATAAACCTATGGATGCATAATATGACTCCCTGATTCAGAATCATACATGGGAACTTTTCAATCTACATGTAGGAAAAAAATCAATTAGCTAAAAATGGAGTTTTAAAACAAAATAAAAAGCATATGGATCTAACAACAAGTAAAAGAATGGCTAATTGCAAAGGGATATGCTTAGCAAGAAGGAATTTACTAAGAGGATACCTTTTTACCCACTACAAAGATCAAGACTATCATATTTTTATGTACACCGGCACCATAAAAAGCATGGGAACTTCAACAAATGGATATAAAAAAGCTTTTTTGAATATTGATCTCAAAGAAGAAGTATACATGACCCATCCAAAAGGATTTTCTAATGAGAGGCAACCTAATAAGGTATGACATCTAATTAAGTCTCTTTATGGACTTAAACAAGCACCCAGGGCATGATACATTAAAATAGATGACAACCTATTACAGTATGGATTCACCCGTAGCCCTTCATATTAAAATTTGTATATTAAGAAGGTAGGCACTAATATTGTCATTCTTGTTTTGTATGTGGATAATATTGTGATCACAGGGATCTCAGACAATCTCATCAAAGATGTAAATAATAATCTGAAGAAATCCTTTGACATGATAAATTTGGGGCTACTTCATTACTGTCTTGGCTTGGAATTGTGTAAGAAGAAGAATCAAATTTTTATCTCACAGATGAAATATGCCAAGAAATTCCTTGAAAAGTATGGAATTTCTAAATGTAAGCTTGTGTCCACTCTAATGGAGAAAGGTTTGCAACTTTTTAGATTCTAGGATTCACCTCAAGTAGATGTTACTCACTACATGAAGCTTGTTGGGAGTCTCATTTACTTGAATTATACCAGAACTGACTTATGCTTTGTTGTCATCTATCTTTCCATATTCATGCAAGAGCCAAAGAAATGTCATTGGTAGCAACAAAACATGTTTTGAGATATGTACGAGGTATAGTTGATTATGGTTTGGAATATCAGAAGAACTCTCAATTCTTATTACATGGATATATTGACTCGAGACTATGTCTAATCTATTAATGACATGAAATCAACTTTAGGATATGTTTTTCATCTTGGATCTCGAACCTATCTCATGGATTAGCAAGAAACAAACTGATGTTTCTCTCTCAAAGCAACTAAGGTAAAGTATCGTGTCACACAAGGAGTTGTGTGCGAAGTGATTTAGTTACATCGCATTCTTGCTGATATGGAGTTTCTGAAGAAATACCACCTATCATTCATTGCGACAATCAAGGTGCGTTAAATATTTTTAAGAATTCAGTTTTCCATGATTGAAAAAATCACATTGAGGTTGAATATCATTACATTTGAGAACAAGTTTTGAACCACCACATCCATCTCTAGTACTACCCAATAGATTCTCAAGTAGCTGATATACTCACCAAGTCTCTTAGAAAGGTGAAATTTGAGTTGTTTTAGGGGTACATTTGTAAAAATAATGTAATAAGGGGGAATGTCAGCGTTGTCTATTCCATTGTCAACTATTGACTATTTACCTCCCTTGCATCGGTTTTTTTGCTCGACATGTATATATTCATCGTTTGTTCTCGCGAATAATCATCAAATAAACTTATTTTTCTCCATTTTAGATTTAAAAAAGGTTGTGTTAACTTGATCAAAGAATATTTGAATAATTGTGTGCAACACTTAGTCGACTATTTGCAAAAGTGGAAGTTTATTTGATCGCATCATTACATTACCCTATCTAACTAAAGCAACATAGGGAGGACATGACACAAGGTGAACCTTATCCTAGAAATGAGTTAGATGGTTTCCATGTGGTCTCAGAGAGATAGGTTAAGAAATAATTTTGTGTGCGACACTTTGAGTTTAACATTTCCCTAAATCAACTTGAAAGTGATGTTATTTTCATCAAAAACACAATATATTGAAGGAAAGTGACAATAATCCCATTGGAAATATGAAATTAATTCTCATGCTACTTGGAAAACATAACTCGATCAAGTCTTTTGAGAAATGTATCACTCGGCCTTGAAGTTTGAGCAATTAAACCAAGGTTGAGAATTAAATGCCCACTACCAAAAGAATGGATCAGTAATTGCCAACGGTTTCTAAAATTTAAATTGTGCTTCACATTCTTGATGCACTACATCATCGGAAGGACACTGTCTTTTTCATCAAGAATCTCAATCATATTAAAGTCACCACAGAGAAAATAGTAAGCTAAAGATAAACTATCTACCAAAAATGCCATAAAGCCTATACATTCATGCCATTATTAGGGGCATACATATTAACGATAACAAAGCGGTGACCATCAATGTCAAAAATAACTCAAATAGTGTGATGTGATTGATCTCCGCTCACTATAACCATCAAGGGAACAAACTTAGTAAGATTGAAGTATTGTGTTTTAATGTTTTGTATTTTATGACATATTAACTTTGATTCCGGGAACAGGATAAATTCCTTATTTCAAGATATAGATTCCCATAGTCTTGAGATGAGTGAGTTCTTCTATAATAACTTCAAATTTTACATGTGTAAATGACAATATATATATATACCACATTAAAAACTCAAAATAGAAGAAGATCTATCGTCCTTCCTTCCAAATAATAATTAAGAAAGAAAGTGCTAATACTTCCATCTCTTCTCACAAATAATTTTTTTGGTTAACAATGATATATGATTATATATCTTTTCAAAAATAATTGTACATATATATCTCTCAATCAATAAAATAGTTTATTTATTCAAATATTATACTTCTTTTATTTAATTAGAATTCTATCATTATTTTTATGCTATACTTATTATAAACGATTACTTATGCCAATTAATTTGGTTAGTGTTATGAGGGTAAGTTTCTTATTATCTAACATGGTTCAAAGGTATCTTCGAATCCTCGGGTCTTAGAGGACAAATCTTAATTGACAAAATTATATGATGAAAATAAGAGTTGAAGAAAAGGCGTACTATCTCAGAGGCCAACATCAACCCAACATGCAAAAGAGGAAACACTGATCTTATCATTGTAGAATTTAGTAGACCAACTAGTTAAGTATACCCAACATGTTTGAATAGAAATAAGAGGGAAAAAGAGAGGAAAGATTTGGGCTTTGAGGTGTTGTGTGTTTGGTTTTAAGTTTATAAGGTAGTTTCTATTATATAGTTTTTATTATTGGTACTTTGTTATTTTTCTTTGAAGAGTATAAGCTCTTTAACATTAAATCTAGTTTAATATATTTTATTTATTAAGAATTGATGAAAATATAATTAAAATGTTAAATCTATATTGACGATAAAATGAAAAATAAAAGAATATATTCATGTCAGACTTAAGAGCACAAGAAAAGTATAGGCAAAATAGTGGCTCCCATAAAGTTGACAATCACACAAGTGTAGTAATGTCTTAATATTGCCCTTTAAATTATACAAAACAATATAACTAAAAACATTACTAATAACAACATTCAAAACAATCCTGTATTTGTTTTAAAATTTGAATATATATTTATGTATTTTAATATAAATTAATGTATAATTCTATATAAAAATGAGCATCTTTTTAAATGTGCAAGTTGGTAGAGATGGCTATTTCTAAAATTTACAGTCAATATAAACTCAAATTTAAATCCAGGTAGCTGCCAGTATAAAATGTTAACTTTACTTTTAAGAAATTCTAAAGTATGCGGTAGTAAAAACACTTCACCATCCAACATGATTTGTGTTTTTGAATAAGTTTGTACAGAGAATATTCTTCCCATGGACAATTTTTGTGTAATGGCGATGAACAAGAAGAAGAATGGCTAGCTGAAAGATCTTTAATCTTTTATTTATGTGCTGGGGAGGGAATTACACTAACTTATATAAACAACATCATATGTTTGAATTCATCGAAATCCACCTTCCCATCAAAGTTTATATCAACCTTGCTGATCATACTCTCACAAACTGAGATATCTCCTCCTTCCTTGAGTCCCAGAGAATTCAGAATCTGCTGCAGCTCAGAAGCACAGATGTACCCATCCCCATCCTTGTCAAAAACATTAAACACCTCCATCAAGCCACCGCCATTCTCATTCTCATTCTCCTCCTCCACATCACCGCCATCACATTCATCAGTATCCCACAGCCTATTATACACGCCCAAAAACTCATCAAACCCAATAAACTCCGGTGTGATACCCATATCATGTTCCAAGCCCAGATTTTCCAATATATGTCTGATATCCTCACTGTTGATGAACCCATCTGCATCTCTATCAAACAAACTGAACACCCTCTGCACATACTCATCAGACTTCCTCACTTGTGATCCATGAAATCTCATTAAAGCTTCTTCACTATTTTGCTCCTTGTAATTCAAAACCTTACTGCAATGGAATTGTAATAGAGAGTGGAGTTTGTGAACAAGTTTAGGGTGATGCAGAAGACACGCCAGGAATGCCAAACATGACCTCAGCCTCTGGATTATGCCATGGATGACACTGCACCAACCTCTCAAACTGCCCATCCCCTTAACCTAAAATTGAAGATTAACGGTTCAAGCTAAACCTCAGAACTCCATTTTTTCATGAAATGCACTTCTACTGTGTATATAACATATCCTATATATATACATAGAAATAAGTTTGAAAAAATCTCTCAGCTTGAACTGCTCTATTATTTGCTCTTCTTGCCACCTTGTATTATTATTTTAAACAATGAAAACGCGTGACAGCTCATGGGAATCTCCAGGCCTTGCAATCACGCGGAAGCCAATACAGACTCTCATGATCTCCATACATTATTTGTATGGAGATCTGTCGGTTTTGTTGGCTACATGTTTAGCATCTTTATTTCTTTGAAAACGATACTGAAACAATATTGTATGACAGGCAATATTGTATATGATATTGCACTGCTTTTGGTAATGGCATCAGCTGCTTGAAAGGAGTTGTCCGTGTTATGGAGACAACAAACTGCTACAAGATTATTAAAGTTTAAAATTCCATTAATGTGCCTCGAAACTCAAATAGATAGGGAAAGAAGAAAGAAAGAGGGGGAGACAAATATGGAAAACCAGCCAATAGAGTCAAATTCGGATCAATTATCCACAAATATCAATTTAAAGATTAATAAATGCCTATAAAGGGATTTTTTTAGTGTTTATATTATATCACACATTTACACTAGATGTTCCACTATAATCCACTTTAATGTTTGTGTGTATGTGCATGCATATTAAAATATAAGAATACAAAGGTGGATACTAAAAATTTTGATTGCTTCAATCTCTTCAAAATAATATCGGTGCTCGAGGCCGGTCGGTTGACCGTGCTCATCGTCATCGCTCTCCCAAGCAGCAACCCAAGCATCGGCGGAGCCCTATCAACTGTGGTGGTTGGGGGTCCCCGCATCAATCCGCGTAGCACAGTGGTTGGGGCTCCCGCCACCACTCCCGCCTCCTGCGTAGTGGGATGGGTGGGATTCTGGCAAAGTCCCTCGGTTGGCTCTTGCCATTTCTCCTAATCAAGCAGGACGACAAAGACGAAGAAGTTGCTTCAGGCTGGCCACCCCTTCCAGATGGCAACGATCTTCCTGGTAGTAACCTGGAGGATAAAGGGCCTCCACCGCCGCCCCCGCCTCTATGTTTGTTGCGGCGGCCTAGTTTGTTTTCCTTTTGTTTTCTGGCATTGTTGCTATGTTTTTGGTTGCCCTTGGGCTTGATACATTAGTCTCCTAGCCGTCGGCTAGTTTGATCGTGGGGTGTGCCCTTTACCACCCATATTTTTTGTGGATAGACTGTAATATTTTATTAAGTAATATAGACTATTTCATCAAAAAAACTATCGGTGCATGTGTAAACTATTAATATATACTTTTTATTTTCGGACAACCATGAGTTCATGTTAAATAATTATAATAGACGCTAGAGAAATTCAAGTACTGGAACCTGTCTTCCCCCTTCCCATTATGTGTTTCTTGTGGTTCCTTAAAACATGGTTCCACTCAAAAATATTGGAAAGTGACCAAGGTTTTGAAGCCTAGAGATAATGAACATGACCATCAAATCAGTCTCTTCATAACATTCATTTATTAAGTTTGGCCTCACAATTCCAAGAATGGTAAGTTACTTTGTTTAAGGCATTGGAATATTTCTAAGCAAGTCTTTGATGTGTTATCTTATTTTTATGGGGTTTCTTCTTTATGATTTTGAACAAAACTCAGATTTGCATGAAATCGAGATATTTTTCTTAAACTCTATCTTTTCATTTATTTTTATAAGAAGTAAATTGTTCAACAATTAAGTATGATTTTATTGCTTTAGGTATGATAAGATTAAATGACATGTTTATGGGTATATGTATTGCATTAATTTGATGAAAAACAACTTTAACATTAAATACTCAAGTGAACATGCATTGCCTTGTAAGCTTTATAAACTTATAGTATTATATATTGCTTCAATAGCGCTAGATGTGAACATTTTAGGGGTTATTCCTTTTACGTGTTCAAAAGTGTTATCCCTAAATTTTGTGTGTTATATCCCTTTTGTAAATTTTTCAAACCACGGTATATTTAGCTCCTATGCATGATTTTATTTTAAACCATCCAAATTAATTATATCCAAAATGAAAATTAGGAGTAATAAGATAAATTATAGCACTATTCATTTTGTTAAAATTTCTTCAGTTAATGACAATGATGTTATTTCAATTGCAAATACTTTTTTTACTTTAAATGATAATGTGATTAATTTTTTTAAATGTAGATCATGGAAAAACAAGAGGGAACTTAAGATCTTAGACTTTTTAGATGTTACATCTTATAAAACAACTTGATGAGATAACAAAGTTGATGTATGAAATAACGTATGTTAAATATTACGATGGATTTATGGTGCAACATATACCCTTGAAATTGAAGAATGGATATTTCAATGCTAAAAATGTAGATCAAACACTTAAAAAGACATGTTTTATTCCTAATTTTGTTTTTATTTCGTAACACTCTTTAAAAACTATTACTCTTCATGTTTCTATTGCTTCTACTCTTTTCAATGGCTCTCTAACATCTCAAAATACATAAATTCCTTCCCAAGTTCATCAAAATCCTTCACTTGCTTCGATTCGGTCTTCAAATTCTCAATAGACATCTCAAATTTCATCTATTACTTACAACACTTCTCAAATTTCTTATCTAAACAATTCTTTTAATCTAACTTTGATGCATTTATGGTTAAGAGGTCCAATAAGGGATAGCTTTAGACCATAAAACATGGGAATTTAACACTAAAAATAGAATATACGTACAACCCATACACAAAATGAAAAAAGTAGATATTTTATTGATTTCAAAGAGGAAATTGGAAAACACATACCTCCATTAGACTTCTAGCTTTATTAAAAACTACAAAATATGCATTGTTACAATATAAGTGCATTTTTGGATGTGATTTGCTCATATACCTCTACTTAGACTTGTACATTATTCATAACGTTTACATGAGTAGTTTTCTAACTACTACTCCATTCTCTATCTTCTAAGACGATTCTCCTAAATATTTGAGACAAACCCCCATATTATGGAACTCTTTTCCTTATCAAGGCATGCCTCGATAAACGTTATACAAAAAAATATTTTTATTCAATTTGTGAGATGTTTCACCTTCATAATAAGTATTTTAAGCTTCCATGAGTTATGAGGCATCTCAAATAGGTGTGTTGAAATCTACCATATATGTTATCATATCATTATGTTTGGATCATATACTAGGTATGTCACCTTCTAATGTGTAGCATATAGGTGGTCACTACAAGTTTTTTGAGTTTTATGTAGAAGCATTACTAGGCACAATGATCATATTTGGAAACCACTTCTAGAGGGTATACACCTAGTGTGAGATGGTGTGGTACAATGTAGAGTGATTATTATTTCAATGCAAAAGAATCACTATGTTTCATGTTATGGTTTAATAGTTCACTTCTTGAGGTTTTCTAAAGTATTTACTTCTAGAGAAAGATGGAATGGTACAACATGGTTCATAGTTAGATATTTTCCCAAAAATTGTCACTATGGTATGTTTAAAACAAACCACTTCATAATCCTAGAAAAAATATGTATGTCAATTGTTGGATGTCCCAAAGTGTTGTAGTGTGTTTTATAGCTCCATGATGAAATATAGATGTACACAATATTTTGAAGTTCAGTTCCATTACAGAAAAGTGCAAGACATCTTATGATGATGGTTCAATGATCTAGAAGATACCACATGCCTTTTAGGTGGTGTTAGAGTACCAAAATAAGTTCAAACATAAAATTCAATCATACACTCATTATTGCTACATATACTTTTGGTTGATGTAATACTACATGTACCCCTTGAATGAACTTGCATCAGACATGTGAGGTAGAAAATGGTGAACTCATGTTCACTTAGTTAGGGTGAATAATGGATCTAATTTTTTGGCTTATTTTCAAGAATAAAGCATCCCCTTCCACTTTGTTATGTACTTTTAAGCATATTATTTTATTTCTTCATCATTTTCTAGTCACCTATAGAATCACATAATATAGTAGACACCTAAATGTGAAAATTTATCATTTGACAATGACAACTATGGCATTCCACATTGAGTAGGACTTGCATGCACACTCCAACCCTAAGTGACTTATCCCTACCTCCTTTTTGTGACTTGTTTATCTATCTACACTACTAATTCAGTTATAAAACTAACCAAATTAGTATACATTAGTATAGTATCGTAGGCGTATCACCTAGGATATTTCATAGTCATTTGATCTGCATATCTAAGACCATACACCTATGACCAAATTGCACTATAGTTTGGTCCTAGGACAATTGATCCCATCTCCCACCAACTAACTTCCACTTTTCTAATTTTATATCTTTTTTTGGTTCATTTCATATCCCATAGGTCATCCTTAATGTGAAACTAATCTTATGAAAGTTTATATAAGCAAGTATAATGCACTTATTGATACACATAGCAATTTCAAGATAATTTATTACAAAATACATTCTTAAGTCACTAAAATATCTCTTAAATTCCTCAAATTAGTAGCACAACCTAGGATCGTCACATACATAGGTATGAAGCTAGATAAACCAAGTTCAAGATCCATACCTCTCATTCTACTGACCTCCCAAAGCCAATTCATATAAAGGTCAAGCCATAAAAATCATTTCCACAATTTCTAAGGGTAAATGGAATCATTATATAAGTTTTAAGCACATCACATTAGATCAAAATCGTGAAGGATACATTCTACTTCATCTATATTTATGGCCACTATATTTTTGTCAAGAAACACAAGGGAAAAATAGGGGTTGGCTTAAATTTGCATACACAATTAGGATAACTACACAAAGTTATCACCCACCATCAAGGGGATGTTGTGTAGCTAATGAATTATATCAGTAGGATTATACTACCAACATCAGTCCAACTCCACCGCATAGAAATTTATATCCTTATGTTATCTAATCATGTTGATGATGTGCTAATGCAAGAATCTAGGGTTTTCATATATCACAAGTCATTAGAGAAGGTGTCAAACATTTGTGAACCTTAACATGATACATTGAATTACATTTATAGGACACTAACTACCATCAATATTTACATAGAACAAATAGATCCATGTATGAAACCATGCATCTTAGGACTAGATAATACTGCGCCTAAGATAGATTGTATGGCTCCATACTAGCTCAACTTGTATCCATAGTTCTAAATATGAAGCACCTTCAAGTCATTTCAAGCATTCTGAGTTACTTTGCACTTCTAGACCACCTATTTTCTTCTATAAACATCTAATTAATTTTCTTCTATTATATTTGGAGTAATAATTTATATTATTATATCTTTCAAATTGCTTTGGGAGCTATATTCTTGTTTATGTATCAATGTTTATTAATTAATCAAAACTTATATAACCTAGACTAACATTATGCCTTCAAATGAATAAGAAACGAGTATAATACTAAACCCTTATTTATTTAGGATGTAAACATTAAGTGAATAGGATCCTTTATCGAATCTCATGAACCTTTCTCAAACCCTAGCTACCCTAGGTTTTCATGTTATCTTTGTGCATGTTTTTCTATTCCATTTTAGTGTAGTAATTGGTTTAATCATATGCTTATTGAGCATATTGAGCTTTCTTCTACTACTTGTAAGTGTAGGGTTCATATGGCTTCCTCCCCACCCTTTGTGTAAGGTATTCATTTTAATATTGAAAATTATGATGATGACGTGCCTTTAGATGCCCTTCAAACACAAGGTGAGCACCATTTCATTATTTCTTATGACTAAATTCATTTTTTGGATCATGACCAAGTTAAAATTTTGTCTAACTTTTGTTGAGAACTTCATGACTACCCGTAGTATCTTGACGGTATTATCAAGGTACTCATTTCCTCTTCACATGATTATAAATCTAATAAGAAGTCTCTTTTTGAGGTGCTTCACCATATATAATCCTCTATGACTACATACATTATTACTACATCCACCATTCATATATCTTCAAGGGATAATAATACCCCCTTCATAGTGTTACAATGTCTACTCTTGTAGACACACAATCTGATTTGGATAACTATCTAGTCATGATTACATACTATTATTCATATGATTCCCAGGTAATAATAGTACTAATCAACCCATGTCTTTGGCCACTTTTTCGTGCTTCTGTTGTTACTTTCAGTCTTACACCCTTACTTGCTCAGTCTTCCTTTTTACTCTTTGGCATTTGTTATCTTGGACACTAGCACCTAGCTAGGATGCGAGCGTGCACCCTTGTGCCCTCTTGGTCATTGTATCCCTTTATACTTTACTCTCATTTTTGGGTCCTTTCTATTTGTTTAAGCATCTTATATATTTGGTAGTCTTCCTTTTTTGGGGTTAATTATGAAATTCAAGTGAAGGAATCATATAAATATAAATCTATGTGATCATAATAAGGGACTCAAAGACTCAAAGACTATCTATCACCACCTAAGGTTACATCCATCAAGGCATCTAAGAGCTCCATTGCATCCATCTAGCTCCATCACAAGGGACACAAGGGCTAGTTTTTGCATCACACTTCATAGGAGGGAAGTTCATTCTATTCCATGCACACATTTATTACATTCTCATATAGTTATTTTCTCGTTATCCAAAGTGTGACATGCACAAGAGAAACCTAGGGCATAATTCCGCACACACACACATAACTACATTGGGTCTGAGATGTAGTGTAACACTTAGTTGTAAGTCCATCATTGTGGAAGCCGAGGAGACGATCGACCCCTCATTTTTCATCTTTATTTTTGGGATTTAATGTTTATTTGAGGGTTTTGCAAGTCCATTATTTATTGTAGGTTAACGAAAACCTTAGCGATCATTTTGCAAATCCATAGCAATAAAATACGGGCATCAATGAACATATTGCGACCACGAGAATTCAGGTTTCTAAGCATTTCCATGAGACCCATGCGCCCATAAAAATTCCTAGGGCTCCCTGTGTGTGCCCCTATACCTCTCCAGTGCCCCATTTTGAGTCATATTCTCCGGATATGTAATTCTATGAGCTCTGTGTGACGGTCGGTGCTTTGCATTTCTCTATTTTCTAACTCTATGCACTTTCTGAAAACGCAATGAATCAACTAACACTCTCTACCCTTTCTTTGCAATTAGGGTTTTCATTATTTATTTCTTAATTTCTTAGATTTATTTCAGTAATTCAGTATTCATTTATTTACTATAATATTGCATTCAAATTGGGCATATGAATTTCATTTTAGTGAACCCGACCTTTGAATCCCCTTCCATTTAGCACCCTCATACTCTCATCACTATGGCTCAATCTTATGAGGAATTTATTGAAGACCATCTTAAATCCCTTAATGATCATATCATTGAGCATCCCCAAGATCTAGACTTGCTCTTACATGTTGCTCGCAAGGAGGCCACCAATCTGGCAGAGCTTGTTACTTCTATTGCCATTGCCACTTCCATTACTACTCAACCACCTACTTCTACTCTGCCACCCATTTCTACCATCCTCATTTCTATTCCTAATCCCACTAACCACTTCACTCTACCTCTTGTTTCTCACATGTGGAAAGTCTCTTCCACTGGCACTCAATATTTAGCCTCCCTCTATCAAGACCTCTAAGCACAAATTTGTCAATTACAACAGGATACTTCTTGTGTGTCTCCATATTTAGATTCCACTTTATTATTACACACTCCATTTGCACTGCCATATCTCCACTTACTCACTTCCTCCTAATTTCGTCACCCCCAAGCTTCCCATCTTTAATGGGCATGGTGACCCATAAGAGCATCTCTGAGCCTTCCATGTGGCTTGTCTAGATTTTGTGAGATGATCATATCCTCTTGGCTAAAATATTTCCCGTAGTCTCCATGATTATGCAATGCGTTGGTTCTATGACCTACATGTCCACTCGGTAACATCTTTCATGCATCCAATTGATGTCTTTCTCACTTAATTTTCTATCAACATCAGCTCTAAGTGTAGACACCTATTTTTGGTATAGCATCCCTCTATCATCTCACATTCATCCAATTTCCATTCTCGCTTCTCTTTTTCTTAAATTAAATAAAATCCTATCTATTTTCTCACATTATTTTATTAATTATCAAATGGGCTCCATGTAGACCCATTTGATAATTCAACTTTGTCATATCCCCATCCTTCACAAATTATTTAATTCATGGGTATTAATACACCCATCCGACACCTTTTTTAAAATGGAATATTTATCTCACCCACCATGTCAATCATGCTCCCCACTCCATCTAATAATTCAAGCCATGATCCCCATGTGATCACATCATATCCCTAACTCAAATTACTTTACTCAACCCTAGTTACTTGTTAACCCCAAATCTAACCCCACATCTAAGCTATAAATATGGGTTTATCCCTATATTTCAAAAAAACAGAGGATCGAAGACCTGGAGATACCTAGGCCTAGAGAAGAGAAGAAAGAACTTAATTAAGTTCTTCTATTTTAAGGAAGAAACCTTTTCCATGGTTCATTATCTTGCCATCTTGATTCCCGGTTCATCTCCATAACTGAGCACAAGCTAAGTTCCCTTGTCATTTTAGTTACTTTTTGTTTTATATTCCATTACTATTGTTCATGATTTTTTATTATCTTGTCTGACATGGGGGTTGACATCCTCCAAGGGAGTTAAAATCCTCTTAGAATTGGCACTTTGTCGAGAAACCCCACATATTATGATCTAATCTTATCTATTTCAGTTTTGCAAATCTAGCTTCTTTATATCATACATCTATCTTATTTATGCTCGTATCATCCATCGTCATCTCTAAGGTACTAAGCCCTTGTATACTTGATGTTGTTTAGTGTTTCTTGATTACTCGTGTACTCATCTGGATAGGAAGCTGGAAACATAGATCAACATTTGGCATGCCCGGTGGGACCAAACCCGAGATCTAGTCATTTTTATTGTGTTACTTGTTGTGTGCAGGTGTCGTAAAGATGATGGTTATCTTATTTGTTTTTAGTTGTCGTTACTTGACATATATTTTGTGAATATTTCATTTGGAAACTCACTTGTTTGCAGGATTTAATTATCTTCGCTAGTGTGGTGTCCTTTGTACATATAGTCATTTTTGTCTTCGCCATGAGGTAAGTGGTTTTTGTCGTTTTGAATAAGGTTATTATTTAATTTGTTTATAATAGTTATAAAATTTTATTGTTATATTCATTGAAAAATAGGAAAGTATATAAATAAATAAATAAAAAGGATAAAAAAATAAAAAAATATATTAAAAAAATCCTAAGCTACCCCATACAACCCATCCCCCTAACTATTTCCTCACCTCTCCAACTCTCCAGCTCACCACCTCCCCTTCCGACTACCCACCAAGCTATTCTCTCTACCCAACACCTCACCTTCCCTCTCTCTTCACCGACTCATTTCCCTTCCACCTTACTTCCCATCCCCACCGCCCTCCTTCTCTCCTCGGCTACTCAACCATTCTCATTATCCCTAACTCGACCACCTCCCCTTCGGACTATCTCTGTCAAGCTCCTTACTCCTTAACCATCTCTCCCAACTTCCTCCACCCACTCCCTCACCAAACGAGCCACTCGGCCTAACTCCACTCTCCCGCCGAGCTTACCCGAGCTCACATCCTACTCAACTCACCCGACGACTCCTCCCACAAGCTTCCCTGTCACCTTCTTCCACCGCACATCTCCTTTCCATGACTCCACACCCGAGCTCCATCTCGAGCTCTTCTCTGCCTCAGCTATCTCCCCTACCTATCTACCCACACCACTCAACTCTCCTACGAGCTCCATCCTCACCATCCTTCCCACACAGCTCCATTCCCGACTCCTGCATGCCTCTCAACTCCCACACATCCCTTCTCTCCATCCAACTCCTACATCTCTGCAATTCCAATCCCATCTCCCATCCCACGAGCTCACACCCTACACCGATCCTCCACCCCTCAATGTCAAGCTACATCCACAGTCCCCTTGGCCGATCTCGACTCTCTCCTCCCACACCCCTTCTCACGTTGAGCTATTCCACCTTCCTATCCAACTCCTAAGATGTCACCCAAGCTGTCTCCTCAGATGGTAATTGAATTGAATTAACTATTTAATACAGACTCACATGATTCTGGTGCTCGACACTTCCAATCAATTTCAGCACAAGTTTAAATTCACGCCCTGTGCAATATCTGTAGGCGGTGACTATACATTCTCCTCATAGTAAGTTGTTTGCACTTCTTAAGCAAAGTAATGTAATTACTTCCAATTGTTCTGACTCTGTTTCAAATTCACACTGACTTTGTGGGTAGTGGTTGTACAGTCCCCTCATAGAAACAAGTTTAATTCTCATTATGTCATCCAACAGCTGAAGAGACATGTCCATGTATGACCAACCGGTTTCAAATTCACGCAAGTTCTGTGGGTAGTGACTGTAAAGTATCTTTACATCGATTGGTTTATAATTCTGTAGAACATATTTCCATGTTTTTAAATAGTGTGTGTGTGTGTAGTGTTTTATGTATCATGACTGTACAGTCTCTCTATCGCGAGGTTGGCTTCCAATTCTTTAGAACACATTTATAAACAATATCATTTAGAAACATGGTCATTTAGTATTGAAGTGTAATTTAGTGCCTGTACAATATCTTTATAGTAGTTTCTTTACAATTCTTTACCGCACCATCACAAATAGTGCTCACAACACCTTTTTCTAAAGTAAAACTTTGAATTGATTTTCCATCCACCATTGTTGAGTCGAGCTACCTTTTGGAAACACTCTTCCCCACGTAGAATGACCCCTTGGTGCTTGCGGTGGTGGGAAGTCAATTTGTTGGTCCCACACATGTGGGTGAGTAAAGTTGAGACACTTTTACATGTCTGACTAAAAATAGTCCAACTGTAGCATAGACACGCATCAACAATCTATAAACACACTGCGTTGTGTGTGTGAACTGTTCCACTTGAAGAACTAAATGCATTCCTCATCTCGAATCAATTTCGAATCAATTAATCTACTCTAAATTATTTTCGTTAGATCCATTTCATAGATTATTATTATTATTATTATTATTATTATTATTATTATTATTATTATTATTATTGCGGATAGTTTATAATATATCTTAGCATTTAATCATTTATTTCGTCGTTTATTTTATATGTTTATTTAATTCATAGTTTCTTTGATCATTTATTTTAATAAGAATACCAGTTCTTAGTTTATCCCTTAGTTTATAGTCTATTAATAGCTTTTGTAGCTTATTTCCTTTTATTGTATACGAATGTCGGTCTACAACTTTTTCTTAATTAATTAGCTTCATTATTGTTATTTTTTTTTTTGACAAAGTAACTTTTTGACAACATCTATATCTTCTTTCTTAACCATATCAACTAATTATATTTATCTTATTTTCCAGGTGAAATCAACAAATTCATGACCATCCAACAATGCCGTCAGATATCACTTACTTTGCAAAAAAAAAAACACACTCATTTTTATTGTCCTTATTTGTAACTCTAAACGGTGCCATTTTCAGTACAGGAGCATTTCAAGTCGCTAATCTGGAACTTCTAAAAACACCATCATCAAGTACAATCACATAACACCAATAAGTGATTCTCCAGGTATTTCTCATTTTTCTCTATTTTCTCTTTTCTGCATCGAACTTTCCCTTTCCGAGTGTCTATATACATCAAACGTCACATTTCATTTTGGTCTAAAACAAACCTTCTACATCCTGCTTGCTCACATAGCTTAAGTAAAGGATTTAACTCTCTGCATTTCACTTATCACACATTGCCTGAGACTGCACAAACATAATTAACACATCCAAATATTCCTATCACCTGGTTAACTAATTGGGACCTAAACACCCAATAGGAAACCATCTCAGACATCTCCCAATCCATAATTTCCTGAAACCAGTTGTAGACTCCTTTAGGAACCTTCATTACTTACTTTTCTTTTCTGTTCACATCCTCTAAATTAATCATGAGGCTAAAAAATATTTTTCTTGATTTTTTTGTTAACAACATACATAAATAGATGTTTCTCTATTTCACACCTATTGTTGTTCTCTCCCAAATCAAGACAAAACACCAATCTACTCTATCCAATAAAGTTACTTCCTCTAACGATCTCACCCAACAAGATACTAAATTCAAAACCACCCCTTCAGTCACTCCATCTCCATTCTTCATGGTCTTACCTCATGAGAACCATGTCATACGAAATTCTCCCCACCTTAACACCAAACCTCATATCCCTCATCATGCCAGTATTCCTAAATCAATCGCACCACCATCTCCTTCTCCTCTAGATACACTCAAATCTCCTCCTAAACCCATATATAACTTCTTACTCCAGAAATCTCCTATAATCTCTCAATTCTCCTAATCTCCAAAATTGGTGGATCGCATTCCACCCACATCTCATTTTGACAATTCCATTAATAGGCCTGCCCATTCGTCTCCAATTCTTAACACACATATCCCCACTCATCGTCATGCCCCTATTGCTCAACACCATCCTATACAGCAATCCCAACCTTTGACACACTTTATTCTTTACCAAGTAGTCCCTCCAACACCTACATATCAACAAATTAATCAATTGTCTTATCAAACCATTCCACAAACATCATATCCATAAATTTGTCAACCACCTTATCAGATGCTTCACCAAACACCCAAAAACACATCATTCGCCTTATCAAACTACTTTTCAAACCACACAGCCAATCCAATCTCCGCCTTACAATACCTTGACTAATTCAATTCATGCCTTAATGAATTGGTTAGCCAGTTTAGAAACCCTTACCTTGACACCCAAGAACGCCTTATCCTATGAAAAAATCTATAACGAACTGATTCATCCATCAGTTTCAATCAAACCCTATCCCTCTCATTGGAAACTTCCGGCATTTAATAATTTCAACAATAAAGAAGATCCCCAACAACATATCCTCACATTTAAACATGCATGTTGTCTTATTATGCATGATCATGATTTACTTCTTCGCACTTTCCTCATGTATTTATGCGGTCCGCGTTGGTGGTACAACAAGTATCCCATGACATTCCATATTCTCTTTCACTCAACTTGCGCTTGAGTTGTTCTTAGAACACTTTTCTATCAATATCACATGCAAGACCACTATCGTTGATCTATTTACCATTCGATAGTATGAAAACGAGTTTATTGATTTGACTTCGTCGCATGATGGCATGATGTTATAAACCAACTATCCTTCACTATTCCACAAACTAAACTCATCGAATTATTCTCATATTCGTGTGCCAAACATATATCATCCACTTTTCAGATCCAATCATTCTCGAACCTTTGATGAAGCTTTCACAATGGCTCATAAGCTCAAAACATGTGCCATTGAGTAGGGTCATCTTAAAATAAGTTCAATTAAATAAAAATTTGAATCCACTAAACCATTCACACATAATGACGTGTTCAAGACTGCGGCCAACATTGTGGTCATTTAACCCTCCTCCCCATCTATATCAAACACACGGTCTCAACAACGATCTCCTCAATCAACAACCAACTACACTCCTTTAGGAGAATCATACAGAATTGTATTTGATAATTTGATGAGTTGTAGTCATTTTTACACCCACCATAAGAACAGGGGAATCCCATGCACTTGGCCTATCACCCGAGTGGGGCGGGTGCTCACCCGAGGCGCGCGTGGGTACCGAGTCTCTCTTTTATGTGAGTTAAGTGGGAAAACATCATCTAGATTGGTAACTTAATAATGAGTAATGGTGGTAATGAGACACAATCATCATAGGGCTCGAGTGGCCTCTAGACAAATGTGTTCATCCCAAATAGTAATAGCAAGTAAATATAATAATGAACGAAATACATAGAGTCTACATCTACTTCATAGCTTTCATTAACAAGATAAAACAATATGAATATGGAACAACTATACTCATTCTCATTCATGTTTGAGTCCTCATTACATTCAT
This sequence comes from Taxus wallichiana var. yunnanensis, assembly GCA_018340775.1. Taxonomy (NCBI): domain Eukaryota; kingdom Viridiplantae; phylum Streptophyta; class Pinopsida; order Cupressales; family Taxaceae; genus Taxus; species Taxus wallichiana. Next base: position 106,460,105 of record CM031240.1, read on the forward strand.
ACAAGGAACAATACAACCCAGCCCCTTAATACATTAATATGGCATATCATCTCTACCCAATCCCTTAGAATTCTACAGCACATCTGCACCTCTATATGATCTGCCATTCTTTGCTTGCATCATGACTCAACTCTCATCACTTCACATCATGTCATGCTCTCCTTTTCCTCTCTATCCATATATATATTGTTTCCTTCGTGGGCGCCCATATATATAGGCACTGAATCGCAATGCCTCCATCTCGCGGCCTCAAAATCTGCTGGGTGTCTGTGGGCCCTCCTTGGGAACATGTTCCTTCAAACCTGGGCTCCACGCATTTGGCCATGATGGTCTCCTGAGTGCGCCTACCATCCAAAGCATGGGTTACGCATGTTCGGCATGGTGGTCTCCCACGTGCACCTCTATCGCTACATATACTCCTTTTGTCAGGCCCCATGTTGTCGCCGACATGATTCACCTTGCACGCATTGTCGGATCCTACTTACACTGAAAATGGCTAAGTCCCAAAACTAGGCTTAGTCCCACGCGCCTTGTCCTGCATGCCCTTCCTCTATTATGCCTTGCACACTTTCTCCTGCACACTTACATGCCTTAGCGTACTTATTCAATATTGTAGGGGCTCAACATGACCGTAAACTCTATCCAACTACCTCCCATACGACCTGTAGACAACTCGTAAGCCAATCCTATTTGGTATCACGAGGCCCACTTTTGTAAATATCATCGAGTCAAAGGTCATGACATTGAGAGATGTCATTCCTTCAAAGATCATGTCCAATAACTTGTAAATTAAGGGGATATCCAAATTGATACCTCCACTGCACAAAATAATCAACCACCAACAAATCACGTCACCCCCTTTACATCTCAACTATCAAACGCTTATATGGTTGACACTGTCAATCAAGATCCCATCTTATCACCAACTCTACATGTTCCCACAATGGACATTATTCCCACCTCTTATTCAGAACCTATTACACCTACATCAACTTTCACTACTGCCCTTGAACCTACACCTTCTCTTATCCTTATCACATCCACATCAAATTCAACTATATCATCCATTTCCGTCACTTCAAACACACCTCGATCTACCACATCAGACTCCTCCTTAATACCCATTTCATCCCCACTAATATCCACACACATCCCTACAATTCTCACATCTATCCCTTCACCCACATCTTCATCAAATACACCTTTTACTACACCTACATTACTCACAACCATCCCAAAAAAACTCAGTTCTACTACATGCACCCTTACAACCCTACCTTCGACATCAACCCCATTAGCTAACATATCATTCTTACCCCTTGAAACATTTATGAAACAACCAGTCTCTTCTACTTCTACGTCAAAAATGCTCCTACATTTGCTACATTACCCTTACCCATAAGGTCTACTCCATCAGTTATCACATCACTCACATCTCCACAGATTCCAAAAATGCCTACATCTTTATCTATCCCAACTACCCCTATATCTATTACACCAACAAGTCCACCTATCTCTACCTTGACAACCTTTCCCATGGCCACATCACCCAGTCTACCCCAATATTCTTTACCTAATCCTTCTATCACACCAACCAAATCCTCTCGATCTACAACCTTATCAAATATACCCCTAGAATCACCTATTGTACCAACACATCCACCTAAATCAAATAAATATGCTTTACCTTCTCCCTCTACAAAATCAACTCTTCCCATGCCAAAACCGAAACAATCCACATCTCACATAGATATCATTAATCGCATCATACAAACACCTATCTCTTCATTAACATCTTCGTCTTGTTTTAGAATAGTTTATCCATTAATAACCACACCACCACTATCAGATCCTCCAATTGAAATTATTTTCATCCCTACTAGAGGTAAATCTTCTCGGTTGAAGTCTAAGGCTCGGGGAAAACATCCCCAACAGTCCCCTACGCATCCACAGAAATATTCAAGTTTTCCCTCTTCTCAACAATCCAATGCCACAACATCCATGTCAGGATCAATTTTTCCATCTACAACATCTTGCAATAATCAATCCACATCCAAACAATACCATCCTTTAACCAAATTTGATTTGTCCTCCAAAACATGAAATTCACACATCTAATCTACATCCATGTTTTCTCCTAACTCCAAGTTGAGATATCCTATCAAAAGCCACAAGAGATACCTTCCCCATGACACTTCAATGGGATCATACGTAGACATTTTTGACGGTTAACTCGAACATCTACCATCAAAATTCCTCTATTAAATCCTTTAATCCATATGGTCCCAAGCCATCATGGTTCAATCCTAATTACAGTTGCACCTATCATCGTAACCCAAGTCAAGACATCAAACATTGTAAGGCCTTTCGGTCAATCTTCCACAACCTTATTGAGAAAGATTATTTGCTCATTCAGGGAAATTTCCTCCTCCATCTACCTTGAATCAAATCCATATCCCATCTCGCTTTGGATCTCCCATGATCCCTCCATCCACATCATCCCTTAATATCCATCCAGCCCATGTCATTCCTCCTAAGGAATTCCCTCTATTGTTCATCTATGTCGTTTATCTTACTAAGCATACTTGTGCTCTCCGATTGTTTACCTCATCCAAATCTAAAACAATCTCATCTAAGATCTTTCGACATCATTTACCTCCTTCACATTTAACTCATTGGGAACAACCTTCCCTCACCGTTGAACACAAGATCCGTACAAATCATGTGTTACTTAGGGGACTTTGCTCTTTGACATTGTCTTGTCTACCTTATTCATATTCATCCAATCTAAATTAATTATATCCAAATCCTCATCTCATTCTAAGTCCTCCTTTGAGGCCATGTTCGTCCTTCCGTTGAGGGACCATTTTTTCAAAGTCCACCATTGTGGCCATATTTCTTTCTCTTCTAGAGCACCGTCTATTTCTAAGTCCACCATTGTGGCTATATTTGTGTCTCCTTCGGGACACCGTTTATTTCATAAGTCCTCCTTTGAGGCCATATTTGTTCTTTTATGTTTATGCTCCTTTTGGGAGTATCATCTTTTTCATTAAATCCCTCCTTTGAGGCCATGTTTGTCTCTCCATTGAGGGATCCCTTTTTCTCCAAGTCCACCATTGTGGCTATATGTGTCTCTTTTGGGACACCATTTATTTCATCAAGCCCTCCTTTGAGGCCATGATTTTCCTTCTATGTTTATGTCTCTCTTGGGGCATCATCATTTATTTTCATCTAAATCCACCATTTTGGTCATATGTTCATTTCCTTCATGACATAGCTTTATTTCCTGCTTGACTATCATTTCATCTTATTACAACTTCACTATCTTCCCTCTCGTGGTGGTAAACCAGAGACGGAACCTCTTAATGCATTGCACTTGCGACCAGTCTACTGTTAGCATATCTACCAATAAGAACTTAGTTACATCCTTAGATTGTTTTGCCATCTTTAGCCCCTTCCATTTGTCATTGTAATAATTTGAATTATGTAGTCCGCCTTCACTACTTTGATGTGATCTCGTAACCATTACATCCATTACCTTCTCATTATCCTATTATGCAACCATGGGAAAGGTCTAGGGTGTCTCTTATACATTCATTATCCCCTACTAAGTGATTTAATTAGCTATTCCCATATCTCCCCATGTGAATCTCAAACTCAAATATGCAAAAGGCAAAATCAAAGTTATCAAAAACATACTGATCCCTCGAAGGACAGTTGTTCATGCAAATAAAAAAAAAAGTATACAAATCAAAATCCAAACAAAATCAAAAGAAATAGACCGATCCCTTGAAGGACGGATATCATATTATTCTTTCCATCCATATTATGTATAAAGTAGACCATACCCTCGAAGGATGGCTACTCTGTTATTATGGCATCTGGAAGGTTTTCCGCATTGATCAGCCTTCCTTTATCAACATTTTCTGAAAGCTTCCCGCATTGATCAGCTTTCTACTATTTTTCTTTCCCTTTCCTAGAGTTGGGGCATAGACTTAAGGAACACCACCTTTGGAGATCCCTCTTCCCGCGTACAAGTCACATCTTTGATCCCTTTGTCATGTCAACATTAGGATTATAAGCGTCTTTCATCCATATCTCCCTCATGATCTTTTGGTATAACTAACTATCAATGGTTATGTATTAACACATGTTATTGGCTACAAGTGCAATGCCTTGAGTGGTAACCTTTTCTTATTTTTACCTAGTTCAAAACATAGTTTCCTACACGTTATTTCTATAGCTATGTTCCATTCATCTCATCTAAAAATCATATCAAATTTCACACTGTGAATTTTATATATATCCATCATCTCCATGAATGTGTTTGCAAACACCCTTTTCAGTTTGTGAATTCTACTTGATCACTGATGTAGTTTGTGAATCCTACTTGAGGATCCTTCTCAAGGAAAGTTCGTTATCCTGCAGCTCCTTATCTCTCAACATATTCAACATCATCTTTGATCCATTTATTCTCGCTCTCCATGTCCACTCATCGCCATTTGTCTCCACATCATCCTTCTCACCTTTCTGTCCCCTTGCATGACACCAGATATCTTACTTGTCTTTCCTCTTGAGTTTCTCTTTTACTCTTCTGTTTTTAGTTTGACAATATTGCTTAACCATCCATATAACCAAAGAATCTTAGTTAAGGTATATCTTCTTCCTTGGATCCTCCCGTTGTAGAAGCTTCTCCACCATTTCCTCTTTCAACAAATGACAATCACCACCACAAACGTCTTTCCACTCCTCCTTTTCCGCTTAACACTCTTGCATCATCACTACCACCACGTGGGCATCCTAGTTAAGGATTGCCCTTACACTCTCCATCTATGTTGCATATGTTCCTCCATCCACTCATGTCACACTCCTTTGTTTCTTTGTTATCACTTTAATATCACCTCCTTTCATCTCTTGTTCCATTTTGGTATACATTGCTCAGTCTTTTCATCATTCTTCTTCTTCTTCGGTTTGGCGATCCTACTTAACCATCTTTGTCACAGGGCAATCTTACTTAAGAGTTTCTCTTAAGAATGGTTGGTTTCTAATCCTTCCATCTCCCATCATCGTTTCCCCATCTTTTGTCTCCCGCCTCTCATCATACTCATCCATTATAACCAACCCTTCCACATATGCATCCAATACAATGTTGTCTTTCTCCTTCTATATCATCATTACCGGTTTGGTGATCTTACTTAAATCCTCTGCAAAGCATGGCAATCTTACTTAAGAGTCCCTCTTAAGCATGATTTTCATCCCGCACTCCCCACTACCCCACATTCTCTCCATCTACATTTTCTCGGCATTCCCCATCATCACATCCTCTTACCTCCTCTTTAATTCACACAAACACCACTTATTACTGGTCCCTTTTTCATCTCCATCATCTGTCACTGGGTAATATTACTTAACCGTTGCTTCTCCATTCATTTCATGTCTTGTTTCTTTATTTCTCTCTCATTCATTCTCATCCACTACATCCTCTCCTCACCTTCGTCTTCCTATAAATTTTTATCCCTCCTTTATTTACTCTTTCCATTCCGTCTTCTAGATTTCACCCACATATCTACTCCCATGATTACCCATCATTGTCATTGATCTTACCATTCTTTCATCATCCTATTCTATTTCCACGCTAGTAATTATCGGTGGACTTCTCCTAAAAATCACTCATCCCCATTTTGCATAACCTGAATCCTTTTCTTTGATCTCCTCCATTCTATCTTCATTCCTTCCTTCCTTTGTGTCCTATGATCATTATCGGAGGACTTCTCCTAACGTCCCTTCATTGGTGTTCCCCCTCCCGTTCTTCGTTTACTTTCTGCCTTGTCTCATCTTTTGTCCCATCTTTTCCCACTGATCATTATCGATGGATTTCTCCTAACATCCATTCACTAGCATTTCTGTCCTATCCCTTCCTTTCTTTTTCCTCGCCACCTCTCTATATTTCATCCTTCCTTTCCAATTTATTCATTTTATTCATCATACACCTCTCTATTTTCTTGTCATCATCATATCCTCATCCCATGCATCTCCGTTTCTTTTCCAATCAATGTCATTCCTTCCCTCAAGTTTCCCTTTACGTTCCTTGTGCTTTCACTCTTTATCAAATATCTTCTTTATTGGTTCCCTTCCTTCTACATAATTTTATTCATTTACTTCCCCTCCTTTCTTGATCTTCATCTTATTTCACTTCCTCTACATCGTCCTTCTCCCCATTTTACCTCGCACTTCCTCCTTACTTCCCCGTCGATAACCCGACTCTTCACATTATCCCATCTCCTTTATCATCTCATCATCCACATGCATTTCCATGCGGTCAGTTCCATATTATTTGCCTTGGATTTCCTCACTATGATCTATTTCCTTCAATTTTCTTTTCTCTATTATCTTTTTCATTTTCCATTACCTCTCTATTTTCCTCTGCTCCATCCTTCATTACACCTTTCATCTTGAATAACTCTCTCTCTTTTTCATAATTTCATCCTCCACTTTGTTCTTTTCTTGTCTTCTCTTTGTTTTTCCTTCTTCATTTTCCCCTTTCTCTATGATATTTCTTTGTTATCTTCTTCCTCCCCTTTCATTCCTTATTTTCTCCTCCTCCGTCTCCGTCCCCTCTATTCCATATCCCTTTTCACTTCATATTCAATCTTTCTTGCTCTTTTCATAATCAACCAATCCTCCCTGTATATTCCCTTTTCTCTTTCTCAACATCCCTTACATCGGCATTCATAGTCAATGTCAATGTTTCTTCATTTATGTATCACCATCTATCTCTTTCATTTACCGTTCTTGTTCATCTCTTTCGCCCCATTGACCTCTTCTCTTTTTGAGAACCCTGTCACATCTTTTATCTTCATCAGTCCTCTCACAGGGACATCATCATATCCATTTCTAAGAATCTCTTCCCATCTTCTTTTGACATTTTTGTCTTGGAAGATACCATAACGGCCATCACCTATCTAATCTTGTTCTCTTCCATGAATATTTTCTCTGCTTTTGTTTTGTCGCAAAAGTATCTCTATCACACTTACCGAAGAAATAAGACTTCTTTGTCTTCTTCACCTTCTAATTTGCTAACACTTATGCATATTTCCTATGAAACATGATTGTCATCATATTTATTACCCTTTTAGAGAATTTTATCTCACCTTTCTATCCTATCTGCTCATCTTGTCCACATTTATGATTATTCTATCTATGTCTTATGTTGGGGCACCTTTTCATCCTTGTACTTGTCAATGCATATAACTCACTTTGTGTCCTTCCCGTGCCCTATGCTGGGGCATCATTATCTTCATCCACGTCCCTTTTTTGGACGCGTGATTTTTCACACGATTTCTCACAACAAAGGATTGCACACATATTTTTCATTCAGTTGGGCCACATATTTTGATGTTTTCATATGACCCATTGGTCATCTTGGTTTAAATCCATAGCACAATGGTCTTCACTCACTCACCGGTCTATAGAACATTATCCTTTGTCTCTATTGAGACCTTGATTGTCCTCTACCGATGTGATATTGGAGTCACCGCCATACTTTTTTTATTTATTTTGATGATTTTTTGCCTGAGGCATCTTGCCTTTGGTCATGTCTTCATCCATCCTCGGACACACCTTTCATCTAACCCTTTTTTGTCTCGTGGCTTGCTATCGCAAACCACTCAACAAAAAGGGGCAAATGTAAACACCTATTTTTGGTATAGCGCCCCTCCGTCATCTCACATTCATCCAATTTCCATCCTCACTTCTCTTTTTCTTAAATTAAATAAAATCCTATCTATTTTCTCACATTATTTGATTAATTATCAAATGGGCTCCATGTAGACCCATTTGATAATTCAACTTTTGGCATATCCCCATCCTTCACAAATTATTTAATTCATGGGTATTAATACACCCATCCGACACCTTTTTTAATGGAATCTTTATCTCACCCACCATGTCAATCATGCTCCCCACTCCATCTAATAATTCAAGTTGTGGTCCCCACATGATCACATCATATCCCTAACTCAAGTTACTTTACTCAACCCCGGTTACTTGTTAACCCCACGTCTAAGCTATAAATATGGTTTTATCCCCCATATTTCAAAAAAATAGAGGATCGAAGACTTGGAGATACCTAAGCCTAGAGAAGAGAAGAAAGAACTTAATTAAGTTCTACCAGTTTAAGGAAGAAACCTTTGCCATGGTTCATTATCTTTCCATCTTGATGCCCAGTTCATCTCCATAAGCAGCACAAGCTAAGTTCCCTCGTCATTTTAGTTACTTTTCATTTTATATTCCATTACTATTGTTCATGATCTGTTATTATCTTGTCTAACATGGGGTTGACATCCTCCAAGGGAGTTAAAATCCTCTTAGAACTGCAGCACTGTCCAGGAAACCCCACATATTATGATCTAATCTTATCTGTTTTAGTTTTGCAAATCTAGCTTCTTTATATCATACATCTATCATATTTTGCGCTCGTATCATCCATCGTCATCTCCAAGGTACTAAGCCCTTGTATACTCGATGTTGTTTAGTGTTTCTTGATTACTCATGCACTCATCTAGATAGGAAGTTAGAAATGCGAGATCAAAAATAAGATCTCCTATTCCTAACTCACACAACTTAAACAAGGATCTAATGAACACTTAGCATATTATGTTTTGCGATACAAAAAAACTTAGCTAAGATGTCAAATGTTCTTGTGGACTCTGAGCTTCAATACTTATTCATTCAAATTCTATTTCCACCTCTCCAGGAGAGTGTTATTTTTGAGACATCTCCTTCATTTGATCAACTATGCCATACCATCAAGCTTCGTGAAACCAAACTCTTATCTATAGGAAAGCTTAAATATTAGGAGCAAATGTCATGTGCTACACATTTTCAAAGTAAGTCAACATTTAAACCATCTACACCATAACCAGCTAACGCACATTTCATTATCAATGCAATATCAACCACTAAAGAGCTTCAATCGCAACCACCTCAACATACATACACGAAGTTAATTGTTCTTCCACATATTTTGATTCCACAACTTGTCGAAAGTAACCCCATCACACTTACCCTTCCACTCCAATTAGATCCATCTCATCCAAGAGGTCTTAATTATTGTTGATATGGTTCTTCATCAAGTTTTAGAAAATCCGCAGATATAAGGAGAAATCCGATGAAGTCTAGAGGAATTTGCGGAGGATTCGAGAAAGTCATGGATAGAAGAACGAAACTCTCGAAGACTAAAGAAAACCACAAGACATTGGATAAAGTCGTGATACACTTTGGATAAAGACATGATATATTGGAGAAAGCCACATAATCGACACGAGTCATGAATCAAAAGGAAGAAAGATAAAGCAAGAAAGAACAAGACAGAGGCGTGACCAAAAGTAGTGACTTTTGGGTCATTTTGTATGAAGCATATTTATTCTAATTAATCTAATGTGTATTGTAGTACCACATGAGACAAGGAGTATATGGTTTTAAGAAATATGTTTGTCATTAATGAGCGGCATGTAATAGATAGATAATAGAGAGGATCTATATGTGTATATGAGACTAATGTAATCATTATTGAGATATGAATAAAGATTAATGTTTGGAGCAAATCTTGTTATGTGATTTTACATTCTTTCTATTCACAAATTAGATTAGTTCACTTTTCATGTGCACTTCTTTTTAAAAAGGTCAAACTTCTTAAATATCACATTGTTGTCGAGGTTTAAGGTCAACAATTATAATGAAAACTTCCATTACGACTATCATCAATGCGTAGGGCATTCTACAAATCATTTTTTTAAACTTCACACTCTTATTCAAGATCTTATCAAAAATAATAAAATCGAGCTTCTAGAGCCTACGAATTATGCACCTGTCAATGAAAATCATAATCTAAATATCTTTAACAATCCACTTCTAATGCACGACAAGAAACCAGCTGACTCTTCAGATAATCATACATACCACACAGTGCCTCCTCCTGCATCAAGGGCTATTGATTTCTTAGTTGTTAATACAGAAATGTATCCTCTAATCATTTCTTTCTCTAACCACGACTATCATGTAGCATTATCTTCTAATCACTTACACATTAGTACCTCTATTGGATCTATCCCTATTAATAACACTAAGTTTAATCAATCATGGCCTATCAGTGTGTGTTCTATTCCACTTCTTATTATTATTGGCTATCCACTTTCAAAAATAGCATATCTAATGAACAATTCCTATGGTGTTGTCAAGCTTCACCTTACATTTTGTCCTCTTACTATGTTTTTACACTTCCTTTTCAAACAAGAAATGTGACAGTGTGACATGCTCTTAGGCCTCAATTAGATTCACAGGTCCTAATCTATTATCTCCATGAATCATTTGTGTCTAAAATTTGTTCAAAACAGTCAAGTCATTTCTATTAATGGTATGCCTCCAACCACTCCATGGTCACCATCTCCTCTCGTGGTTTCCAATGCATCACCTAGCCCATCTAGTACGCCACGACCTCTAGAACCTAAAGCAAAATTTGCTCCTAGCTCATATGCTCGTGTGTGACCTATGCGGTCCTATCACTCTGCTATTCCAATATACCAAGATAGGTTCATCGCTAGGATGGGTTCCTACATCTAGACACACTTCACCACTTCATTTCATTCCAGATAGGAGTCTACTTTTGTTGTGTTCCGCTTCACATAGGTATCCATAACCTACACCCTTCCTTATACCAAGGTTTTCACAATACACTCACTTTGTCTCATGTATACATACTTCACTCACCTGCACAATGATCTATCTCATATACCACCACTCTTAGAGCATGGTCACATGCATTCATCACCGCTAGCATTGGGTAGAGGACCTTCATCCTTTACTTTTATTGGATAGCCCATTCATTAACATGTGCTTGGGGGCATTGCACTTATTACTTCCCCCTAACATCGACACACATCTTACATTCACCTTCTTACATTATCACCTACATCTTCACACACCCCAATATTGTCATTACCCTATGATGCACTCTTGTGATATGGTTCACACTTGACTATTGAGGACATACTATACACATGAACCTCACACACTTTGCACAAGAGACACCGCACATTACACATCTCGCACATCATGCACCTTGTACATATACATCATCCTCATCTTTAATCTACCTTATCATCCTCTATGCACCTTTGCATTCACTACCCGAAAACGCACTCCAGTCCAATGGTTCATACTCAATTGTTGAGAATCTAAATCAAAATTGAACCTCACCTCATCACACCTACATCATTATACACTTTGATCTTCACAATCAATCAACTCATCTTTTTATCGTCTTATGCGACATTTTTTTCCATCACCTTATTCTCCACATATCGTGATATATGCTTTTAGGCTAAACCATCACCCATTTTCTATCATTCCATCCATACATCTTGTGATATATGCTTTGTGCTACATCATCACGTTTCCTACTAGCATCACATTCATCTATTTCATGATATACACCTTGTGCTACATCATCATGTGTACTAGCATCTTACTCATCCATCTAGTGATATATGCTTTAGGATAAATCATCACACATCCTAACACCCGATTGTAACACTTCAAAATCAATCATCTATATGTTGCATTCAATAACTTCAATTCATTGCAATTCTATAATCATCAATTCATTCATCAACCCTTTCTACATACAACACATTGTTCAAACCATTTCTCGATGATGCACTCTCATTTACGGTTCATTCTTGATTGTTGAGGGGAATAAATAAATGAAACTCATTACATACATACGTAACGTTGCTTCTATCATTCACTTTACATTCCATTCCATCTCATCCATATCATACTACATATCTTGGTTGCATTTACTCTTTCTTACATTTACTTGTTACATGTTCACTTTATTACACATGCTAGATAGATATCTTGTATGTCATTATCTTTATCATACACACATGCACGTTCACTTTCCTTTCTAGTTGTGATCATAGATTTTACAGATCTATTACAGTAGCATGGATACTTGGTGCAGTACCTATTACCAATCCCATAGTGGCTCCTGGGAATCCACTTTCATACACTACATGTGTTATTATTTCATTTTGTTTCATAGCACATTCCTTTATCATATTATACATGCCTTGGCATAATTTTTATCTTTCTATAATGCTAACAAGTGCTTCATGTGCGGCATTTTTTTTGCAAGACTATTTTCTTCCATGTTTATATGTTACATTACTTGTTTTCCTTTTCTTGTCATTATTTGTGGGATTTTCCCTATGTCTTACTTGTTCTTTGATTTCTTGTGGCCACTACGACCTTGATTGTCTTGCAACATCATGAGTGATTTCCCATGTTTGCAACCCACTTTTCCTAGTCTACATTGTCTTCTACTTGCATCTTAGCTTATACATTGTCTACTTATATTACATTTCATATTTTACATGAGTGTTTGTACTTGCTTGTACTCGGCACTTGTTTTCCTTTCCACTTGTTTGTGTATGCCTTGGTTTCTACCAAACACATTCCCTTCCCCTTACAAGGCACAATACAAAACAATGGTTGGTTCTCTTTTTGGCAACATACTCCTTCAAAGAATGTCGCATGCACCCCAAACAAGGGGGATTTATTTGGGTGAATTAGTCACCCCATACAACGTATACACAACATGGTACCGGTGCACAGCTTTTAGTTTGAGATAGGGCTTAGAATCAGACTTGGCTCCTTATGACAACTTCCTTTCCTAGATTCCTAAGACCAGGGGGCAATATAGCAGCTATTCTTGGATTATCTAAGACCAACGGGCAATTACACAACGATTGGTAGTTCAGCACAATCTACATAACTCCATACACAACATATTTTATAGGGCAGATAGTCCTTAGCACATGCACACCATCTACAATGGTGTTTTACACAATGGGAAGTAGTTAAAGGTTGGCAGACGACACCAGATAGTTCTCCCTACACTTCTTCCATTACACTGGTGTGAGATCGCCTAAAAACTTGTGCATCAACATCATCTATAGGATCCTTTCTACACCCTTTTCTCATCACGGATCAGGTGCACATGTTCCTTTTTCATTTCCATCATTTTTACATATTTTTGATCATATACATGTGTATTTGACTACTTATCAAAGTGATTATGAGACCTTCCTTTGGCTAGGAGGAACTACCGTATAAGAATCAAAACAAGACCACCAAAGAGAGTTAAACAATATATGCAAGTGGACTACCTAAAGCATGTGCTAGATCCTGGAAAGTGATACTTCCTAGATGGTCATCAATCCACTGTTTAAAACAATTCAATGCTGAAATAAAGTAAATATTGTCCTACTGTAGTTTAATATGATTTAGGCATCTCATACAAAATGCAATAGGCTAGATCTAATCTAACAGGCTAGGCTAGAAGGAGATCCAGAGGTCAAGTAGGTTGGTTATAGGTGAATCTGAGCTAACAAGCTAGGTTAGATACAGATCTGAAGGTCAAATAGGTGTTCAAGTAGGTATATGTCAAAAAAGTTGTTATTCTGGTAGAAATTAGGTGACACAGAGACCAACCATGGTTTTATGAAACCGATGATGGTTTTGAATCAGTAATCAATGATGGTTTGGTTAGAGAGAACCGAGAGAACGACGTTGGTTAAGTGGGTGGTGGAATCACACAGTCTAGGTTTTTGGAGTTTTGGGGGAAAAAGTGGAGTGGATAAAAGGTGGGGATTGATCACAGAGGGGGTGTAGATATGTTGCAAAGGTCTGAGACTACTGAGGAGGTCAAAAATGGGAAATTTGGGCCAAGTATTAAGATGATTGGGTATGGAAGGTGGTCAAATCTAGAGAGAGGGAATGGAAGAGAGTAAAAGACTAGGTTCCTTTTTACCAAGACTACTACTAATGATGATAAGAAAATGAAATAGATGGAAGGAGGATACTTACTCTTCTGTGAGGTACAGGTCTGAAGAATAATGAAGAAGTTGTTATGTTGGAGAATGTTGGGAAGAAAGTTTCACTATTGTGCCAGTGTATTTGGTTGCCTTTGTTGATCACAAATCAATCTTCATTGTTCTGTTGTCACATCTAAAGAGATCGAACTCGAGATCAGAAGTTTTTCAAACAAAACCAACCAACCCATATTACAAAGTTGTAGATGGGTCTAAATAGGCCATTTGGTCCATTCCGTATAACCGACGCGGTTTAGGTGAACCGACATCGGTTTAGGGTAAACCGACATCGGTTTGGGTGAGATATCTCGGGTTGTTCAAAAGTTGCCTGGGAAGTTGTTCCACCATTTGATAAGGGTCTCTTCTTTTCTCGGGGTGAAAACCGACCTTAGGAGGCTTTTAATGTGAGGTGAGGGGATGGGTCTAATGTTAGGTTTTATTTAGGACATTGGTTTAGGGTTTAGGTTAATGGGTCAAATGATGGGGGTGGTTAGGTGAGGTGTATTTAAAAGCAATTATATTAAATAGGTGTGTGAGGGTAGTGAATTAATTTAATGTAAATAATTAAATTAATGTGTGTGTGGGTAAAAGGTCATTAACTTAATTAAAATAATTAAATTAATATGTATGGAGGTAAATGGCATTAATTTAATTAAAGTAATTAAATTAAAATGTGTGGGGTGCAGGAGGTAGGTGATAAGGTGTTGAGGATGAGGAAGTGATTATAGGGCTGTGGTAGGGGACCAAGGTGATTACGACATGATTTTGGTGTCTACATTTTGCCCCTTTTTGTTGTGTAGCTTGTATTGGTAAGTGACGTGAACAAGAATAGAGTGTGGTTGCCCCAAGTGGGAATGAGGGTGATCCCCCTCAAACCAGGAACTGATGAGGTGGCAGAGCACATCAGCGAGTGGTTTGATAAAAGTGGATGTGAAGAAGAATAGTGAAAAATGGGGAAAGGAGTAAAGGGAAAATCGGGCATATAGGTAAATGGGTAAATGGGCCAAGGTCAAAGGTAGTGGCAGTTGAACGCACGCACACGTATAAACTACGTGACATGGTACCAAGTTGAAGAGCTTGCAAACTCTACATCATCTAAGGTCGATAGGTTTATCCAAACAAGGTTGAAGTGATTCTGGTATCCAAGGTATAGGATAAGGTCAGGAAACACAACGTAGGTTAGGTGCAGGAACATTTAGGTATGTTCCGGTACACCAAAGGTAGGGTCAGGATAAACGGTCATGGAAATAGGCTAGGTAAGGTCATTAGGTCAAAAAACATAGGTAATAGTGTCACAAGGTATAAGGTACAGTCAAAGGTCACATGAGGTCAAAGGTCACAATAGTTTCCTGGGTCCAGTAGATAGGTCACAACATGGGTAAGGCCGAGGTAGGGGTAAAATAAGGAGACATGCCAAGGTTAACGAGGTGAGGTTAAAGAAGGTGGAGGGCCAGAGAAGAAGGTAAAGTGGTCCAGGTAGGTGTAGGGGAGGCAAAAGAAAAAGGAGGTAAGGAAAATGAGGTCAATGTGAGGGCAATGAGTAGGTAGGGTAACCGACAATGGTCAGTATGAACCGATGATGGTGGAGAGGAACCGATGGTGGTTGTCTAGGGCATCAGACCGAGCATCGGTCAAGGGTTAACCGACGTCAGTTGAGTCGGGTAGGGTATAAAAAGTGGAAAACCCACATTTTAAAATTCATTTGTGCATTGTTAAGAAGAAGAAAAGGACAAAAAGAGAGAAAAGAGGAAGAGGTCAAAAGAGTATGGCAGAGAGATTGGTTAGTGAGCCACATAGGTGAGATTGAGATTGGGTGAGAGGTGGGGCCATGAGATCGGATCGAGCGAGGTGATTGGTGGAGAGAGTTGGAGGTCATTTGAGGATGGATGGCAGAGGCCGGAGAGGGATCGGGAGGAGCAGTGCGGAGGCCGGAGGTTCCACCATGATGGCAGCAATGGGATCAGGTAGGATTTAAACCTTTGTTATTGATTTGTGAGTTAATTTGGTAAAAATATGAAAAATGTGAAAAATGGGGGTTGGGGGAAAGAATTTCAAAATGGGAAAAATAGAGGGCAATGGGAATGGGGAAGGGTAGGGGGTAGGGAAAAAGGGTAATGTAGGAACAATTAGGGGTGTAAGGAGGGATTTGGGTGGGTAGAATGACTAGGAAGGGAAAAAGTAGGGTGGGAAGAAGGGGGGGTGGCACGACATGATGACGACGCTCGGTCGACTTGTGGCCGAGTGTCGTGGGGGTAGTGACAAAGATATGCACATCACAAGAAAGTGACCAATGCTGGTTAAAGGGAGACCATGGTGGTGGCAAGGGGATAACCGGGGTCGGTTGATGATAAGGGATAAATGTAAATCGGTTAACCTAAGGGTAAGTGGGATAAAAAAAGAAGGGTAGGGTGGGGAAGGGTAGGGGGAGAGGGGAAGGGTTAGGGGGAGAGGGGGGAAGGGGGGGAAAGGGTAGGGTGGAGTGGGGAGGGTAGGGATAGGGTGTAGTAGGGGTAGGTAGGGGAGGGTAGGGCAGTAGGGTGGGAGGGTGGGTAGAGATGGGTTAGGGGGTAGGTAGGTTGGGTGAGGGTGGGGAGATGGGGGCAGGGTCAGGTAGGTAGGGCAGATAGGTTCAGGGGATGGGTGGGGATAGGTGGGTGAGGGGTGGGAGGGTTAGGGTAGGTAGGTAGGGTAGATAGGGGGGGTAGGGTTGGGGGGGTAGGTTGGGTGAGGGTAGGTAGATGGGTTTGGGTAGATGGGTGTGGGTAGGTTTGGGTGAGTGACAAGGCCAATGGGATGGGGGTGGGGAAAGAGATTAGGTCGGGATGTGGGGTAAAATAAGGTAAGTTGGGAAGGTGTACTAATACATTGCTTTTTGTGGGATGCAGAGAGACGAGTCGGATGAGGGCCCAAGTGCCACCCTTATTATCGATAAAGATGGTGAGTGAGCACGACGCAGGAGGAGTGGCAACATGTGGCAGAGGTGGGATTGATAGGGGTGAGGCGCTACCGCATGTAGTCCGGGAGGTGAGTCTTATGGTTGCCCTCATCGATAGATGGGACTCGACAACCAACACCTTCCATTTACCGATGGGTGAGATGACGATCACCCTGGAGGACGTCTACAGGATCCTGCGGTTGCCCATATTGGGGGCCCAAGTTTATTCCATCTCTTCAGAGGCATCTGAGGAGCTACTAGCACCCATTTTTGGTGAGGGTGTAGCAGACCGATGTTCCATAACGCTAGCCATGAGCTATGGAGTGATGTATAGAGCTCATCCAGAGGAGATGAGGTTAGTGGTACTCTTGATGGAGGTAGTGTGTTGCTTCACACTACCGGATGTAGAGGGGGAGATTCCCGAGGTCACTGATGGGAGTCCTCCATGACATGATGATACAATGGACATGGTTCACATGGGCACCTGCATTGCATGATGCAAGTGTATAGAGAGCTATGGGCCTATGGGTGATTATGGAGGTTCAACATCTTCTGCATCGTATACTACTACATTGTTGGGCTTACGAGCACATTGTTTGTGTTTGACCAGTGGGGATGCCCCGGGCAGATGCATTCCCATGGAGAGTTTTGAGAGTGGGGTACAGTGGTGGGTACCGGCCATGGGAGAGGCCCGAGGTGCCAGAGCTACTCATGATGTAGCTTATTACAGGAGGTTATTGGAGGGCTGTCGGGGTGGACATCATTTGGAGGCCATATGTGGGCTTCCCCTCATACATAGACAGATGGCCATGGAGCTAGCTGGGCTATAGATACATCTGTGGATAGAGGGGAGGAGAGTGGGAGAGCATGAGTGGATACCCGTAGAGTGGGTTAGATGCCAGTTTGGATTAGTCCAGGTGTACCACCTCCATTCCCACAATACAGAGAGATGATGTGGAGAGACCTATGTCTCCACCATGACCCACAAAGGCCGATCGGGAGAGGAGGAGCAGCCTAGATACATAGATTGATGATGTTGGGGTTGCAGATGGGTACAGGTAGTGGTGGGTGGCACAACTGAGAGCCATACCACCGAGGCCAGGCAGCCAGACTTAGCCACCATCACAGTTTCAGAGAGATGCCCTACAAGGGTAGGTGGCTACTTTGGTGATGCAGCTTGGGATCATGCAGGGTAGCTCATAGGTTCAGAGGCACAAGTTGCCACATTACAGTGCCCTAGAGATAGTGATGCAAGCTGCAGCAAGGTAGGGCAGGGACAGGTACCTACGTAGGTGGAGGTAGGGGGAGATGGAGATGGAGAGGAGGTAGGTGGAGATGGAGGGGAGAGGCCACCTATAGGTGCAGTGTAGGCTTTTACAGGCCAGGTTGGCCACCACAAGCAGGGGTAGGTTATGGGTCTCAGGCAGGCCACCGACAAAGCAAACACATGCACAAGATTACTACCCCGCAGCCCCAGAGACATAGTGCACAAGCACATAGATTCCAGGCCGACTCAGCTCTAGTACTCAAAGACACAGGCTCAATGCAGTAGGTTCAGTGGATAGTGGTCCCATTATACAGTACCACGTAGTAAGTGGGACCCATGGCACCTCCACGCACAAAGGCCCATGGCCAGGTAGGTTAGAGATGCCCTAGAGAGGCATGGTATTACCAGATCATTTGTTAGCTGTCGGGCTAGATGTGCCCTCCTATGCCGAAGTACAGAGCACAACAGGCCTCCAGTGAGAGGACTAGATCCCACACTCACAAGTGTGGAGAGTACAGGGGCCGACGAGCCCAGGGATAGGGTCGTGGTGAGGCCACTAGTGTGCAGAGGCCAGCCCAAGTGAGGGGCCATCAGCAGGAGGTGAGGTAGGTGTCGGCCCCTGCACAGTGCAAGCAGAGGGCCTGGAGAGAGACACACACAGGAGCATTCCCGACATCGATGGGGAGGAGATGATTGACCTGCTATGGACCGGCCTACGTGTGCCGAGTCATTTTTGTATGTATTATATATGAGACCGGCCTACATGTCAAGAGATTTTGTATTTATTATTTGTGTTGTACATGATATGATATAGCCTCTGTGTGCCAAAGATTTTTGTATTGATTCATTCATTTTTTTGTATATATGAGAGACCATGTGCCGATGATGACATTTTGTATTATATATCGGCCTACATGCCAACATTTTTGAGATGATGGCCATGATGAGATGGGCATGTATTTTGAGATACACAGTTATTGATTTATATGATGAGATTCATGGTATTTTGTGATGTGTTGATGTGTTTATGAGATATTGGTTTATGGCTTGTGTTAGATGAGATATGGATTTGTTACTTTGTATTAGATGAGATATGGGTTTGTTGGTTTGATATGGATGGAAATTAGGTGAGTTAGGCATGATGGAGTCAGGTTAGTTTAGGCATGGATCGAGTCAGTCAGGTTAGGCATGGATCGAGTTAGGTTAGGCATGGGAGTTAGTTGTTTAGGCATGGATCGAGTTAGGTTGTTTAGGCATGAGTCAGTTAGGTAGTCATAGGCATGGTAGAGTCATAGTAGTTTAGGCATGGATGAGTCAAGGTTGGTTTAGGCAGTTGAGTCAAGTCATGATAGGCATGGTTGAGTTAGGTTGGTTTAGGCATGGATCGAGTTAGGTTGTTTAGGCATGGATGGAGTTTAGGTTGTTTAGGCATGGATGGAGTCAAAGTTTAGGCATGGATTGAGTCAAGTTGGTTTAGGCATGGATGAGTTAGTTGGTTTAGGCATGGATGGAGTCAGGTTGGTTTAGGCATGGATGTTCATTTTGGTATTTTGATAACAAATGGCAATATAAATGCATGAGATGGTGTAAAATGTGGAAAATGTTGGTTATGTATGAAAATGTGAAATAATATAAGTGGTAAAAGTTATGTGGTATATGGTTTAGATGTCGAGGTTTTTGATATGAACAGAAATCAAGGTAAAGGTGGGGGAAAATGGTTAGGGTAAAGAGTGGTCGAGCTAACCTTCCAGGCCCCATGCCCTGGAAGTGCTGCCTACATAGTCCCGGTGAAAAGGGACCTCAGACCGATGTAGTTCTCCCATAAGCTAGGAAGAATATGAGAAGATAGAAGAATAGGTAGTGAGGTTGATAGTTAGGTTGGATTCGAGGTCATAGGTATGATTAGGTCAAGGTCGATTAGGTTAGGTGGAATATAGGTAGATAGGTATGGGTGATTTTAGGTCGATAGGTAGTGTTGATTCCAGGTCATAGGTATAATTAGGTCAAGGTTGATTAGGTTAGGTGGAATATAGGTAGATAGGTAAAGGTGATTTTAGGCTGATTGAGGTGTGAGAAGAAAATCCCAAAAGACAAGTGTCGAGGGTCTAGTCCTATATAGGAAGATCAAAAGGTAATGAAGAAGAGAAAAGATAAGAGGGGGCAAGAAAGCCACCCGATTGGCAAGGATCAAAACGTATGAAACACATCTACAGATAGGCTAGTGAACGTAAGACCCTAAAGACATTGCATGATTGATTACTCTAAAGGTGAAGAATAGTCACAGAATCACCAAATGTCATAGGTTCAAGCAGTCCCTTGAGGCAAAGTATGAGGTGAAAAGACAATGGGTAAGGAGGTGAAGGTAATTGGGTCATAAAATGGGAAGTAGAATGCCTTGGGCAATAGAGCCAAGATCACAATAGGCAAGTCCATGATGAAAAAGGTTATTTTTCTTTTTTCTTTTTTTTTTTTTTTGACTTTTTAGATAGACTGATCGATGTGGGAAGTCTATATGGGATGAATATATGTCTCCTTGAGGTCTTCGTGAAGTTGATCGATGGGAAGCTTCTAAATTTTGATTTTTGAGAAAATAGTCCTCTTTTGGAAAGACTATGTAGAGAGTTGTGAGCTTTTTATAGCTGTCCTTCGAGGGAGAGGGAGTAGTCTACTTTATAGTGACAATTAAAGGTGGAAGATGTCCTTTTGAGGGATTCATCTTTTATATTGGAAGTTTGACTCAAGGAGTTGATCCCTTATATTGGAAGATGTCCTTTTGAGGGATTCATCTTTTTTTTTTTTTTTTTGGCTTTTAAGTCATGGATGAGACTATAACGAAGCATTTGGTTCTTGTTGAGAAGGAAAGGGTGAATGACCATGGGATCTCATCTAAAAGAAGATGAAAAGTATCCATGAGAATCATGCCATGTGCAGAGCCATGGTGCACATATTTAAGATAAGGCAAAAGGGTGGGTAATCACATGATTCTTGTTTAGTCATTGGAGATGAGGTGGAAAAAAAAAAGGTAAATGGCACTCAAGGGATGAGCATGAACTAGATAAATAGTGATGTAGGACTAGAAGTCAACAGTAGAATGGTCAAAGATGCAAGGCATTGAGGGGCTCAGGTTTGGGCTTACCATCAAGTGAAGACAAGTGATAAGCACCTGATCCATAGTCATGGGTCACGATGTATGGTCCAAGCCAATTAGGAGAAAATTTTCCCCATTTTCTTTTTTTTGCTTTGGTTACGTGTTGATTTTCCTTGAGGATGAGATCACCGACCTTGAAGGTGTGTTCATGGACACGTTTTTCATAGGCACGCTTGATGCATTTTTGGTAGACTTGGAGATGGTCGAGGGCATGAAGATGACGTTCATCTAATAACTCAAGTTGTGCTAAATGGTCTTGTGCAAAAGTCATCATCAGTAAGCATATCTTGAAGAGAGATACAGAGAGATGGGATCTAGACTTCGAGAGGCAAAACAGCCTCGGTACCATAGACCAGAGAAAAGGGGAGTAGCAGTAGTGGAAGGTGTGAATACTAGTATGGTATGCCCAAAGAGTGAAAGGAATGTGCGTATGCCAATCCTTCCCAGTATCGTTAACCACTTTCATGAGAATTTTGTTTAGGGTTTTGTTGGTGGATTCAGCTTGGCCATTGGTTTGTGGGTAATATGGTGAGGAGAAGCTAAGCTGGATACCAAAGGTGTCACAAGTTTTTTAGAGAGTTTTGTTTTTGAATTTTTTTCCATTATCAGTGATAAGGTGATGTGGAACACCGAAGTGACAAATAATGTGATGATTGATGAACTCACATATTTTCTCAGCTTTAGTGGAGATGAGGGGTATGGCTTCAACCCATTTGGTGTAATATTCGTAGCATGGTGATGATCCATTGATGTCTTAGGGAAGAGTGAGGATTGATCTCTCCGACAAGATCCAAACCCCATTGAGAGAAGGGCCAAAGGTCATGAGTGACCTGTAAGGCATGACTAGGTGTGTGATGAAGATTGGCATGTTGTTGGCATTTTACACAATGCTTAACGTAGTCACAACAATCATGATTGAGGGTCGGCCAATAATAGCCTAGGTGAAGAATGCATTTAGCAATAGCAAGGCCACTGAAGTGACCTCCACATATGCCATCGTGAACTTCTTTAATGGTATAGGGATTTAGAGCTGGTGAGGCATCGTAAGAGAATACCATCAAAGCCTCATTTATAGAGAAGGCCACCCATGATGACATAATGAGAGGCCTTTTTGAGAAAGGTGTGTTGTCCATTACGTGTGAGATCAGGAGGCAATATAGAAAGGGAAAGGTAGTCCGTAAGCTACTTATACCAAAGGTCTTGTGTGTTTAGGAGGGTAGTTGGATGAGGTTAACACAACAAGATTTATAAGAAGGTCTCGGTATGCATTTTATGGTAACAAAGATGTCTGAATCATCAAGGAGAAGTGGGTATTTGGGAAGTGAGGCAGGCCATGGTATCCACATGAATTTATTGGTGGATCGGAATGGTTTGAATTTTATAGTGGTCAAAGGTAGTCAACATGATGCCGACGTAACATTTGTATTCTTGAAGTATTTCATTATGACACTGATAAACACCATTGACTTGGTTTACTACCAGTTGAGAATCACCAAAGATATTAATGGACTTAACATCTAAGGCATAGGTAGTCATGAGACCCAATACGAGTGCTTCGTATTCGGTGATATTGTTAGTGCATTCGAAGTCAAGTTTAAATGATAAGGGCATGGGTTCACCATCAAGAGGAATGAGGATAATACCTGCACCACCCCCATGCTGACATTTGGAACCATCAAAGAATAAGGTCATTTGGTAAGGGTCATCATCCAAAGAGAGGTTAGCAATGGATTCATCAGGGAAATCAAAATTCAAAGATTGATTCCTAGAAAGAGGCGCATCAGCGAGCTGGTCAGCAATGGCCTGGCCCTTGATAGATTTTTGGTGGATGAATTCTGAGGTCTAGGTCAAGCAAGGAGCATGAGCCAATGTGGCACGTTGATTTTGGTAAGGTTTAGCATACATGAAGTGTAAGGGGTCAGTGTTGGTCACAACATAGGTTTTGTGGTTGAGTAGGTAATGGTGAAGTTTGGTGGCAACAAAAACTAAGGCTAAAAAGTTTTTTTCAGGTGAGTGTATCGGGTTTCGTAGTCCATAAGGGTATGGCTTATGTAATAAACCACCTGCTCCCTATGTTGTTCATCACGATGAGTGAGCATAGCCCCTAAAGAGTGATGGTAGAGTAGAGATGTATAGGTAGAAGGGTTGGTCATCTTTAGGTGGAATAAGTATGGGTGGTTGGAGAAGGTATTGTTTTAAGGCCTCAAAAGCATTTGTGGTAGTCATCATCCCATTTGAAAGAGACATCCTTTTTGAGAAGGTGATGAAATGGTTGACAATGGTCGAGAGAGTTGGGAAATAAAATGGTGAATGGATTGCAATTTACCTTTACAGAGGCTGCTACAATAGTTGTTTAAGGTTAGTGGGTGGAGGCATTTTCAAATGGCCTTGACTTTAGTAGGTCAACTTCTATACCACGTAAGGAAATGATAAATCCTAGGAGCTTTCCTGAGAGAACCGTGAAGACACACTTTTTAGGCTGAAGGTGGATGCAATATTTAATGAGGTGGTCAAAGATGGTTTCAAGGATGGTGAGGTGCTTGGTGTGACATTTAGATTTGGCCAAGAGATCATCCACATAATCTTCCAATATGTGATGCATGATATCATGGAAGATGTAAGTCATAACACGCTGATATGTGGCACCAACATTTTTAAGGCCAAAAGGCATGACTCGATAATAGAAGGTCCCCAAGGGGTAATGAATGTGGTTTTGTGTTGATCCTCTGGAGTGAGCAAGATTTGGTTATAACCCGAGAAACCATCCATAAGTGATAACATCTCATGGCCAGTGGTAAGGTCAACCAACTGGTCAATACCAGCAGAGGAAAATCATCTTTTGGGAAAGCAAGGTTGAGATCATGGAAATCGGTGCAAATGTGAAGTCCCCCTATCACCTTAGTGACAGGGATGATGTTAGAAATCCATTGGGGGTAATCGATGGGTAAGATGAAGGAAACTGAGAGAAGGCATTGAAGTTCTTCTTTGACAAGAAGAGCAATGCGAGGGTGCATTTTCCTCAACTTTTGTTTTATGGGTTTGGCATCGGGAATGGTTACAATATTGTGGACCATGATAGTGGGATCAATGCCAGGCATGTCAAACATAGACCAAGTGAAAGCATGGCTATGATTTTTAAGAAAAGAAGTGAGGGCTTCCTATTCAAGCAACATCAGAGATTGGCCAATCTTGAGAATGTGGGGGTCATCCTAAGTGTGGATGTTGACTTGATAGTTGATTCATTCCGTTGTTTATGAGTGTGGATGTTGAGGGCTTCTATCAAGATCATCAGAGATGGCCAATCTTGAGAATGTGGGGGTCATCCTGAGTGTGGATGTTGACTTTGATAGTTGATTCATTCAACATTGTTTGTGTCTCAGAAGGTAACGACCGGTGAATATAAGAGTCTTCAGCACCAAGGTAGGTGAGTATGGATTCATCATCCTGACATTGAACGACATTAATAGAAGGAGTATCATCCCCTATCATGTCAGGATACAAGAAAGGAAGAGAGGAAGGAGCCTCGCCATCGTGGTGATAGGTCAGAGGCCCCAAGGAAATGGTATTTATGGAAAAAAAGGTAGGAGGGATAGATTCAGATCCATCGACTCGTTGGTGAAGGTGGTGAAGGTGGGGTAGGTGAAGAAGGTGGAGAGGGGTCAATGTCTTCAATGAGTTCAATACGGGCTTTTTGGCAGGTAGTTTGGTAAAACCGATTCCACTACGATCATTGTGTTTACACGTGGTACATGAAATAATGGTGTGATGACCTTGTTCATAAAGGCCAAAGCCAAAACCCTTCCAGGCACAATGGTGTAGGAAAGTGTGAGCAAAGCGGTGGTTGGTAAGTGACTGAAGGTCAGCCAAAAAAGGTCGGGTTTGTGATGGTGGTTCAGGTGTGTAAGTGGAAATGTCAAGTCCCCCATAGGTAAGATGGGTACGGAGGTGGGGAGGACCATAAAGGAGATGCTCGCCTATGTGGTGATCATAGTGAGGATGTTGGTGAAGGTTTCCATACTCTTGTGGAGTAAGGAATGTATTGACATTGTACAGGCGATACTCCCCCATAGTGAGGCGTTGAAAAACACCTTCCAAGGGATCAGTGGTTGATATATTGGTGGCTATGGAATGGAGGAAGTGTTAGAAGTTAGATCAAATGGAGGTGTCGGTTAGTTGGGAAGCTGATGTGTGACTGGTAGAAGTGACAACAAAGGGTGGGAATAGAAGATTTGGGTGAAGGTGAGGTTAGAACGGCACTGGTGGATGGGGTGTGTGTGAAGAAGATGTAGGTAGGGAGGTAGATGCCTTAATAGGTACAAGGACATCATTGGGCCGGTAAAGCATGTTACAGGTTTTGAAAGGTGATGGGTCAGCTGGAATGGTATAGGAACGTCCTTCATGTTCGAACTTTACACATCGGTGCAAAGTAGAAGGAACACAACCCATGGCATGAATCCAGGGTCTGCCGAGCAACAAATTGTATTAAAACTCCCCTTCCAAAATGTAGAACAACTCGAGAATAGTATGGGGACCCACACAAATGTGGAGGATGATAGTGCCGAGTGTAGAGGTGATAGCATCATTGAATGAATGCAACATGACTGGATGTTTATGCATGCAGTTGTTGGGTATGTGCATTTGTTCAAATGCGTGAGAGGAGATGATGTTAATGCTAGTGCCCCCATCGATCATAACACATCGAACGCATATATTATCGATATGGATGGAGATGAAAAGTGTAGGATCTGGGTCATCGGTTTGGTGGGGGACAATTTCATCATCCGAGAAACTAAGGATAACAACTTGGTGAACAAGTGGAGGTGATGAGGTAGATGGAAATTTGGTGAGTGAAGTGACATGATGAGGTGTGATAATAGATGCTACAGGTGTGGGGTCATTAGGTAAAACCTCAATAGATTGAAGGACCTCCATGAGGGCTTGATGATGTGACTCGAGGTTTGGATGAGATCGTATAAGGACATTTTGAGGGGAGATTGGTGTAGTTGTTTGAGCATGGTGTGATGTGTGATGCCATTAGAAATGGGGTATGTGGGGCCATGGATAGTTATTTTAGGTATGGGTGTAGATGGTATGTTGGGTATAGGATTGGTTGGTGGGTCAGTTGCTTTTTCTTTTCCCCTTCTGCGCATGTGTAGTGACGTGTACCATGTTGATTTGAGGGAAGTTGGCAAATGGAGAAGGTGTAGGGTAAGTGGTATAATGACATGAAGGGAAAAAACCTACTGGAGGAGAAAATCCTTGTGAGGTGAGTTGGGTGCAATGACATTTAGGTGGAGGCATGGCAAGTTCTCTGATGTGAACCATGTTAATTTCAAATTTTGGGGGTGGCTCTATGAGCTGTGAGGGTGGAGGTTGTGGTATAGGTGTAGGAGGAAGATGTGAAGAAGGTGGTGAGGGTGAAATAGGTTCATCATCCAGGAGGTCATCGTCATCAAAATTGGGGTCAAAAGGACATAATTGAATGAGGGCAGCCTTTAGACCCTTATAGTTCTCAACATCATGTCCTGGCACACGATGGTAAGCACAAATTTTAGTATCATCAAACCCTTCCGGTTTAGGTTTAAGAGGGTCATAAGGTCTAAGAGGAGGGAGGGTGATAGCAGAGCTTTCAAGAGGTTAGCCAAGATGGTGGCATATGATCCCACCAGTGGATCACAATGTGAAGTGAAAGTAGGTTTGGTTGGAAGATTGGGTAGTTGTGGTGGTAGTTGAGGTGATGCAGTCTTGGATTTGGGTTGTACTTTCTTTGGTGTAGGTGCAACAACAGAAAGAGGGGTAGGTTTAACCACCTCTTTGGAAATTAATGGTTTTTTTCGATTTTTGGTGTTTTTTCTTAGGTAGAGGTGTAGGGGGAGCACGTGATGTAGATGGCAAGGCAGATGGTGGGAGAGGATGAGTGACCCAAGGGGACAACTGAGGTGTAGCAGGTAGGTGTTGGTCGAGGTCGAGAGGGAGGTACAGGTGAGGTGGAAGAAAATGTCATAGGTAGTGAAGGAGGTATAGAAGGTAATGGTGGTATAGGAGGCAAAGAAGTTATAGATGGTGATGAAGGACGTAAGGTTCACCTAGGTAGAGCTACAGGCTATGGTAAAGGGGTCAAGGGAATTTTAGGTTTACCCCTGGAGAGAGTAGATTTTGTTAAGGTAGAGGGGTGAGGTCCCAAGATGGATGGTAAGGGTGAAGGTGATAAAGGTGTAGTTGGTGAGGTCGGTGTGTGATTAGAAGGTTGGGTTTTTCATTTAGGTTGAGGGATTGGTTTAATAGGTATATGGGAAGATGTGGTCAAGTGTATCCTGACAGGAGGATGTGCAAGGTTTGATGTGGGTGTGACCCCTAGAACACTAGTGGGTTTAGATACAAGAGATGGTGTTGGAACACACGTTAGCTAGTAAGTAGAGAGGCGGGTATAGATGAGGATGATGTAGTAGAAGATGTATCGAGAGTTATGTTCATGTGTGGTTTGGGTTGTTGAAACATCTTTTAGATAAATGGTAGAAGTGTCAGTGGAAGATGATTGCATTTGGGTCGAGACCGGGAGTAAGAGACACCCCCAAAGTGAAGACCTATCAACATAGTCCAGTGGTGGCCAAACGTGAGAACGGACACTGTGGTAGATGAGGTAGATGTGGAGCGAGTGGGATTCCTATAAAATGTGTCTGAGAAATAGGGAATTCACTGGCTTTGGCCTCTATAGGTAAGAGAGCCAAAAGTAGGTCCGTATGATCTTGGGTAGCTGATGGAGAATGGTCACCGAGTGGTAATGGAAAATCTATTGGATCCTGAATAGGTGGAGAAGATGATGGGTACTCCTCTGTGGGTGGAGGAGGTACAATTGGTAGTGGTTCACTGGGTAGGGAAGCTGAAGGGGAAATGATATCGGTGCTAATGAGAGACTCCTCCACAAGTGTATGGGGAGGTGAAGGGCTTTCCTCTATGGGTAGAGGAATGGATAAAGTAGGTTCCTGTGTGGGTAGAGGATTTCGGGCTAGGATTTCCTCGATGGAGGGGATAGGAGATATTTGGGAATCAAGTGGTAAGTGGTAAAGATAACATGTACCTCACGTGTATTACTTTTCATGTGAGGCATTACTAGTTTGATCATTAGATGGGGAATGGTTAGGGAATGGTTTCTTGAATATATGAAGGTCTTGATTGGCAGGTGCATTAGGGTTATCCAGGACTAACTCGCCACTCTCGAGCATTCCCTGAACAATGTTTTTAAAGGTGATACAATTGTTATCACTGTGACCATTTACACGGTGATAGTTACAATAGTCATTTTCCTTGTACCAACCTAGTATGGGGAGAGGGGTCAAAACCAGTATGTGGTTTGATAGGAGGAAGGGTGATGGCATTAGCTTTAATAAGCTTTTCTAAAATAGATGAATATGGTTCCCAATTGAGGTGTATTTATTTTGTTCTCGTTTGAATTGGAAGGTTTGGACCGGTGACATGATTGGATGAAGGTTTAGCATGATTGGATGGATGGGCAGGGCCAGCCTTAAGTACCACTGTGTTAGTAGTTCCCTTGGCTTTGGAATAACTCATCTGAGGTTTCGAGGAAGAGGAAGTATCGTGTGATTTAAACGAGGAGTTCTTGTTTTGTAATTAGTATCTTCTTCTCTTCGATGGCATGAATTTTGAGCTTACGTGCCATGGTGAAAGCCTCATCGAATGTTGAAAGGTTTGCACCTGTAAGGTAGGTGAGATATGTCTAGCACAGGCTCGTGTGAAGAGCTCTATGAGTTTAGTTTGTGGTAATTGGAAAGTGAGTTGGTTGATTAGGCTACGCCAACGAGTGACAAAATATGTGATAGATTCATCATCATATTGACGTGGAATAAAGATCGGTCATGGTAACCTCTCGATGACGACGTTAATCAAAAATGATCCAAGAAGGCTTGGGCTATTTGGTTGAATGAGAAGATGGAATGTCTAGGTAATCCACTATACCAGTCCAATGGACCAGTTAGGGACATGGGAAAGGTTTCGCAAAAGCAAAGCATCATCATGGGCAATTAAGTAACACCCATGTTTGAAAGATCACAAATGCTATTCATGGGTCTTCCTTACTGTTAAAGTGGTTAAACTTAGGCATCTCCCAGTGTACGGGATATGGGAATGGGAATGGATGGGTGAATAGGCTCATTACAAATCTTGTCATAGGTGAGAGAATTCATGGGAGCTGGAAACAGATGCTTCTAATGTCTGCATCTTTTCCATCATTAACTTGATAAAGTCATTGTTAGGTTGTGAAGATTGGGTACCCCAGAGCGAAAGGAGGTTGTTGTGGGACATATGAAGAATATGACATTCCAAGAATATGGTGGTGTCGAATAAGGAGGTGGGAATTGAGAGACAGACATAGAGGGTATATATCCGACTAAATGAATGATGAAACAGGAGGTGGTTGGTAGTAGGTATGTGAGGGTGGGACACTCGTAGTGACCCTGGTAGAGATGGGAGGTAGAGATTGGGGAATAGAAAGGACAACATTTTGAAATGGGGTAGAGGTTACCGACACAAAGGGTGGTAGCATTGTGACTGGTATATATGAGACAACAGGTGTGGATGATGCTATGTTTTGGGTGGTGGATGAAGGTATGGTGGAGACTGTGGGTGCAATAGAGGTGGTGATGTGGTGGTCAAAGCTGGCATGGGACCTAGCTGCGACACAACTGGGGATAAAATGGGTGAGGTCACCATGGTAGGAGGTGGAGCCGAGGTGGAAGTGATCATTAGGGATGGAGATAAGGATACGGGCATGCCATAGATCAATTGACCCGAGGCATCTCGAGTGGAGGCATGGGTGAGGTAGTGGCTCAAAGCAAAGTGGGATTCTGATCCAGAGTCGTGAAAACTCGTGTCACCTGTAGGAATGGTGATAGGTTGATTGGGATCCATGGATGATGAGATGGAAGGTGGTGAAGGACTAGGTGATGAAGGGCTAGGTGGGAGTGGTAGTGACTAGTGTGAAATACGAGGGCACTCTGACTATGGGTTAGCACCATGTGGATAGGAACTGATTTGGTGAGACTGTATTATGTCTGAATGGCACAAAACACAACAAAACTAGGAAAATAGTCAACGGTGAGTGAATTAGGTCGGGTTGGTGAGCTATAAAAACACAGGTGACGACGCAGTTTGGGTAAACCGATGCCGCTATTAGGCTTAACCGTGCTGGCCATCGTGAAAACCAATAGTTCTGTTAAATGATGGTCCCATACATTGACAATTTTCACACAGGATGAGACGTAAGGTGACTGTGATTGAAAGTAATGACAATATGAAAGGTGATAGGAGCCTTTTACAACTCAGAAAGTGAAATAGGTGTCTTTTGGATAGGTATCCAAGAAGACTTTAGACCGATGCCGGTTGGGTTAAACCGATGCCGAGTTAAAGATAACCGTAGCCATTACTATGAAATTGAAACAGAGAATAAGAAAAATGGTTGTGATTTAAAAATTTGGTGTTGAATCAAACCCAGAAGTCTGAGAATGATGTAGATGTGGTCCAGCACACTCAGATGAAGTCAGAATACACCGACTATGATTGGGAGTGTGCAAGGAAAGACAAAAATAATGATCGAAAGCTCTCACCTCAAAATGCAAATCAAGCAGAACACTAAGAAAGAACGTTCCTAGAGTGCCTATTCTATTACGTTTGTTTCAGCTTATGCTATTTTTATGGACTGACTGTTATGAACAGAACAATAGAATTTCTTGGTGAGGAAGGCTTCCTATGAAGAAAGAATTCTAAAGGGTGAGGTTTCAAGAATGTTATGGTGGGGGGGCTTCGCTCTAAAGTATGACTCGACAGAGCAGTGAGCTGGGTGCCCACTGTACCGTGATCGTGTGATCACCTACAACTTCTTCCAGGTAGGATGTTGTTTAAGAATGTATGTATTTTGAATTTTTGTGTGGTTTGGTAAGACTCAGAGAAAGAGAAAAGGATAGAAGTGCTTTTCTATGATTCATTTGTCAACCATCAGCTGGTCATGACTTCCAAAGCATATAGGTTTCCCTCAATTAATGTGAGCTAATGAGTTAAATCAGAATGCAATGCACTTGTTTTAAACCCAAATCGAAAGTATGATATTCGATGACAACAATAGATGAACAGGAAGAGGGATGCTCTTTCACTAAAATGTAGAAAACAAGAATAAGAAGGTTCTTTTTAAATACACCAAAAGAAATGTGTCTTTCGGAGCAAATAGAAAGAAGAGAATGTTACCAAGGAGAAAGTTATTAATGTGAATGCTATTAGAAGGGAAACAAACACACACAATTTTTCACCTAGGAATGAAGAAAGATGCAAGGAACCCCGAATGGGTCCCACCGGGCATGCCAAAATGTTTCACCTGATTTCTTAGTTTTTCTGAGAAGTACTTGATGAAACAGATAAGGTAAAGGTGGTAAGAGGAATACCTAGTTTGAGATGGTTGAAGGTTGTATGCGCACGTATCTGAATTCTGAATCAAAGTGATTGTGAGACCTTCCTTTTGGCTAGGAGGAACTACCTATATAAGAATCAAAACAAGACCACCAAAGAGAGTTAAACAATATATGCAGTGGACTGCCTAGCATGTGCTAGATCCTGGAAGTGCGATACTTCCTAGATGGTTATCAATCCACTGTTTAAAACAATTCAATGCTGAAATAAAGTAAATATTGTCCTACTGTAGTTTAATATGATTTAGGCATCTCATACAAAATGCAATAGGCTAGATCTAATCTAACAAGCTAGGCTAGAAGGAGATCCAGAGGTCAAGTAGGTTGGTTATAGGTGAATCTGAGCTAACAAGCTAGGTTAGATATGATCAAGGTCAAATAGGTGTTCAAGTAGGTATATGTTAGAAAGTTGTTATTTTGGCAGAGATCAGGTGACATAAGAGACCGACCATGGTTTTATGAAACCGATGATGGTTTACTGTAACCAATGACGATTAGAGAGAACCGACGATGGTTAAGTCGGGGCTGGTGGAATCACACAGTCTGGGTTTTTGGAGTTTTGGGGAAAAAGTGGAGTGGATAGAAGGTAGGGATTGATCACAGAGGGGGTGTAGATATGTTGTGAAGGTCTGAGACTACTGAGGAGATCAAAATGGGAAATTAGCCAAGTATTAAGATGATTGGGTATGGAAGGTGGCTGCAATCGAGAGAGAGGGAATGGACAGAGAGTAAAAGACTAGGTTCCTTTACCACAAAGACTACAACTGATGATAAGAAAATGAAATAGATGGAAGGAGGATACTTACTCTTTTGTGAGGTACAAGTCTGAAGAATAATGAAGAAGTTTTGTGTTGGAGAATGTCTGGGAAGAAATTTTCACTATTGTGCCAATGTATTTGGTTGCCTTTGTTGATCACAAATCAATCTTCGTTTTGTTGTCACGTCTAAAGAGATCAAACTCGAGATCAGAAGTTTTCAACAAAACCAACCAACCCATATTACAAAGTTATAAATGGGTCTAAATAGGCCATTTGGTCCATTCCTAGTATAACCGGCGTCGTTTAGGGTGAACCGACATCGGTTTAGGTAAACCAACATCGGTTTGGGTGAGATATCTCGGGTTGTTCAAAATTTTGCCTAGGAAGTTGTTCCGCCATTTGATAAGGGTCTCTTCTTTTTCTCGGGTGAAAACCGACCTTAGGAGGCTTTTAAATGAGGTGAGGGGATGGGTCTAATGTTAGGTTTTATTTAGGACATTGGTTTAGGGTTTAGGTTAATGGGTCAAATGATGGGGGTGGTTAGGTGAGGTGTATTTAATAAAGGCAATTATATTAAATAGATGTGTGAGGGTAGTGAATTAATTTAATGTGAATAATTAAATTAATGTGTGTGTGGGTAAAAGGTCATTAACTTAATTAAAATAATTAAATTAATATGTATGGAGGTAAATGGCATTAATTTAATTAAAGTAATTAAATTAAAATGTGTGGGGTGCAGGAGGTAGGTGATAAGGTGTAGCATTTGTCATTTTGGACACTAGCACCCACCAGGGATGCCGGCACTAGGTGCCCTCGTCCCCTTTGGGCACTCATGTCCCCTTTATACTTTACTCTCATTTTCGGGTCCTTGCTAGCCATTTGAGAATCTTATCTTTTTGGTAATCGGCCTTTTCGGGGTTACAAAATTCAAGCAAAGGAATCATATAAATATAAAGCTATGTGATTATAACAAGGACCGAGAACTAAGCATTATCTATCACCACCTAAGGTTGTGTCCATCAAGGCATCTAATAGCTCCATCACAAGGGACACAAGGGTTGGTTTTCTGCATCACACTTCATAGGAGGGAATTTCATTCTATTCCATGCACACATTTATTACATTCTACATCTAGTTACTTGCTAGCTATCCAAAGTGTGACACGTACAAGAGAATTCTAGGGCACAATTCCACACATACACATAAAACTACATTGGGACCGAGATGTAGTACATCACTCGATTGTAACTCCATCATTGTGACAGTGAGACAGTTCGACCCCTCATTTTGCATCTTTATTTTTTGGTATTTGATGTTTATTTGAGGGTTTTACAAGTCCATTCTTTATTGTAGGTTTACAGCAACCTCATCGATCATTGTGTGAATCCATAGAGACAAAAGGTGAGCATCAACGAACATCTTAAGACCACGATAATTTAGGTTTTGAGCATTTACGTAGACCCATATGCCCAAAAAGGCCTAGGGCACCACACGGGAACCCCTGTCCCTCTCCGGATGCCCTTGATCCGATTAGATTCTCTAGATTTGTAATTCTACAAGCTCTGTGTGATGGTCATTTGTTTCACATTTCTCTATTTTCTAGCTTTTTGTACTTTCCGAACTTGACGAATTAGCTAAGGCTCTCTACCCTTTCTTTGCAATTAGGGTTTACATTATTTATTACTTAAGTTCTTAGATTTGTTTGAGACTTCAAGTATTCATTTATTTACCGCAATCTTGCATTTAGATTAGCGAGATAAATTACATTTTAGCTTAATAAACTCCTATTACTATTATTATTTGTTCATCTACTATATACATCCATGGAACTTCCCAATCCTCTTCTAATACATGATATCTTGAGAAAAAAATTCATAGTTTCCAAGCTCATATTATAATTACAACAAGGTGCCTTTTCCTCTTCTAATGGCATGAAATCTATTAGTTACTTCACAACCCACTTGCACTCAAAGTTGTTTCCTATCTTTTTGTATTTGATTTTTCAATCCCGATATTCCTATCTACGACATGAAAAAATTAATCGTGAACAAACCCTCATGATTTCCATGCCACTTGCATATATTATGTTTACAAGTGATGTATTACTTACTAAGCTCTTTCCTAAAAGCCTCAAGGAATTTACATGAGTAATAGTTTTAGGACCTTATTCATTACGTATATATTTTACCCCTTTTTCTAATAAATTGCATGCATAATTATTGATTAATATTGGGTATAAGGCATCATGTGCTTAAATTTCTATTATGTGGCAAGGTTCAATAAGCCCATTAGTTCAATGTTATGTATTACAAGACTCAAAACCTTCTAATTTGATATAATTTGAATTAAATATATATTTCAGAGTAACCATTGTAATGAATGATATATAAATGATAAAATACGAGTAAATGGATAAGCAACAAGAAAGTAAATATCTAAAAACCTAAGCAAGAGAAGGAGAGAGGGTGACTTAGCTTATTTCCGAGTGATCGGGAAGTATTACGGACTAAGGAATTGTTGGAGCGAGAATGGGAGGAGTGTTTTCAAAGGTCGCTATAAATTTTGGGAATCAAAATGTCCAGGAAAGAAGCGCCCATTGAAGGACGGGAGCACATGGGCACTAGTTACTAGATCTAGGCACTAGTGTCCACCTAGATGCTCAGGTTCTAATATTTTTCTGTGCAAGAGGAGCTTCATTGTTATTCTATGTTTTTCACTGGATTTTTTCCAATGTCGTTGTTCACATGGTAACCTACAAAATATATACCTAGCTGCACATACACACAAACCACATCAAATCCTAAAAACTAAAGATGCAATATGTGGATTCGGACTAACCCCGGTAGTCACCCAAAGAGTGAACTTAGTACCGAGCGTTGCACAATCCATGTAGTTTTGTGTGTAAGTGTTTTTAATGATGCCCTTGTGCAACTTACGGTGATAGCGGGATACATCTAGAATGTAGCAATATATAGAATGTGTAAGATGGAATAGAATGAACTTTCCCTCCTATGTTGTGTATGTAAAATAATGCAGCCCTTGTCCCTTGAGATAATGTGTTAGATGGATGCTTTGTAATGCTCTTTTTGCTTTGGATGCAAGCTTAGGTGATAGTATGTAATGTTTAGTGCTTGGTCCTTCATTTGGGAGCTATAATTATGTATATATATGATTCCCTTATTTGAATTTCATAATTGACAACTGAAAGGCCGACCCAAAGTTGTAAAAGATGACCCAAAAGTAAAATAGACCCAAAAGAGTAAGAAGAAAGTAAAGAGGGTCAAGAGCACCCAAAAGGGACAGGAGCGCCTAGGTGCTTCTGTCCTAAATGGGCGCTAGTGTCGAGGCCATAAAAGATAAATCACAAATACTAACAGTTGTAGGGTGTGTAATGCCAATAAAAGTATAAGAGACAAAGCAAAAGGCCCAAAAGACATTGTCAATTACTAGTTTTCTTTCTTAGGAATCATGTATATATTAGTATGCTCTAGGACCTAGAAATGTACCCAAGTGCATAGATTTTGTGTTTACATTTTCCCCCACTTTATGTTGTTGAGTGAATACTCGATAGCATAAATTAGATAGAATATGTGTACCTTATGATCCTGTAGAGAAAAGTATAGTTGATGGTGTTCGAATGGACAAGTGAAGCATGAAGTGATTGCAATGTGAAGCATGGAGACTAGGAAAGGGAAGTGGACCCTAAGGGTGAAGCGTATGCATAGTAGTGTGTTGTGTTTGTTGATGTGAGTTGCTTCTTGTTGTGTATTAAGGAAAGACATGTAAAATAAGATCAAGAGAGTATTCAAAGTTCCATATATGAAAAATCAAAGTAATGCATGTATAAGTAAGTAAAGAGTGTAAAAGTGTGTAAAAGGAAAGTGTGCACTGATATGTAAGAGAGTATGAGATAGAAATTTTTCTTGTTTTCTTGGATTTGTTGGATTTGAATGTCGATGGTGAGGTTTTGGGCGATCTCACGCCAAGAGCAATTTTTTGGGCGATCTCATACCAAGAGTGAGTTTTTTTGGAGATCTCACGCCAAAGGTGATTTTTTTGGGTGATCTCATGCCAAAAGAAGAGTGTTAGGGAGAGAGGTATATATTTTCTCTCCTTCTATGATGCTTCCTGAATAAGAACCATTGCACGGAAGGTACATCCCTGATTTTTTTCTCGTTGTTCCTTTTGTTCTTATTGTTACGATTATCCCGATCAGAAGCGAAATGTAACTAATAGACTTAATTCTATAACTGGAGGCAAGTTTCTTGCTCTTTGGATAATTGATCTAAAAATTGTTGTAAACTATGTTGAACTAAGAAATTGATTATTTTTACCTAGGGCATTAGTGCCCAAGGGGGACATAAGCACCCACCAATATTGTCCAGGACTGGGTGCTAGTGTTTGCTCTTTACTTTGGCCCCAATTTTGATTCTAATCCAATTTGTAATTGTGTTCCTATGTTTATTATGTATTGTGTTGTGTTGTGTTGTAGCTTTGAGTTGTTGTAGGGGTCATTTTTTCACCCAATAGATACCCCCTCATTTGGGGTACATGTGACGACTATAGGAAAATTCATTCCAAAGGAGAGGACCCGATACTTGTGTGTGTGTGTGTGTGTGTGTGTGTGTGTGTGTGTGTGTGTAGTGGATACCTACATGGGGTATGGGATGTTCATGGTAGAAACCAAGGCACATGAAAACAAAGTAGGATAGTAGTAAAAATAGCTAGCATGCAAGAGAAGACAATGTAACAAACAACTAGGAAGACAAGAGATAGACTGCTAAACGTGGGTTTCATACATGGGATATCACTCATAATATCACAAGACAATCAAGGATGAAGTGGCCATAAGCAAACAATGATCAAGAAAGACATAGGGCATAGCCCGCAAAACAATAGAAAACAATAGTAAAGAAGTAGTAAGTAAAAGGTGACATATAACCATGGTTATATGTGATCTTGTAAGGAAAATTCTACACATGAAGCACTGTTAGCATGTTAGAGAGATAAGTATTATATAAAAACATGTATATAACAACAAAGAGTAAAGTGATAGTAATGAGAAGTAGTAAATAATGTAACAATAGAACCTATGATTGTGTAAAGTATGAGAGTAGCAAATGTATATGCCCCAAGAGCCTCGGTGGGACTAGTAAAGAGTTATGTCGAGCATCATACATCATGTATGAATATGTGAAAGGTCATGCATTCACCTCAAGATACCAAGTGAATACACATGTGTATATAGAAAAAGATAATGACATACTAAGAATCTATCTAGCATAGGAAACAAAGTGTAACATGTAAGTAGAATAAGCTAACAAGAGTAAATGCAACCAAGATATGCAAATGTTATGTGAGTGTGATGGTGTGTTGTGATGTGTAAGATGTGTATATGGTAGGAGAAGCGTTTCCCCAACGGATGTTTATGAGATGAGGTTCATTTATAAATAACCCCTCAACTATCAAGAATGAACCATAGAACAAGAGTGCATCATCGAGAAAGGAATATGTTGTATGTGTTTTAAATTAGATACCAGGAAATATGTATCATGAAGTACAGAGCGTTAAGTGTAGATGATTTTTAGGTTCATTGATGAAGTGTTCCCTCAACAGTAAAGTGTGAATCGTAGCACTAGAGTGTTTCATCGGGTGATGATGGTACAATGTGTGTACCGAGAGACATGAGTATCCTTAGAAAGATGATACATGAAGTGTTAAACATGTAAGGTATTAAAAATACTATGAGTGGATACTAGAGATAGCTGATAGTGATAGGGGCGATGCTCCCCAAAAAGACAAGTAAACTCGTTAAAGAGGTCATCGGGTTTCAAGTTCGTAATCTATAGGATTTGGGTTGGAGACCTGGTATGTGATAGTGTGAGGTTGATCATATAAACATCTTATGTGGTGTAAATTATACATACCCATAGCATATTCTTCATCAGTAAAGGGGGTTGTGGATAGTCATGTGTGTACTGGCAAGTTAGGTTTTGTGTATAACCAAGGAATGAATCATTGCATATATAGACATGACCAAAGGGCATAGGAAATGTGATATCGGTATAGTTGGGGTCAAGAGTGTCACCAATATAGTAAAGCCAAGATTTTCTAAGAGTGAGTGGAAAGGAACAGGGTGCACGTTAAAGGTATATTGCCAAGTGGAAGACATAGAGGCCATAAGTAGCGAATCAGTACATATCCATGGTACAAGTGGGGAGAGTGAGATGGAGGGAGAAGATCATCAAATCGTAAGCGGGCTAAGCCTTCATGTAAAAAACATTGTCAAGGAAAGTGGGATCAAATGGAATATGAGACTAATAAGAGTCATGTATGAATAAGGTACATGTAAATGGATCAAGCGGCGGGCGAGATATGACTAGAGGACAAGGCATAAGATCTATTGCATTTATAGTTTCTAGAAATAGATCATAGTTGTAGTAGTAGAAGGATGAGATTTTTAAATTGATATTCACTTATGCCAGAGAAAAAAATGTGTCTTGGAAGTAGGACTTGTCAATCTCAAGAGAGGCGAAATAAAGGTTGCACAAATTGTCATCAGTGAGCTCTACAACATCAACTTCATCATCAGAATCATCAGTGTTAGCATTATCTTGTTGGATAGCATTATCAAGGATATTAAGAGGAATGGAGCTAGATGTAGGGTTGGGAGGAGTAGTGACAAGTGGGGTAGTGGTAGTGATAGAGGGAGATGTGGTGGGTGATATAAGATCAATGGTATGTGTAGGAATGGAAGGGAGGCATGTGGAGGTATAAGAAGTAGTGGGAGCACTAGATTGACCAACATCATATGTATTGATATTATGGTATGGAATAGGATGCAATGAAGGTATGGGAATTGCAATGACTAGATCTATGTGATAGAACTT
The DNA here is from genome assembly GCA_018340775.1 of Taxus wallichiana var. yunnanensis. Lineage (NCBI taxonomy): Eukaryota > Viridiplantae > Streptophyta > Pinopsida > Cupressales > Taxaceae > Taxus > Taxus wallichiana. Next base: position 106,499,512 of record CM031240.1, read on the forward strand.
GAATGGGTTGGGGTCAACATAAATAGTATGCTCATATCCATCATGTAAAAATTTAACACACCAATGAACCGTAGAAGGAACAACATGCATGGCGTGAATCCATGGTCTACCAAGTAAGAAATTGAACTGAAATGATGTGTCAATGACATAGAATAGAGTGGGAAGGGTTTTAGGTCTAACTTGTAAAGGTAAGGTGATGGTTCTCGATGCATGTGCGAGTAGTGGAATCATATCCGCAAACAAGGGTAGAGGATTTAGTGATCAAACTATCAGGAATTTGTAATTGCGTGAGTAGTGAGAGAGAACATAGATTTATAGCGGAGCCATTGTCAATGAGTATGCACTTGATATAAGTGGAACTGATAGTAGTGGTGATAAGTAAATTTATGAGAAGATCGCTAGCAGAAGTAGGTGGGATATCCTCATCACTAAAGGATATGTTATGTGGTAGGTTTTTGAGAGATTAAATAAGATGGGTGAAGGAAACATGGGAATTATCACTTTCAATTATGTATGGAGCTTAGGACAAAGTATCTAAGGTGTAATGAAAATCTGGTGCACTATGTAAAATATCATAAAGAGAGACTTTGGCCAATGTATTGTTGAGTTGCGTAGTGACATCATATCCTTTGGAGGTGGTGGTAGGAACTGTAGAGGTAATAGGTGGCGGAATAGAGACAGTGGAGCAAGCGGTAGGTGGACGGTTGCGACAAGTGGTGACCACATTAATGGTTGGATCAAGCATTAGAGTAGTGAAGTGGGGAGGATGTTGGAGTACGAACTTGCATAAAATTAGTAGAAGTGGAAGACATGCCAAAAACCCGGGTTGGGACATAGGATGGATAAGAAGATTGGTCCATAAATTCAGAAGAAGGAGATAGAATCTTATGCATGTTTAGAAGGTAGGGTTTGAGTGATCAGATTCACCAAATGATTTAATATAATTTGAATTAAATCTATATTTCAGATTAACTACTATAATGAATAATATACAAATGATAAAATACAAGTAAATAGATCATTAACGAGTAAATATATGAAACCCTAAATAAGAGAGGGAGAGAGGGTGACTTAGCTGATTTCCAAGTGATCAAGTAGTATGGACTCGAGGAATTGTTGGAACAAAATGTGAGGAGATTTTTCAAGGATCACTTTGTAAATTTTGGAACTCAAAAATGTGTAGGATAGAAGTTCCCACAAAATTATAGGAGCGCATGAGATGCTAGTGACTAGATTTGGGTGCTAGTGTCAACCCAGATGCTCAAGTTCTAATATTTTCTGCGTAAGAGGAGCTTCGTTGTTAGTCTTTATTTTTCACATTGTATTTGTTCCAATGTCGGTGTTCACACCTGTAACCTGCAAAATAGATACCTAGTTACACATACCCACAAACCACATCAAATCATAAAAATAAAGATGTAATATGTGGATTTGGGTGACCCCTATGATCACACGAAGAGTGTACTTAGATGCAAAGTGATGCACTACATTTTATACTCCATGTAGTTCTGAGTGTAAGTGTGTGTAATGATTCCCTAGGATGCCCTTGTGAAAGTTGCACATTGATAGCATGATAAATCTAGAATGTAGTAATGTATAGAATGTGTGAGATGGAATAGAATGAAATTCCCCTTGTATGATGTGTATGCGCAAAAGAATGCATCCCTTGTCCCTTGATTAAATGTGCTAGATGGAAGATTTTTAATGCTCTTTGTGCCTTTAGATGCGAGCTTAGGTGATATTATGTACTTATTAGTGCTTTTCCCTTCATTTGGGAGTTTTAATTATCTATATATATGATTCCCTTGTTTGAATTTCGTAATTGACAACTAAAAGGCTGACCCAAAGTTCTAAAAGATGACCCAAAAGTAAAAGATACCCAAAAGAGAAAGAAGAAAGTTAAGAGGGTCAAGAAGCACCTAGAAGGGACAAGAGAGCTTGGGCCCTTCTCGTCCTAAATGGGCACTATTGTCCAAGGCCATAAAATATAAATCAGTCCAAGCCCACCTCACGCACTTTTTGAGTTAATATTTCACTTTTTGGGAGCTCTTGATTTATTTTTGTTCCAAAACTTTGTTTAGGAACTTTTGTTCTAAAAACACATTGTGAGGCCACCCGTGCATTGGAACTTTTGTTCCCAAAACCTCTCCTAAGGCCATTTTTATGAACTATTTTTTAATAACTCATTGGAGGGGAGCCTAAGTAATTAAAAAGGTTTCTTAGGTACACCAAAATTTCTTTTGGGGTGATAAAAGTTCCCATAATCTCTCAAAATTCCACTCCTATATGGATAATATTTCTTAATATGGAACTCCATAACCAATCTTATTTTGATTTAAATTCTACATCCAGGACTCTCGTTTGAGTTTAATTTGAATCATTGAACATATATTGAAGAAATTATTAATGTTTTATAGGATTTATAACATAAAATGCTATATAAAATTTTCATGAGAATAATTTCTCGAGTTCTAGCATCCACCGTAGTGTTTAACATGCATATATACAACTGGTTAGTTACAAATGATAATGGAACATGAATAAAGAATTACAAACATTCCATCATCATGGTTTGCATGGTAGTTGGGATTCAACATGTGTCATGTTCCAAGGATTCTACGACACAACATGTCCGTAAGTGTCACTTGTATACACCTAATTTTTCACTTTTCTCTTTGCATCTTTCATACATGTTACTAACAATCGTCCTTGTGTAGATAAGTGTTTTAATACATATATTTCATGAGTGGGTGCCTTAAGGGGCCTCTAGGAATGGGGAATGATTATTCACATAACCATTGTGGGTTAGAGATAGTACACGGAGAGATATTCGTTATTTGGTCTTAGCCCTAGTTTGCATTAGGTATCCTTATCCTCCTAGGTCTTATGCATATCACATTCATGACTTCTTTCTTGCATTCCACCATTTTGCACCTTGTTCATCCTCTTTCATGACTTATGACACACCATTTTTACTTTTCATGACACCTTATCTCTTTTCATCATCTTTGGTTCATTTCATCACTTATGGTTGATGGTGTCAATGTTGTATTTCCTCATGGCCAACGCCATCACCCATGGGTGATGGTGTCCTATATATAGATCCACTTCACTTGTCACTAAAAAAATAGGAAGCTAAGACATTTGAACCGACACTTTCTCTGCTCTTTTTCACCTTCTTCGCATCCGATCGCTTTGCTTTCAATTCATCTTGCATTTTTCTTAGGTTGGATTGAACACCTCTCTTCTTGGATGATTGCTTGCACTATTGGGTCATCATATAGTTATTTTAGGAAAGGAATGGTCTTCCCTAGTCTATCTAATAGTGACTCACTCTACGTGTTTCTTCTCGGGGAGATAGATGCATAAGTAACCAACCTACTGTGTACAAGGTGAGTGCTTTATCCCTTCATTGTCACTTTTCATATATTAGTTAAGCTCCTCTTCTTCATTGTACTATGTTAGTTTAGTGTTGCACATGGTTGATGCTAGCTAGCTTAGTACTCTTATTAGATATCAGCTTCATAGTTACTTTCATTTTAGTTATTGTATACATATTTTATTTGTTGATCCATACCTCTCCACACCCAACCATCGATATCCTAGTAGGATTCCTTCCTCTATATTGATTATAGGCCTTGGAAACCATAGGTTGACCTAGCATAAGGGTTACCTCCCTCTAAATATGTGACCCTAGCACTCATTATATCCCCTTTTAAGTCTACCACTTGTATATTTGTAATTGTGTGTGTCTTATTGTTAAATGGATGAGTAAGAGTGCATGTAGTTGAGACACATTTTGGCCCACATAAATTCTTTGGTGAGCCCGACATGAATCTTATAGATTTTCTTATCGAGAATAATTTGTTAAAATATCCATCTTTTATTTTGATTTCATTTAAGTACCTAAAAACCCACCTACATAAAAACCATCGCCCTTTGGGTGATTACGTATGTTTTTATCTCATATGTTTCCAGACACCTTCGGCCCCTATGTAGACCTCTCTACACATCTAATCCTTTCTGTTCAACCGATTCTACCTCCAAACACCTTTGGCCCCTATGTACATTTTCATGCAGGTCGATTTTATCGTAGCTTTTATCTCCAAACCTTTTCTCAACTAGATCAACACTCCATCATGGATTATTTTGGCTTGGGGTCCTCTTAATATGTTGTACAATCATTTCAGAAACTTATCATCCTAAAACTAGGCTTCCTTTCTATATGGACTCCTTCATCATAGGAGCACCTAGAAATAATCCTTCTACCCGCCACAATGTCCCACATGAGGATGAGGAGGAAGAAACCAGGATGATGATTCTCTAAACCATCCTCCCGAGATCCAAAAATTATATCTAAATTCCCTCGATACAAGGGAGAATTTGAAGATATATTTAGTAAGTGTATTCTTGATTTCGTCTCCGATCAACTCGACCATAGGGCAAAAAGGGGAAATTGCGTTGAAATATTCTCATCCAAAAATGCCTCCAATTATGATCCTACAAATCTTATTCTTCATATTATTGATAAAATGAATCAACATTAACCTTCCACTACCACTGACCTCCTACAAATGCAAGCCAGTATGGATCAATTAGTCAACCTCCCTCCAACGGGATCTTGAGGCACCACGCCCCCTCCTTTATCAAATGGGCCTAATGGGGTTCCCAACACTCCAACCCCCATTCAAAACAAATTCTTGCAAGCATTCTAACAGGAGCCATTAGCACCTTATATTTCTAGTATTGACATTAGTGGCATTGCTCCATCTATCTCTTATGACGGGTCTACTAATTCTACTCTTCACATTAAGTCCTTCGGAAATCTCTAGAAAGAATAGATCAAAACTAACTCATACACTACCACTAAAATCTTAGCCAAGATCCTTACATGAGATCCTTTAGATTGGTAACATTCTCTACCTCTTAATTCTATAGATGAGCTAGATTCCCTAGTGAGAGACCTAGTAAATGAGTTCCAATATCATGATCTACCAGAAAATAACATCAATGCTTTCATCAACTCGCCGAAGAAGCTGAAAATGAATCATCGCAAGCCTTTATCAAGTGTTAGAAGAACTCATGTCCACATGGGCATATCACATTATGCCCAATGATAACCTCTTTCAAATTTTCTTACGAGCCTTGGAGCCTTGCCTTCAATATAAGGTGAGGTCCTTTTCTCATACTTCCCTAGAAGAAGCCTTTGAACAAGCCAAAAGGAAATATTATCTCATGAGAGAATTTGAGAAGGATCCTCCCAAGACACAAGCTAACAAGCAGGTCCAAATCCTCCAATGTTCTAAGAACAAGAACGTGATGATGATGGAGTCTCACACACTCTTCCTCTTATTGCTTCTTCAAATAAAACTATTTTCAACATTGACCAACAACCTACTAACAACAAGAATCAACCTAACTCTCATCAACCACTTGAATAAGGAATATTTAAAGTGTTGGTTACCTAAGCCATTTACCGTGATTCTAGATCCTTCTTGACCTCTTCCTCATTGGCATGATGAGAGTAAGTTATTTTTGTGGCACGGTAATTGGGATCACTCACATGAAAATTGTCGTGCACTCTATACGGCATCTATCAGCTTTTTCTTAGGGCCTAACTTTGGCTATGATGTCATCACTCGTGAGTTTTTGACCAAAGCCATCAAGGATCGTGATGCAGCTCAAAAGAAAGATTGTCATGAAGCCATCAATTAGGCTAATGAGAAGCTCCATATCTTCTCTAATACCATGTCTAATCACAATGTTGTTGAAAGTTATAAAAAATAAGAGAATGTTACAACTAATAGGGTTGACATGGATTACCCTCGTGAGAAAATGGTTGCAATCAATAATGTAAAATTTGTTATCATTTATGTCAAGCCGAACATCCTGTAGCATTCCATCCTAGGATTAATAGGGGCATTTACCCTTATATGCCTCAAAATCAAGCTCCTCAAACAAAAACCTACCTCCTCCGGATGTGATCGACCCTGCCGCAATCTTCCCACATGGTTGATGATTTTGGATCTCGCATTTGTACCTATAAACACCATCGCCCCTATGAAAATCAACCATTCATGACCAATGGCATAGGAACCTGAGCATAAATCATTTCAAAAAGTTTCTCAAACTACCCCCACTCCTTCCGACCCTATTTCTTAGGATTACGTTTCTCCTAATTTTGACTTCGCAAAATTAATAAGCATTAAAATTTTGAAATTTTTCAAAAGTATTATTTTGCATGTTTTATCACCCTCATCGTGATTGTCTCATTCTTGTGATCATTCCGGTCTTCGTTTCATTCATTTTGGGTGAGAACTCCTCCCGCTAGGTCACAAAATGCGTTAATAATTAATTAATTAATATTTAATAATTTATTACCCGTTATTTGATAAAATCAATTTTATTGATTTTTGGGTTTTTTAATTAAATAAATATTGATATAATATTTATTAAAGTTCAATCGACAAGATTTATTTTTAATTTTTAGGGGGAAAGTAAGCTTCCGCTTCCAATTCTGGGGATGCCAAATTGGCTTCCCGTACCCGGATTTCCCCTTTCCTAGCAAATACTTTTTATTTCCCCGCTTGTGGGATTTCTTCTACTAATTTCCAATCCAATTAGTTGGCAAATGGGCAAAAAAATCTCTAGATCTCCCACATGGGGAAATACGAAGGGGATTACCATCTTGCCTTGTCATTTCGCTAAAAATGGATATCTTTTTCCCATTTTCCCCTGGAAATTAATGCCACTACCCAGAGAAAGAGGAAGTTGTTTATTTTAACGGGACGAAGAAGAAACGGTTATGAGGAAGCTTCTTAAATCCTCATAATTTTCTTCCGTTAAAATCTGTGGAAAAAGTCATGTGAAAGTAATTAAGAAGCTTGGAGGATTTTTATTTCCAACTTCTTATTATTTCCTCTATGTGAAAACATTTGCCGAGAAATATTTTCTTTTCGAAAGATTCATTTTCATCACAGGTTTTGAAGAAACAAAGAATACTAGTTTACTATGAATGTCATTGTGAAGGAGGAATACGCATTGGGCAAAGGAGAAAACAACAGTTTTAATAGATTATAGAAGCAAGACCTGCATAGGAGAAGAGGACACGTAAAGGCCATGCATTAGCAAAAAATCAAAGGCCACGCAATCTAAAAGGAGTAATAGAAGCTAATACACATTCATAGCTGTCCACACATTGATTTGAAAGAAGCAAATCCATGCCAAAACCAGGCAGGCCACGTGGGGGGAGAGGGAGATCAACATGCAGAAGTTTTTGAGCAGTTGCCATGCCGAAAAAGATACAAGTTCAATGCAAACCAGTCCAAAATGCATTCCTATAACAGTCCAAGATAAATCCACACAAGCATAAGACAAAAAGCTAGAACACCACGCATTTTTCAGGCAAAAGCAAGTTTCCACGCAGGTTATAAAGGAGAATATTTCAACGCATTGGTTTGAGATATAAGTTTCCACGCCAAGGTGGAAGCAAGGGAGACAGTCCAAAATAGCAAGAAAACAATCCTTCACGCAACCAAAGATACAATCCAAAGCAAAGAAAGAAATTATTTCCACACTTGGGTGCCCAACATCATTTCCACGCTAAAGTCAATAAGCCCATGCAGACCAAAATGAAATAAATATCACACATGCAACATTTCCACGCATTTTACTTGGCAAGGTGATCACATCTGTCAAAGCAGAAAAATAAAAGGAAAAGGCACGCATTGGCCACGCACATGCAGTTTAACAGGCCATGCATTCACCAACAAAGGCCATAACATTTGTTAAAATTATTTCTTGGTAAGCCAACGCATGCACCATACGTCCATGCACTCGCAGTTGTCAGGAAGAAAGGATAGCCCACATTGAAGAAAAGACTAGCCACAAATTTACCAGAAATATGCTAAACACCAGGCAAGAGGAAGACCTTCCACGCATTTTTCAAGAAAAAACATATTGTTCACGTGTAAGGAGAAGCAAAGTCCACGCATTCATTAAAATCAGGAAATTCCACGCAAAAGAGAAGTTATAGTTCACGCATGCAAAGGAAAACTTTCTCAGGTGAATTAAAAAAGGGGGATTAAATTTATCCACGCTTTGGTCTCGTATGATGTATTGACATTTTAAAATAAATAAAAAATTTAAACTCGGATCGATTATTATTATTATTATTTTAAAATAATAATAATAATAAGACGAGCTATATTCCTTTTTGCATAAATGGTGTTTCAAAGACTAAGACCCGACACTATTTATATTGTGTTGCGTGCTTGAGTCATTTTTTTGTAAAATTCATAATGGCCAAAAATCTAATATATATGTGGGAAAAACAAGGAAACCAGTGGATAAATCGACTCCATGCTCAAGTACGAATTCCAAGGAATCATCCCTCCCAGTTCTATCAAGTCACATACGACAATATCACCGATACAAATCTTGGTCACATCAATGTGCAACAATTTTGTGATCGGGTGAAAGCTGAAGGCAAAACCATATTCTTGGATAGGCTTTATCATAACGGTCTACCCCAAGCAACAACATTTCCAGTCTCGATGCAATGCCCAGAGTTGGTTATCGCTTGCATAGAGCATTATGATCCCGAGAGACAAGGAATTTATAAAGATAATCGTGAGCCTTTCCTCTTAATCACACCAGAGCACATTGAGGAATTGCTTAGCATACCTGACTTCCCTGAGAATGCGAACATCACTTGAAAGTCAGCACAAGAATTTTGGGATGAAGAACCCTCAAGTGGAGCAAGATGGTTAATAACAATTGGTTGGTGACCAAGAGGCCTCGAGTTGACCAACTTCCTAAAGAACTATATCGCATTGAGTTCGTGGAAGAAATCGGGGACATGATCACTCTCCTGAGTCGAGTCTTCGGTTTACCCTCTATCAGGATTTTCCACCCATGGATGTATCAGTTTATCTATATCATCTTTTCCAAGAGAGAGTTTGTGGATTGGGCCACCATCATCAGTGATACCCTTCACAAACAATTGATCGAAGTGAAGATGATTGGATGTTTCTACATGACATCATACCTAACTTATGCAGTGGCTAGAAGAAAGCTATTTTCAGGACTCGAAACGAGAGGAGTCATGGGTCCATCAAATAATGTCTTCCATTATTATTTGTAGCTAAGTTTCAAAAATAGCTCTCATCATTTCAGAAGAGTTAACGATGCATTCACCTTCCGCGTGATTTGAAACCTGAATCGAATATAGAGGAAAGATTCTCTAAAGAGGCCATGGATGTCATTTCCCAATGGGGAACATGGTTTATTCAATTTTCATCCTTCTCCTATATTCATGTGAGCGGATTTGCGGGTACTCCATGGAAGCTTCCTAAGTACGTCAGTGACAAGTGGGCATTAATGGAGCTTATGTGACAACTATTCCAAGTTCACTATCTTCTCAGTGACAAGCATCATTCAGAATTCATTTCCTAATCCAAATTGGGGAATACCAATGTCCAAATATTTCAATGCACAACTCATGGAGAAATAGTTTTCCCTCATCACTATTCATCCATATGTGAAGAGATTCCAATTTGATATCAATGGATATATGCAAAAGATGCTTGGGGAAAATTATCAGCACAACCCTACCATGGAAGATTTTGGGTTTCTGTTCCAACGAACATGAAGTGAGAAGGTGAGATTTTTCCCGCCTAACCCTTGCTCAGATTAAGGCCTTTCGCATCAAAAACCCTCCAGATTCATTGATGGATGATGATGAAGATGTTATTGATCCCTCATATGATGTGGTTGCTTTTACCCCATTGCCATGAATTGATTGGACCAAAAGAGATGAATTTTCTCTTGATAGCAAGAATCAACCGATTCTCGAAAGAAGCATATCTTGGTATGAAAGAGAACTTGCAAAGTTACAATCAATCAAGATCATACCTCAGGATTACAAAAATTGCCAACTAGAGGAGGTCTCTAGTCAACCAAAGCTTCTTCTCAATCAACCTTTGTGCCATCTAGTCATACATGTCAAACAAGACAGGAGTGGTTTCTAAAATCCACTTCACCAAAGAAGGTGTCACAAGGTGAAAAAGCTAAGGGTTCTAGCCCTAGTGAAGGAAGGGAGCGTGTATCGGGATTTTCCACTTCAAGTAGAGATTATTCTACTCACATTGTTGATAGTTCGCAGAAGCTCATAAAAACAATCCTTAGTCATTCCTTGCACATGATTCTACTCAAGTGTAAGTAGTCCAGATATCAAACACTTCTGAACCTATAGTTCACGAAGAGATTTCTCAAAATCTCCCTAATGTTCAAGAGGTAGATATTAAGGTTATTTCTCTATAGGTTGAGGTCATGGAAAGGATTCTTGTAGAATCTAATGATGTCGAGAACAATGAGAATGTTGTTTCAGCTCCAGGCTTCTATATGCGGAAGTAGTGAATGATACTCCTTTTTGGGTTGATTGTGAAATCAAGAAAAGGAAGAGGGTTTTCAAGGCAATTGACATTGACTTTGATGCCCTTTTCAAACTTTTGAATGACATCATTCCCAAGAAGCCTAAAGTGCTCTCCCAAATAATGGTGGATGATGACAGAAATAGATTTGTGGATCTTGCCATCCCACAAGTTGACAAGGAATGTAATGCCATGACATCTACTGATTATGAAGTTTCCAGACTTGGACTTGGGAAGTCCACATTGGAAAGTGACATGGCGATGGCCCGAGATTCAATTGATATCGTGCTAAAGAGACTTGAGAAATATAAGTCTCAGAACTCTCAGCTCAAGGCTGAAAAGAATCAATTGGTGGAATATGTTCAACATCTGATAAATCCCATATCATCCACTTTCCCAATACCCGATGCAGGGTTGATGAAGCTCCTCTCAATTTGTCAAAAGAAATAAACACATTGGGTCATGTCACTAAATCTTGGCTTTTAGAGATTCTCTTTTTGGTAAAGAGATGATCAAAACAATCGTTAAGCTCCATGAAGATATTAGTGTGTATCTTGATCCAATTCTTTCTTTCAAGGAAACTTTTGTTTCTAACATATCAAAATTGGATGAGATATTACCTAGTCTACAGGAGATGACAAGTATGGAATCTTCAACTCTAGCCATTGAAGGAATTCTCAAATTTGAATGTCGAGGGACACGCTTTCTTTGGTGCCTGCATCTCAAATCAAGAAAGACACTTCTTGAGGATTCTATGATCCATTATGAAAGTGTATGCAATGAATCCTTCACTTCACTCGCCTTGATTTAGGAGTTCATAGTTGAGATCCCTTGTGATCTTGTAAATGAGAAAAATCAAAGGTATTCATTAGAACATGTGGAGGAGCAATTTTCACAATTTTTAAGAACATGTATACTCCCACCATCAATTTCTCTTCAACTTCAATGGAACATTGCATCAAATTAAAGAACTTGTTTGAGAATGTTCAATCAAATATGGTCAATCTAAATGATATGCCAGGTAGGATCTTGGAATTACAAGTATTTTGTGAGGCTATTCTTCAACCAAATGAACCTCCAAAAGAAGAAAAGATGTTTGAAACATTGGGAAGGTTTAGATCCTTTCAATTTGAAGTCAACAAATCCTAATTTCACTGATAGGACAAGGATATAGTTTTCTTGGTATCAAATGAAGTGGGAGAGTCCATTTCTCATATGATTGAGATAAGCGAACCCCATTTCAATGGATAAGGCACTGGTTTTTGTCGTATGTTTTAAAAGTGTTATTTTAAAAGGATGTTATTATTGAGCTTACTTTTGGAAAACTATGGATAACTTAAGTGGTTTCTATTTTTAGTTGCTTTTAATAAAGTTGGTTAAAAAATTCAAAGTCACTTAAGTGCCCTATTTAATGATCATGTAAACCCTAACTACTTTGTAACCAACTTTTGGGTTATAAAAGGATGTTAGGGGATCATTTGTAAAGGGTGACTTTGAGAGAGGAGAAGAAAATACTTTTGTATGCAAGCTTTATTTCAAAGAAAGAAACTTTGTGTTCTTTTGAGACGACATTTTGGAGTTAATGAAATATGAACTTTGTGTCCCATTCATTGTCTCTTATAGCATTTGATGTTCTTATGTTCATTAGATGTTAGTGTTTGAATCTTGCATGCAAATATTGTCTTGGATCTTATTGTCAACGCTACTAATATGTTGTTCTAGTTCACAGTGATCAAGCTCTAATTATCTACTTGCTCACGTGTGTTCCCTTTTACTCATTCTCATTTAGCTGATGCAAACTCTATTTTATTTGTGTTAGTTATTCATCGTTCTTCTTCATGCAATATTAGGCTCTGCTTTTACCTAACTCTTGCATGTTCCTTCCATTCATTCCTTTCCATTCCTTTCCTTCATTCCATTCCATCTCCCTCATTCACTTTTCTTTCCATTGATGTTCCAAAACACCCCCACATACAATTTTGAATGTACAGATGTAAATACAGATTTTGGTTTTCAATAAAGTCAACCTCCCCTTCATTGAGGAGGGACTTCATTCCCACACTGTTACATGTCATTTACATGTGTGCAAATCCCTACACTAACAGATTCCTAACACTCTAAGTCGATTTCACCGGTCCGGTCATGATAAGTGGGATACCCTTGAAGCACTAGCTCAAATTCCTAGTTGAATTCCCTTCTTAGAACATATGCACATGTCACCTCACCATCGTGAGCATCTCATGACTACATTGTATGACATGAACATTCATTTTCCTCCTTTGGGGAAAATTCCTACATTACATGGTTATAAAGAAAGTATCCACCGAAAATTTGAGGAACTCTTCATGTGTACTTGATCTTGCACATGATTCCTATTCTTGTATCCACTTCACATAGCTTTTATGATCCCAGGATGAGATATTTCTTTATGCAAATTATCCAATGGTCCTCATCTTAGTTCAAATCAGTCTTACTTTAGTTAAGAATCCTCTCATATGTGAGGTTGTAGGAACATATGTGGCTTTGCTAGATTTCATCAAATCTCTCGGTTATTCCATCAACAACCTAAAATCCAAACAAACTACTTTCCAAAGATAAGACTTCCAATGATGCCTTCGATGGGGTGTATTTGGTTACCCATCACCATTCCCCTAGGATTTTCTATTTCAAAGTTATGATATTTAACTTTCCCTATCTTATAGCATTCTCCTAGGGCAGCCTTGGACTCACCTTTGTATGCGCGTCAACACCTTTTCCACATGTCAATATGTGAAGTTTTCTCACTAGGGAGCTATTTATAGGATTCAAAGGGGACACGAACCCTTGGAATTATGATACACTTCAGGAAAATGGGACATACAAGCTACCCACACTTGAGGAACTATCACCCATCCCCTTTCGGGAATATGAGCGCTTTAACTATCCCATAGATACTCTTCGCGGAAATGTTGATCATCCTAAGTTGGTTGGGTGAACGCCTCCCAATCTCTTGGAATCGGATGATTATGAATTTGATGAAGTCACCCTCGAATAAATATTTTTGACCTTCCCGACCTCATTATATCTCATATTTATCCTTCTTTGTGGCCTCGCAAGGAGCCTTTGGTTCCCATAGCACAAACACCATAACCCTCGTAGGAGCATATGGTTCAACTCGAAACCATAGTTGACTCATGTGCAGTGGACACTTCCATATCAAATTACGATGATCGTTACTCCTTAGACGGCCCTCATATAGACGGTTATTCCAATATTCGGGGTAGGGAAGTCTTGCGCTACCAAGAAACCCTACATACTAAAATAACTCAAGATGTGAATGTCATTTTGGTACAAGAAGAACCCTTAACACTATTAACACATTGTCACCGGTGATTGAGCCTCATATTTCTCCACTACTTATACTCTCACATATCAACATCAACTTGGCCAACCCATTCTCTTTGATAGAATCAGATTAATAGGTTGTTAACTTTGACTATGAAGTCGATGATCTCATGGGTGATGATCCTATTTATCATGCCTCGATGATTGAGCAACACACTGCTCCATCGGTGCCATCCTCACCATTGCATCGGTACCCCTATCAAACACTATCATTGGCCCTCTACAACCTATGAGACCTCTTCCCTTACCTCTTTCCCTTATGGCTCCTCACCTATTATGGCGTAGCCATATTGCACATGGAACGATACTCAGGGACATGATGTTTCTGATTGTAGAGCCTATAGACGCCACATGAAGAAGCTTGAAGCTGAGGTCAAACATGACCAAACCGAGAATTCAACACAACCTTCTATTTAAAATCATTTCTTCTAATCTCATCATGGATATTGTGTGCATATTGATATTTATCTGTCGGGTTTTGCGTAGCAAGCATCTCGTCCCTCGAAACCCCTTCACGCACTCGGAAGAGTAGGGTCGATTCCTCTCAAAACCACCCACCTTCCCCTAGACCACCTAGACCATAACCTATATATGGGCCTCCACCTCTCACCGATCCTCGCCCCACTCTTGACGATATTCGGTGCAACGTCCTTGCTTGGTTGGAGAACAGATATATGATACCTTATTTTACATGCGGTCTAAAGTCCATCGATAGGTAGCTATTACACAACATGTTATTAAGGACCTCATGACATGTGCCCAAAGTCACATTTTGCACCAATTTAATGACATTATCACGATACACTACAATTTTTTTCCCTTGATGGCTAGTTACCTACAAAAATCATGATTACATCTTACTTTATTATTATGTCATGATCCCTCACCTTTTTTTGGGCTCTCGGCCCCCACTTGGGTTTTACACAAACATCTTCTATATTTTCTTGGGCTCTCGATCCCCTCTTGGGTTTATCACACTATCTCTAATATCTCAAATATCTCATCCTTGGGTTATTCACTCCACTTGGACTCATCACCATCCACTCACTAACATCCTATTCTTGGATGTCTTGGCCTTTTTCTCGCCTCTTGGCTTTTTCACATCGCGTGAGTTGGGCTATCTTATCGATCCTCTTCTCACGCCTTTACCTATCTATCACATTATCATTATTCCTAAGTAACATGGTATTATCACATACATATATGCGGAAAGCGGGAAAATGATAAGTAAATCATCATATACACATAACCAAATACCCAAATACCATAAAAATTGTCATATACACACACACACACACACACACACACACACACACACACACACACACATAGTGCATTGAGCGATAGTTAACTAACATTTCTTTCATGAATCTCATATCTCTCTATAGAGGGACCTACGGTATCCATTCCTTTTCGGTCCCCTAGCGGATCTCGGCCTAGAGGAGCACCTTGGAAACAAACCACTATAGAAAATAGAATAGGGAGATTTAGGGGGAAATAGTTGGGCGGTACTATACTCTAAAGGAATATAAGGATTCGAGCACTTGTCCTATATATATATATATATATATATATATATATATAATTAGTTTATACATCAACAAAAATCATACAAAATGGCCCATCTACAAGTATTACTCAAGGACCCTCGCCCTGTGGATGGTCCTGGATGCGTTATGGGCTGATAAGGCCATGTTATCTCGCTTCTCATTATGCGAGCTAGGGATGTCATCCTAGATCAGGATTTGAAAGCCTCTCCCTATGCCCTTTTCATTTGTGTCTCCAATGATGTAATCTACTCCACGAACCTCTAGGCATCTGTCAAGTGTGTTGTCTCGCTCTTGTACCAATGATGTGTATTCTGTAGTAGACTCGCAACATCACATCTATGATGTTGGTGGCAGATGCTGCCCGTGCATCCCGATATCTCCTCATTGTCCTAGATGTCTCGCGTGCTAGACAAAATGATCGCACTAAATCCCCACCAATGGTGTTGTTTGATACATTTTCACCGTAGTATCTTGGACATCTAATACAGATTCCAAGATCTCATGGTGCGCACTCGATCGCTGAGTGTCACTCCTCCGGCCCTCCACTTTGCAAAACTAAAAAAATTGACATACATCACTAACAATATCACATACGTCTATCAAAAATCACTTAACTAACATACTATCACTATACCGGATGTCGTGGTCTCTCCACAATGGTCTCGTATCCTCGATTACGCAATACCTCCTCCACCTCGTCATCATGATGAGGTGTGGCTCTATATATTGTGCCCACCTGTTACATAGCACTAATATCATACCCTCCATCCATTGTGGTTTGGGCCTCTGTCTCGAGATGAATGGCCATCTAAACCCCAAATGGTGTCAAGAACCCTCTATCTATCTCTGTCATATCTTGTGCTCTCTCAACCATGGTATTGGTTATTCGGCTCCTCTCCCCGCAGAGTGGGACCTACCCTACCCAAAGATCCCTATGTCCTGTGGATCCTCCATCCAATCCCTCCTCCGAACCACTATCCACTATGATTTTTGGTGGTCGCTAAGCATCCCCACCGCGTATGCGCTGTCACCACCCCGGTGCACCCGTTTCCCATACCATACGGCTTTGTAATGTTAGAACTCGGACCACTTCTCTTGAAGCCTCTCTGGCATGGCGGCGTTGGCAGGGTGACAATAGTAGTATCACTGTTGGTGTCGAACGTCCAAATTTTTGTTGTAATCTATCTGTTGTGCGTCTTTCCACCCAATAAACATAATGCCCCGTCACCTCGGTGATGTTGTCCAAGAGATCTTTCTTGGTCTAGTCGAGCCATTGATCTACATTCCTATATAGGCTCTCATGTAACATCATTCAACCCCACCGTGCTAGTGGTAAGAATTCTCAAAGTGACCTCACCGCCGACCTTGTGCCCACCGAAGCACTCTCGGGCATCTCGCCACTACTATCGGTGGTGTCCCTGTCGGCCCTGCACGTAGGGAACCTCTCGTATATCCAAGTTGTCAATAGTATGATGGGTCCCATGACCATCCGGCCACTACATCGAACCCTCGCAAAGATCACGAACCAACTAATCCCATATAGTGGTGTCACAATTGAATAATACACCCCGATCCACGACATCCTTTCACACTTCTATCGGGAAAAATGCGATAGCTCCATTATCCTTGTGACACAATATGTGTGTCACCACGATCCCGAAGCTACCTTTTTATATGTCTCAAATCCCTACCTACTACCTACAATGTGTTGAGTCGAACACACAATATGCACTCGTCATATGCATTGCTCCATATAGCCCATGTGGCCAATGCTCTCGATCTACAACATCGGGTGTCAAATCACGAATCATGGGTGTTGCCAATCAAGAACCCCAAAATCCCATGCAAATCCTCTAATGTCAAGGCCATCTCCATCGCCTCCGGCCTCGTCCACTACCGAAAGGTGTTAGACCCAGCCTCCCATATGACCAAAAACATCTACAAGAAATCCATATCCAAAGTGGTATCCTAGGCATCCGAATGATATCCCCAAACCCCTAACTCTTGTAGTGGGTTATCTTTCTCCGTCAATCCTCCAATCATCCCACTAAGCCATGATACATTTATGCTCTCGCCATAGCATATCCCCGCACTTTATCTCGCATCCATAAGAACACAATAAATATGCATTAGATGTCTGCATCATAAATCCACAATCGAAAATCCAAATTTACATTTTTCCTATAGGTTGCTCGTGTCATCAACCCATGGCAGCTTCCCCGCACCATCGGCCCTTTAGTAAACATCATCGTCCCCTTCGCCTTGTTTTTCTCCATCTCGACGTTATCGGCCCCGATGTTATAAGGGGACGATAAGCGTCTAGCCAAATCATGCGCGACCTCCCCAATTCTGACTTTTCAAATATGCCAAAAATATAAAATGTAATTTAAAACCCTCCCAAACACACTTGTATTTTAACCTAACCTACCCAATGGCACAAGTTTGACCAAGTTTTATGTGCTAACAACTTCAAATAACTAAATTGCACCTAATTTACTCAATGGAATTGAATGCAACGACTTACCTGTGGTCGAGTTTCGCGTCAGTGTGCTCCTCCTCATCGTCCTCCATCTCCGCCACGTACATGTGCCATGTCGTCTAAAATTCACCCAAATTTGGAATTCCATATCTCAATTCTCTCAATTCTAAAAATAGTAATAAGCAAATAACAATCAAAATTACTATATAAATCTCAAATTTCTATTCAAAATCAATCGTGATCGGCCTTAATCTTCAAATACCCGTCATTTTCACTTCCGATCCCCTAGCTCACGTCATTTTTGTGTCTTGATCGTGATCTCATGCCATTCATTTTGACCTATTACATGCCTCTTTTTGACGATCTTTGATTTTGACCTATTTTTGACACTATACCATCATAATATCTCGATATCACGACATCCATCCTATGGACCCCTAGCTAGGTGATTTATGTCTTATTTTACTGATGATCCTCTAGTGTTTCCTTTCAATTTTGCTTCTCCAGACTTCTAAAGCATGGATCGCACCCATAATTGCCAAGACAAGCGACACTATCAGGTACACATTGGTGGGTATATTTCATTTTAGCTAGTCCTTTCAACACTTCTTTTAATACATACCTTCGGTATTGGTGTTACAGACTGCCTTTTCCATTGACCACCACACGCGTTACACTATTACAACATGCAAGTGATCAACGGTTGGGTTATATGTATACACCTTTTTTCACTTTTCACTTTCCATCTTTCATACCTATTATTAACAATTTTCCTTGTGGAGATAAGGGTGTTGATGTATCTATTTCCTAAGCAAGTGCCTTAAGGGGCCTTGCCGAGAATGGGGAATGGTTATTCATGCAACCATTATGGGTTAGAGACAATACAAGGAGAGAGTATCTTTATTTGGTCTTAGCCTTAGTTTACATCAAGTATCCTTGTCCTCTTAGGTCTCACGCATATCACATTCATGACTTCTTGCTTGCATTCTACCATCTTGCACCTTTTTCATCCTCTTTCATGACTCACGACACACCATTTTTACTTTTCATGACCCTTACCTCTTTTCAGCATCTTTGGTCGAGGTCATCACTTGTGGGCGATGGTGTCGGTGTTGTATTTCCTCATAATCAATTCCATCACCCACGGGTGATGACGTCTTCTATATACCTCCACTTCACTTGTCACTCAAAATGAACATGAAGCTAAGACATATGAATTGTCACTTGCTCTATTCTTTTGTGTCATCTTCGTATCTTCTCACTTTGCTTTTGGTTCATCTTGCATTTTTCTTGGATTGGATTAGACACCTCTCTTCTTGGATGATTGTTCGCACTATTAGGTCATCGTATAATGAGTTTGGGATTGGAATTGTCTTCCCTACTCCACCTAATAAAGAACTCTCTCTTTGTGTGCTTCTTCTCAGGGGAGATAGATGCATCAACAACCATCCTACAAGGACTAGGTGAGTGCTCTAGCCCTTCCTTATCACTTTGCATAGATTAGTTCAGTTCCTCTTCCTCATTTTGCTATGTTAGTTTAGTGTTATACATGATTGATTCTAGCTAACTTAGTACTCTTATCGATATTCGCTCCATAATTACTTTCAATTTATGTATCATATGCTTCTTTTGTTTGTTGATCCATATCTCTCCACACCCAACCATTGATTTCTTAGTAGGGTCATTTCTCTATCATGACCATGGGCCTTGGAAACCCTAGGTTGACCTACCTGTAAGGGTTACCTCCCTCTAGATATGCAACTCTAGCACTCATGTATCCCCTTTAAGCCTACCCTTATATGTCGGTACTTGTGTGTCTCCTACTCATTGACTTCAATACCCTAGTTGAATGATGAGTAAGAGTGCATGTTGTTGAGACACATTTTGGCCTCGCATACATCACCTAATGTGTCTCTTAACAACCGGGTGTTGAGTAAATGTTGAAGAAAATTGGTCATGTGTATATCCATGGTGACGAATGGCATGGGAGGAAGCAATGTGCAAGTGTGATGAATGCAAAAGAGCCGCAAAGTACTACACAATGATAAGGTAGGATACGGGGATGTGAAATTTTATGTGGCAATGCAAAAGTTGCAGATGAAATGCTTCGTAATGATACAAAATTTGTGAACATTAGATATCAATTTGTGTAAGATTACATATCCACAAAGGTTTCACTTGCTATCACAAGACTACACAAGTTGCGTGGGTTGTGAAGCAAGTGTGTGAATCAAATAGAATTGCATGGGGAAAATCATTGAGGGCATGCGAGACTCAACAAAAGATGTTAAGTGTTGAGGAAGTTGTAAAAGAGAGGAAAGGTACGTGGAATTATGCAAGGAGATGCATTCAATATCATGAGGTTGTATATTTGTCACTATATGTTTCTAAAGGTAAGGCGAAGTGCATATGAAAGAGTAAGTTACATGAAATGTTGCAATGAGTTAGGCCATGAGTGTGCACCATCATGAGGTTATATCCTTACTATGAGATTTTGTAGAGTAGAGTTTGCATTGCACAAGAAAGTTGAGGAGGCTTGCACAACTACAAACTACAAAGCAAGGTAGGTTGAGCACCAATCATGAGGTTACATTCTCCTATAAATAAGCATCATTGGTGTCATTTTTCTAAGATATAATCACATAGTTTTCTACTGCTTGCACTCACAAATATTCCGTTAAAGGTTTAAGAGGTTTAGGGTCTTAGTGGAGCTTATACTTGGAGGTCATCTTTGGAGCATTGAGTTACTAAAAGCAACAAGAATAGGAGTTATATCAGCAAGGTCTACCTTAGCATTTGAAATCCCAAGAACTTGATCTACTTAGATCTTCTACCTCATCCCTATTGTAATCCACCCGTGACAACCCTCTCATGAGATGCTACTAACCCTAGAGGGGTTAATGCAACAACATTGTCTTCACAAAGGTAAGTATCCCTAACCCTTCTCTTTCCTTTATGTTGATGTGATTGATTATGTTGATGTATCATGTATTAAACTAGGATAGTGTAGCATATATTTGTCTATTACATTATTGTTTCTTTATAGCCCACCAAATAAAATTATGACCCTTAGCTTAGCTCTTACATATTATCTTCATTCTCACACCCATTAGGGTCCCCATAAAACCCAACCCCATATCTTAGACATAGACTTTGGAACCCTATGCCTTTGATACGAGTGTGGATTACTCTCTTCTAGATCCATGAATATTACACCCCAGCACTATGTTTGGGTTGTGTGTTGGACCTAAAGTGGTCCTCTACTTATATCTTAATCTATATTATTGAAATGAGAGAAAGAGAGAGGGGATAATCATATGGAACATCTTAGATAGCATATAAGGGACACTCAAAGACAAAAACTTCTAACGAACACTATGTTAGAAGATGTCTTCACACTTTCTCAACACACTTGCAAAATACACTTGCTATGATACCAAATGATACAGTCAAGTGAGGGGGTCCAATGAAGCACAACCTTTCCCCGCACCTGAGACTCACTCACTCAAATGGACACTCTGCAATAACACCCACTCAAACTTGGGACTCAAACTTCAAACTTTATTACATAAATGACTTAATTGGAGAGAGTATGCACATAAAACAGTTTTTCTTTATGGAGGTACAATGCATATGAAGATAAAAGACACCCCATATAGTCCCTTGAGGCATTAAAACAATCTTTGCTCTATTCTAGCCTAAGCACTCACTTTGTAAGCTCTTAACTAGTTTGTTGCAAAACCTTCCCTTTTCTTGCTCTTTGCTTTCTTACAAAAACTAACTCCAAACTCAAGAACTAACAATTCTAGTACCTAACCACATTCTCGGGATGCATAGAAATGCATGAAACTGACAATTTGTGAGTTACGGATCGCTGCTCGCACTCAACAAGAAGTGACATCTATAATTTGAGTATCGGCAAAAGTGTTTATGGTTCAATGTGCATCAATTGTATTAATGATTCAAATCTATTACTTCTAAAGGGCATAACTTTTGTATGCAAACTTGAAATCCAATGTCATTTTTTTAAGTGCATAATTTTTCAAGGAAAATCCAAATACAAAATCACATTCCAATTTGGAGATATTACTTGTGACATTTTTCCTCTACACAAGAA